>CM056734.1:80329158-80761658 GCA_029844215.1 Przewalskia tangutica
GCATTTACCCCAGACGGTTTCATTATGGCACGTGGGACCCGTGTTCATGTGTTCCTTGGTGCTTTATATCATAAATCGCCGGCGGGAAGGTATTCCACGCATGATTGATATTGTGGCGTGAGACCCATTGTTATATTTTAGTGATGACTGAGGCGAGTCCCCGACTTGATATGATCGCTGTTTATCAGGAATCGTAGTTTTGTTATCATACATGTCTCGCTTTATATAGATCGCTATGATTTCATTTACGATTTTCGGGCCACATACTCTGCACTGCAGATCGACCTTCGGGCCGCGCTCATGCCGCAGTAAAGGTACACCGCCGTTGATCCTCGCCTGTGGTCACAGCTCGCTGGGAAAGCTCCGCTTCCGAGGCTTGTTCGCATAGTCCTCGTTGCAGAAAGCATTCGTGGTATGACGGCCCCGCCCCGCCGTTGTTGTCATATCATTCGTAGAGGTCCAGAGTACTGCAAGGTGGTTTGTAAAAGGATTAAACTGCTCATGTTGAAAAAGTTGTTATTTACATATACGCCAAAGGCAAGTTTTTCTCGATTATTGTTTCATATTTCATAATATGTCTTGTATCGCTTTATGTTCCACTGATTACTCGATGTTGTATCACCAGGGTGCCCGGTAAGGCACCAACACGTCTTAATCGGTCGTGACATTAATCAAACCCGACTCTTCAAGAACAAGCATGGATCTTGCTTGATAAAACTTTGGTAAGGGATTACTTTGACGGATTAGTGTCCCCACGCCACTATAAGCATCCGTGAGACCGGCAACTAATTGTAAAACTAACCGCTGTCGAATCGTGAACCCACGCTTTCAATTGATCCGCCACCACTTTGAGACGCCGATGAGGTTGAAACGTTAGGAAGTCTCATGACAACGGTTGAAAATTCTTGTTCCAACGCAACGCACGGTAGTTTTGATTATCTTGAAAAATGTCTCTCGCCGCTCCCATGCCGCCACGGCAAGAATCGTTCCATTATCAGATGCAACAAGTTCGTGGATATTGTTGCATAAATCCAACCAAGAACCGTGGCATCGCGGTATCCCACAATTCTTTGTCCGCCTGCACGATTGTTCCGTTGTTGTACCATTTTTTGGTGGAATTATATGATGAAGAACTTTGTGAGCCCTACAACATATTTTGAACAACTCCGCCCATGTTGCGTAGTGAACAGTTTCCATCTCTAGTTTGAAAGAAATATGTGTTTTGATGTTGGAGATAGTAAGGGCTGAGTGAAACGAAGACTTTGATTCAGACATGGTTGACACAATAATGGAGGAAACAAAAAAATTAACAATGGAGAAGACAAATTCATTGGATGGATTTATAAGATGACCGAATTTGGAAGGAATATTTTATTTAGAGTAGGATCTTTGAATTACCTTCTGATACCATGTAAGAATTATTTAGAAATGGTAAAACTTCCTTAATCTTTATTCATCCAAATGGTAACAATATATACACTAAGTAACAATTAATAGGAAGATTAAGTCTTCCCTAAAATCCTCCTCCCTATCCCATAATATATTCCTATATTAATACTACTCTATTAATACATAATACTATTTACCATATACATAAGATTCTACATAATTATATTATTAATTATAATTAATAATAAATATTCTAACATTTCTAACTAAACCCCTATTTATTGGACTTAAACAATTAATCAAATTATATTAATCTAAAATATTTGTTACTAACATGTGTTAAATTATTTTATGGATTCAAATTGGATAAAATTTAAATGCTTACAGCTGGTTCAAAAATTCCTTGGAACGCTGCCGGTGCATGATGGGGACGGTGGATCAAATGCAACGATGTTGACTTAAATACGTTCTGTATTGTGTATATATAAGTCAACTCAAGGGACTATTTTCTTTTTCATGACTCAAGGGACTATTTTCTTTTTCATGACTCAAGGGACTGTTTGGCTTATTCATGTTAAATGTGTCAACAAGAGAGATAGCATATTCCCAATCACAAAATTCAGAACAATAGTGATCTCCTTCACCTTTGAGCCGATGGGTGTGTTTTGTACATGACTTTCTAATCACATTATAAAACACATGCACTAGCATTCTTTTGCCTTGTCTTTTAAGATTTTTGCATCTTCTCCATTCTTTTTCTTTGGTTGTATTATTACTTTAAAACAGAGTGCACCAAGTAATATAAGTGAGTGGCCATGTTACCCTTCAACTCATTTGATACACTATTTAACATAAAATAAATCGATTGTAACATACGAGTGTTAGTTTAACTAGAAAAATAGTTTTTCACTATGGCATCATCATATAAGCACATGCATTCTTCAATTTATAATCTCAGAGTTCCTACTCCATGTTTAGAAAGTTGGACTTCTGCAACAAGTTCTTTCCAGAATTTGTTCTTTGAAAATAGAAATAGAAAAGGGGAAAAACGATGACTTGCTCTACACACACTAACAATGTAAACTATATTTACCTTTATCCCTGTACTTTTACTTGTATAGTTACCATTTTACCATATTACCAATTAATGTTTAATCATAAAAATATATTTAAAATAAAAAAATCATTTATTCCTATATTCATTTGACTGTAATAACGAAATATTGTTATAGAGAATAAATAATACAACACAAGATGAAAGATCGGTTCAACTGAAAATATGGTCATTAGAGTGAAGTGTTGTTATAGAAATGTCCAACTGTATAACAAGTGGTTAACCTGAAAGTATATGTATGTCCTAGAGACAATATGTATTAGGACAAATATACTTTATACGCATTCATATTTATATTAATGGAGATTAATATTATGGCATTTACACATATTGAATTATTAGTTGATTGTTTATAATATTCTATAAATGCATCCCTAAGAGGTTACGTGGTTATTAATATTGTGAGAGATTAATATTATAATGTAACTCTTAAAATTGCTCCGGCTAATGATCATCGAGAATGGGATATCGATGATATGTGATACGTCGACATATAGTCTGCATCATATCCTTAGGGATGTAGTATGTCTCACCTTCTACGAGTTATGTCAACTCGTGATGGACACATGGGTACTTGTAGAAGTATTGGTATACCATGTTGATGTATTTTTTGTTATATATGTCTAAAGTGTCATCAACGTATGGGAGATAGAAGTCCTTAGACTTGAGGTCGATACACGTCTTGTTTATAGAGTAATGTACTTTGATCCTGTCCTAAGCTCAAATGTCTTATAGGTTGAGACGCGACTTGTATTGAGTATATTGCGCTGTAGATTAAAGGTGGTAGTTGAGCGAAGATTAGGATTCATTCCTCGAATGTATCTTCGAGAGAACACTCAGATTCTCATATGGTATTTGGTTGACTAATTCATTGGCCAATGCAGTAGACATATCTTTGAGATGGTCTTGTTGTCAGCTAATATGGATGATATATAATGATCAAGCCATTTGGATAGACACTTGGCAGATCCTAAGCTTGATCTAGTGTGTCGTGAATGAAAGGATTTTATCTACCCACATAGATGTTCACTTCACAGGTTTCGTGTAACTATATTTCACATATTGAGTTAATCTTCCAGCGCCGTCTAGGAGTTCCGTGTAGACTCTAATGATGTTAGTGTCGATATGTGAAGGCCTGTAGGGTAACACTAAGTCAATTGTTCCGTCGATCCAATGATGTAATTAGAGAGAATATAAATGTTCGGTTTATAATCGAGACATTAGAATAAATAGTGATTAATTAATTAAATCGAGATGATATTTCGGATTTAATTAAAATAGAAACGAGGTAGAATTAGACTAGGGTCGCGTCTCAAAGGACCAAGGACTGCGGCGCCACCTATTGAGCATTGTGGCGCCACGTGTCCAGTGGGTCCGAATGACCCAATCTGTCTCAGTTTCTGGGCCTGTCCCACGTGGGAAACCCTAGCTGATTATTCAGTTATAAATAGAGGGTTCCATCATTATTTTAATACACTCAATTCACTTGAATTATTCTCTGCTAAAGCTCTGCCGGATTTCCTAGCTTTCCGAAAGAGTAACTTACATCGGAGTTATTCAGAACTTGCAATCGAGGAACAGTTGTGTGGCCTCGGCGTACACTTGAAGTTTGAAGATTCCAGATTTGCTAAACTGTAAGTGTTGTATCGACGCATTACAGTTTCTGTGTGTTTACATTATATAATTATCCATCAGTTTGACCGCCCGTCGGATTTGAAACATAAATTTTCAAATTTCGCTGCGTATACGAGCCCGATACAACTCTACAGTGGTATCAAAGCCTGGGCTGTTTTGTGTGATTATATAATGAATATTAATGATTTTATGAGTTAGGATTTGTTTAAATCTAATTTTATATCGTTAAGAAGTTTTAAAACCTTAAACCTCAATAACACATAATCCTTGTCTCTTAAACTATTGAACAATGATGGAATCGATGAAGTCATTCCGATCTAACTCTTCTAAATTGATATGTGTTATCGGTTCGTTTCGAACATGGTGCATTGAGACGAAGAACGGGAAGGGATTGGATGATGGTCGATGAACGTGTTGTTTAATGGTGAAGGGGTACGAGGTTGAATCAGAATCGAATTCCTGAACTAGTTTTTGGGTTTTAATCGCGTGATTTTATGTTTTGGGGGCAGAGGCGTCGCGGCGCTTGCTAGGGTTTTGACGACAGTGCCGCGACTCCACGATGGAGCACCGCGCGTTCGGATTTTTCGTAAGCCGCGACTGTTTCTAGCGCTACTGCTCATCCCTAAAACGTAAAATTATTTTTTGGTTATCGCTCGAGCGCGCTTCCACCTATTGTGTCATGCGCGAGAGTAAATTTAAAAAAAAAATTGTTTCCGGAATCAGGAACTGAAGTTTTCAATATTTCAGATTTTGATTCTGAAGTTTTTTAAAGTTTCAGAATCTGAAAGTTGAAACTTTTTAATTAGACAGATTTGGTCATTTCGGGTATTTCTGTAATTAAATAAAGTTTCTGAAAACTAAATTTTTAAAATTTGGAAATTGCAAACAGGTCCCTGAAACCTGGAAATATTTTCTGAAAATTGAAATTAGATTTTCTGAATTTAGTAGGGTTCAAATTGAAAATTTTAAATTCTTGAGGGACTAAAATATAAATTTTGAAAGTATACAGAATTTCCTGAAAATCAGAAAATATTTAGGGATTGTTTGGCATAGACATAGATTTTAGAGTTTAGATAAATAGACTATGATTATCATTAATAGTATATTATTGTATAATATACAAATGTGTTAAGTGTTTAAATGTGAGCATTTAATTATTAGCATAATGCCCGCTATTATTGTCTGGGTAGGCGGTGCCTAGTAATTGATTTACATAAATGACTGTTATAACTGTCTGGATAGGCGGCGGCCAGTAGTTGATTAAAACCATCTTATATCATGCATATTGGGTTGATGGTTTCCCATCTAAATATGTTTAGAAAATTGCATGATAGGATGTCGTATGATATATGACATGTATGTTGATCTTGGTTGAAATCCCCGAAAACTGAAAAATGTTCCCCAAATATTGAATACAAGTCTAAAATTAAAATGCGTCGTCCATTATAATTGTTAGAGTGCAAAATCTTTTTCGGCGATACGAGTATTTATGCCAAAATTGCTTTAAGTCTACGAGGACTCAGACTCTTTCATAGATGTGTTAAATGTAAAAGTAGATGAGAAACTTTTGTGGGTATTTACACCAAAGTGTTTGCTCACAAAGGTCAAGTTTAGTTAGATACATAAACGCAGTCGTGTAATGGGGTTGACTTGCTTAGATAAATCTTGGCGCCAAAGTGTCGGACTAATCTAAGGACGTAGGATTAAAATTGAATTATTTAATCAACCAAGAGTTGCAAATAAGTTTTGCAATTGGTTTAATACCTACCAAAATGTGCTATTGAAGTTATCAATCAAAGCAAACGCGGATATAACATAGGTTTGGATCTTGGCCCATTATGACCTTAAAATGTTTTAGGTCCGTATTTGTTACACCCCGTAGTTCCAGGACATGTGTTTACGAGGATAGACGTGAGAGCACAAGACTTATAAATTTGAACGAAGGAAAGATTTGTTGTTCTTAAGGAAAAGTTTTCCGAACCTCGGGAAGGAAAATGTTCGTTGATGAGAATTAGATTCTCAAAATGCATTATTTGAGAAGTATGGAATTTATTAACATTGTGGAAATTTATTTACGGATTTGGTCACGTAGGGCCCACCCGAGAAATTTTACGTTTTGTGGGGCCCACGAGGGTTACGAAATTTTATGGACGAATGGGAGGGCGACACGTGTCACCCCCACATGGGCTTGTTCGAAATGGACAAAGGGCAAAGAGGTCATTTGACCAAGAGAAGGGTGATCAAGTCTTGAAGACAAGCTTGAGATTATTGACTAAGTCAACTTGCCCACTTGACTAGATATTAAATTTTCTTCATCCAAGCCACACAAATGTTTTAATCTAGGCCCTCCATTGTGTTATATAGTCATCCTAGAAGCAAGACTTATCTCCACACTTAGAAAAAAATTGAGAGACTTGAGCTAGTGAAGAGAAAGCTCTCGGGTTTGGGTATTTCCCACACAAAAAGATTTTCGTTTGTGGTTCATTATTCACCATACTTTAACCCAAGGTTCCTAGAGGTATTGTAAGGATATCTCAATAGAAAGATCTCGAAAAAATGACGTTTTCACGTTAGTCGCAAGGCGAAAATCTAAGGTGTTCTTCAACTTTGAAGTTGGAAATTGAAGGGAAGTTGTTTGTGAACTTCTAAGGGATTCAAATAGCGGATTGGAGCATGAAGGAAAGGAGCTAAGATTGCTAAGGAGCGACTTTGAATCTTGAAATTTTATAAGGGCTTATCAAGGTAACAATCTTGTCGTTTTAGTGATTAAAAATTACTTATTGTTGTAGTTATGGATATAAACAAGCATTAGATGTATATATTGAAGTTTGATAAGTGTTATGGATATTGGAACCACTAATCCGAAACTAGCATGATTAGCCTTTGAGATTACAATTCAATTTGGTTATTAGTTTAGTCGTCGCATGTTATATAAAGAAGGAATTATAGTTGTTAAAGTTGTTTACGACTATATAACATGTTAGACTTAACAACTTGGATTGAAAAGAATTGGAAAAGACTTTGTGTTGTTGTACATTGTTAGCCGAGAATGGCATTGGCTATGGAACTACTTGGTATGAATTGTGGGGCAGAATTTTACACGTATTGTAAGGCGTGTAATCCCCTTTGATTGGTTGATGTGTTGAGCCTTAAATGTGGCATATTGGTTATTGATTTCGGGTCTTGAAAAAGGTGGAAAAGTACGTAGAAACAAAGGAAGTGTTGCCCGATTTTCCGTAGAATAAGAGTCCTTATACTTGGGAATATTCTACGTTGAAAGCTAGTAGTTGATGGACGTATTATGGTCATTATAGGTTGGCATTCTACGTGCGGCGTATTCAACTTGGCAAGTGGATTGAGCCGGAGAGGTATGTGGAAACTTTTCTTATCTCTTGAGCATGAATTTTGTAAAAATGTATAGTACGGTAGACGTACGTAAATTAAGAGAACTCGGCTCCATTTTAGTATCCTTGCCTTGATTATTGAACGTGTAGTAACTTGACTTTTAAAAGGTAGAGGTTACTTGATCTTATGTATAAATACATCTTGACGTGTAAAGTATTGATTACTTGAACTATGTAAAAGTTAAGAAACTTGATTTCTAAAAGTTAAGAAACTTGATTTCTAAAAGTTAAGAAACTTGGTTTCTAAGTTAAGAGACTTGAAGTTTTCTGAAAGTTATGTAACTTGATTTGGAAGTATATGATACTTGGTTTTTAAAAGTATAAGTCTCTTGGTTATAAAAAGGAAAGAATTTATCTAAAATATAAAGAGTTATAACGGCTTTATGGGAAGTTGGTTATAACGGCTTTATGAAAGGTTAAAGATGTCTTAGATTCTAAAGCATAAAGTTAGTATAACGGATTTATGGGAAGTTGGTTATAATAACTTTATGAAAGGTTAAAGGAATGGTTTTCTCAAGTAATGTAAACAAAGATAAATGACTTGATAATAAAGAAGGGCAATTTGATTTAAAGGTATCAATTGCGTAAGGTTTTAAAGTAAGAGTCACTTGATTTAGAAGCCTAAAAATGTATTTCTAAAAGTGTAGTGACTTGTTTGAAATGTAGACAAGCCTTGATACTACAGGTGTTAGTATCTTGGAGTTTTATATAAAAAGGAGTCTTTTGAAAAGAATGGAAGTACGTAGTACTTTGGGTTAAATTCCCGTATTTTTATGTGAAACGAAAGTGCCTTGAGTTTATAAAATGAAATTCATTTTTGTATGATAATGAAAGTCTAAAGATTTTATGAACTTGCCTATGCTTGCTTGTGATAGCCTTTGAGTGCAAGTATTATATTTTTACGTTGTCGTGACTCTCAGTTGGAGGGTCGGCTGTCTTGTTGTGAATTTACTTGGACGCACTGAAAGCGGTGATTGGGATTCCACGTATGTTTCCATTGTGATGGATCCACGGACATGCTTATACGATGGAGGATTCCGGCACGCGACCACGATGCGCGTTAAATCCTGATGATATTGTTATTCCATGGACTAGCTCTCCATGAGGTTTAGTGACGCAGATGGATCCGTAGCTAGCTTTCGTACTTGCCCGATCGATTGTCGACGCAGTCGATCCGTAGTTGGCTTCGTACTTGCCGGCCGATTCTATTGCACGGTTTGGTACGGTAGACTCTGGTAGATGGTTTCCGCACTTGCCCCGATCATATCTCGCGACGCAGTCGATCCGTAGCCGGCTTTCGTACTTGCCGGTTAGTTGTTGACGCAGATGGATCCGTAGTTGGCTTCGTACTTACGACCGGTTTATGATGCAAGCCGGATCCGTGGTTGGCTTTCCTACTGCCCGCGTCTGATTTTTATGACACAGTGGGACACGGTGTTCATGTATACATATTGGTGTTATATTATATCATGGATCGCCAGGTGAGGAAGAATTCCACGCATGATTGATATTATGGCGTGAGACCCATGGTTATATTTGAGTAATGACTTTGAGGCACGCGTCCCCGACTTGACATCGCTATATATTGTGTATTGTAGTTCGCTATCATACATGTCTCCTATTTTATATAGTATTATGATTTCATTCTGATTTTCGATTTCACATACTTGGTACATATTTCAGATCGACTCTCGGGCCACGCTACGTTAAAGAAAGTTGAGGTACATAGCTTGTTGATCCTCATTCTTAGGATCACTATTCAGCTGGTTGGGAAGCTCCATTATTTCGGAGGCTTTGTATTTTGGTACGCTTCCTCGAGGTTGTAGATTTTTGTACATTCGTGGTATGGCGGGCCCTGTCCGTCCACGCTTGTTACGTCAAAACTCTTAGAGGTCCGTAGTCATATCTTGTGGGTCGCTTTGTAAAACAAAAGGGAGGTAACTGCTTTTGGATTTATATATATCCAGGGAGGTGGCCTTATCGGCTAACCTGTTATTTATTTCTTGTTGAGTTTATGTATGTTCACGATTATCTCGATGTATACGTAAGGGTGCCTGTGTAGGGCACCGATCGCGAGCTCGGGTCGTGACAAAAGTAGTATCAGTGCAATTAGTCCTCGGAAAGTGTCTACAGACCGTGTCTAGTAGAGTCTTGATTATCGGTGTGTTGTGCACCACATCTATAATCAGGAGGCTACAGGACATTTAGGATTGGTTTCCATTCTTCTCACTCTGAGATCGTGTGATAGAGATGTGTTGTTAGGGTCGTCTCTCCCTAACGAGTTATGTTGATTGCAGCTACGAGAAAGGCAGCAGTGACCCATGAAGGATTATGTGGATTGCGTATCCAGGTTGGTAGTAATTGTTGTATAGTTGGTATAATGACGTACAGCTATACGGATTTATGTATGAGGGTCATATATGGGTTTCCTAGAATGATTTTAGATTACCAAGAGTTGGTAAGGACTAACTAGATACTGGGAAGGTATGAAACAACTTAATGAATTCTCATCAAGGTTTATGTGCTAATTTGATATAATTAGAAAATGATGAGTTGTCTGATAGGGTAATGAACCCTTAAGAAGTCATGTTAAGGTACTTGATGGAAGACTATGTGGATAGATTAAGCTACGTGGTATGCGTAAGAGAATTGTATGAACGAGATCCGTATGGAGTAAGTAATAGTTGTTGTGATCAAGACAACACGATTATGGTATTATGAGAAGTTATTGTATCCGTTTACGGGGGGACTGATAAGGTAGGCTTGGAGCATGGAAATTATGAGCCTAAGAATATTCATAACCGCCGAGACCTTAGGTATATAAGGCCTTCTCGGACAATAAGATTTAATTCAGACTAAGGGTAAGAGTTAAGTGCGACGGTGGGTCGGGTTGAGGACCTATTACGGGTCGCCCCATAGCCTGATATGGAGTGGGAATATTTAGTAGCAGTCCCGCTACGTGACAGGGTCATGAGGGTGCAAGGCCCAAGTCTAGTTAATTGTTTTACGGGTTCGTGGACGCGTTCCACCGGAACCGGGTCGTGAGAGCCGGAAATGGCCTTATATTGTTCGATTTAGTAACTTCAAAGATTGGAGGCCAGAATCAGTGTTGAGGTTATGTACGTATGCTAGTATAACTTTGGAAGTACGGAAAGAGTACGACCAGTAAGAATGAGAACAACCAAGTGTAGAGGAATAGAGCCTGAATCCATAAGGACCTTTCGAGGTGGCTACACCAGTGGGTGATTGGGTGGTAGCTGAGCGGGTATTTGAGATTTTCCCGGTGATGATACAGTCGTCAGACCCTAGCAGACCTAGTAGAGTTGGATACGACCGACTTTAAGGTCATTATGAGTATGGACTAGTTGGATTCGTGTATGCCAAGGTTGACTGTAGAGAGAGGTTGGTTCGATTCCAGTTTCCCAGCGGGCCGTTTATCGAGTGTAAAGGAAGGGAAGTGACTGTAACAAGTGAATTATCCTTCCTTCTTTGACATCATTGATTGAAAATTCTATGTGACTTGCTTTTGGTAAGTTTGTGTGACTTGTTCAAAAAATTCGATGTAGAAAGTATGGAATAGTTGAATTTGAAGAAGGTAGAAATGGAAATGAAAGCGTGCTGTCATTGAAAAAGTTCATGTTAAGTGCCCTTGGAGATACTTGGAGTTGGTTTAATGTGGCAGTCAGGTCCACGACATTCCGAATAATTTCAGGAAAATGCGCAAGGCAAGAATAAGATAAGTATGAGTGCTGCCTGTGGAAAACAGAAGACATCGCTGGTAGGTTTTGAAAATCTATACGACTATAAGGTGGCGCTTGATGATCAAGATTATGAAAGGGAGATAAGCTTTCTCCCCCACGTAAAAGGATAGTTTTACGTACTATGGGGTTATGTATACCCAGGTTATTAGGCGATGGATGTGAGACAGGTAAGATCTTCAGTGTCGTCATGCCATAGGTTACAGTTTTAGATAACCGTGGGAAAAGTATTATGTAGAGGCGATTGAGGATTATGCGAGATTATATGTCAGGAAAATTATGAGACTGCACGGAATTCCTACATTTATTTATGACAAACAGATGAGCCCAATTTACGGCTAGCTTCTGGGGGGTTTTCCAGAAGGGATTGGGGACACAGTTGAGTCTCAATGTTGTATTTCGCCTCGGCCAAGCGGACAGCATGGCATGTTATCCGCACCGCGAGGATAGGTTGCGGGCCTGTGTTTTTTATTTCAGGGGTAGCAGGGAGGATCTTTTGCCTCTCGATAAGTTGCGTATAATACCCGTTACTATTCCAGTATTCAGATGACCCTGTATGAGGCTTTGTATGAAAGAAAGTGTAGAATCGCCGATTGGTTGGTTCCACGTAGGCGAGGTTCAGATAATTGGCGCACTTGATTCGTGGGTGTGGATAAGGCGAAGCTTATCCAGGAAAGATTATTAGTAAGCTCAGAGTCAGCAGAAACTTTATGCAGATGAACGACGTCGACACTTGGAGTTCAGGTTGACGTTTTAGTATAAGTATTATTATGTGGCCGTGGGTGGCATATTTTGTATGAAGGGTGTAGTAAAAGGAGACTATGTCGCTATCTAATTAGATTGGACTCCGAAAGAACATTCGGGGACGAATGTTTCTAAGGGGGGAAGAATGTTACACCCCGTAGTTCCAGGACATGTGTTTACGAGGATAGACGTGAGAGCACAAGACTTATAAATTTGAACGAAGGAAAGATTTGTTGTTCTTAAGGAAAAGTTTTCCGAACCTCGGGAAGGAAAATGTTCGTTGATGAGAATTAGATTCTCAAAATGCATTATTTGAGGAGTATGGAATTTATTAACATTGTGGAAATTTATTTACGGATTTGGTCACGTAGGGCCCACCCGAGAAATTTTACGTTTTGTGAGGCCCACGAGGGTTACGAAATTTTATGGACGAATGGGAGGGCGACACGTGCCACCCCCACATGGGCTTGTTCGAAATGGACCAAGGGCAAAGAGGTCATTTGACCAAGAGAAGGGTGATCAAGTCTTGAAGACAAGATTGAGATTATTGACTAAGTCAACTTGCCCACTTGACTAGATATTAAATTTTCTTCATCCAAGCCACACAAATGTTTTAATCTAGGCCCTCCATTGTGTTATATAGTCATCCTAGTAGCAAGACTTATCTCCACTATTAGAAAAAAATTGAGAGACTTGAGCTAGTGAAGAGAAAGCTCTCGGGTTTGGGTATTTCCCACACAAAAAGATTTTCGTTTGTGGTTCATTATTCATCATACTTTAACCCAATGTTCCTAGAGGTATTGTAAGGATATCTCAATAGAAAGATCCCGGGAAAACGATGTTTTCACGTTAGTCGAAAGGTGAAAACCTAAGGTGTTCTTCAACTTTGAAGTTGGAAATTGAAGGAAAGTTGTTTGTGAACTTCTATTCAAATAGCGGATTGGAGCGTGAAGGAAAGGAGCTAAGATTGCTAAGGAGCGACTTTGAATCTTGGAATTTTATAAGGGCTTATCAAGGTAACAATCTTGTCATTTTAGTGATTAAAAATTACTTATTGTTGTAGCTATGGATATAAACAAGCATGAGATGTATATATTGAAGTTTGATAAGTGTTATGGATATTGGAACCACTAATCTGAAACTAGCATGAATAGCCTTTGTGTTATACCCCGTATTTCCAGAGTATGTACGTAAGGACGTACGTAGAAAAGTTTGAACTTTAAAGTAGGCTTGGCCGATTTTATTTGTGCACAACCCCCGATTAGAGTCGTTTTTCGACGAAACGTTTTACACAACTTGCGAAGGGAAAATTCCGGCTATGTCATTTTTAATTTTTGCGGATTTTTCCGAGAGACGAAACATTTTGGACCAACGAGAGGGCGACACTTGTCACCCTCAAGTTGGTGGACTTGGGCGGCACTTGGACGATTTCAAGATAAGAGTTGGTAGGATATTTTGTAGATATTTTGTGTGGAAGATGAACAAGTGGGACCCACACACACTTGTCCAAATCTTGACCCTACACTTGCCTTGCACTTGGCATGATCTTGGCCATTGGTTGGCCCTTGCTTGACCTATAAATACCCCTCCCCTTTGAAGACTTCTTCATCCATTCTACAAATCTCCAAGTCTTGAAATTCTCTCCCCTCTCTTGTTGTGTTCTCGTCCTCCCCCTTGTGAGGCCTTAGCCGAGAGCACCCCTCCCCCCTTTGAGAGGCCTTTGGCGAGGTACCCCTCTCTAGTGGTGCTAGCCGTAGCACACACCTACCTTGAGTTGTCGTATAAATACTACCCCCCCCCTTGGTAGAAATACTCTCCAAGTATTGTTACTATACTAAAATACCTTGGCCTTAATACCTTGTAGTATTCCAAGGTTATACCTATACGAAAAGCCCATAAATACTATTATACTTCCCTTCAGTCACAAAACACAACCCTAAGGAAATCTTCATAGCCGATTGAAGTATTAAGTAGAAGTTGCGTAGAACTTCTAGGGGTTGTTTGGAGCGGGTTGGAGCGCCCAGAGTAGGAGCTAAGCGTTGCTCAGGATCGACATTTAACTTGGATAATTATGGGCTTATCGAGGTAATTATCTTGTCTCCCTATTGTATTAGAATTTGCATACTATTGAAGTATAAAAATAAGTATAAGTATATACAAGGAAAGTATATAAGAAGGGAATTGAATCAGACTTACATAGGGTGTATTCAGACATGAGACTTGTGAAGTTTGTGGGTAGGGAAGTCCCAAATTTCCGTAGAATCTTGTATCTAGATTTATTCTACCGAGTAGTCTAGGCTTTGATAGACTCGTATAACCTTTATAGGTTGAATGTTCTGTGAGTAGCATGTGCTACTTGAAAGGTGAACAAGGCTAGTCGGGTTATGGTCGTGGAGCGTTTTGCTAAAAGTCGATAATCGTCGCGAGGTATGTGATTCTTCCTATACTCTTGAGCATGATATTTTAAAATATATAGTACGGTAGACGTACGTGTGTTAACAGAATAATAATTACGGCAATGTCTTCGGACTTAAGCCTGAATAATAAACTACGGCAATGTCTTTTGACTTAAGCCTGAATAATAAGAATCTTGAAGTATTTCAAGAGAATTAAGAACTGTTTTTGAAAGAAGAGTAATACTTGGTTTTAAAAGCTTAAGAGTTATACTAGCTTTATGGGAAGTTAGGTATAACGGCTTAAGAGAGATAAAATGAATGATTTATTGATTTTAGAAGTTAAAGAGACTTGATCTTAAAAGATAAGAGACTTGACTTAATTAAATTAATATGAATTTTGTGTGAAACCTCATTCGTGAGTAATGAGTACTTGGTTTTTAAAGGGAATAATGTTTTACTGATTTCGGAAATCAGAATGAGTATCGACAAACCACTGCAGCGTTAATAAAGGGAAATGTTTTGAAGTATTATTAAAACCAGTAGAAACCTCCATCTGCATAGAAGCTAAGATGAGACAAAATGATATTACATTTCCTAGATCATGGCTGCTTAATAAGATTGATTATGAACAAGAATAACCTACTCGCATATAAGGCATATGTTTCTCAGATTGTTTAAAAGAGAATTATATTCTTAAATGAATAAGACTATGAACTACGAAACCTTTCTAAAATAAGAAACGTGAACATTTGAAATTAGGCAAACTTGAACGTTTGGAAAATAATGTTGTTACTTGATTTTACAAAGGGAAGTGTTTTGGTTTACTTAAAAAGATAGTCACTCTATTTTATACTACGGGTATTGTGTGACTTCTGTGAAAGAAACGGATCTTTTAAAAGAGTTAATGTATGAAGTACTTTGGGGATAGATACCCGAACTTATTAAGCATAAAGTGCCTTGTGTGAATAACTTGATTGGGTTGGTTTGTGATAGCCTTGTAATACTTTCTTGTTGATTTGATAAGTAAACATGTTAGGATGCTACGTGTGATAGTATCTTGTGATTGTTGTGTAAGGGGGTCATTCTTGTTGTGCTTACGTTGCTAACCGGTAAGTCCGTTGTACTATTATTATATCACCTACCCCCTTGACTTGTTATACCGAGGGCTTGCCACCCTTGATGCGGGTCTATACGGCCTATGCGGTCTGTGAGACTATGCGGAGCAGCGGTATGCTCGTGATTGATCATTCGGTGTTTAGCCCGTCACGGGGATGCCCTATGCGGTCCATGGACTATGCGGTCTATTGCGACTATGCGGCCGCGGAGTCCAGCGGATACCGGGGTTAAGCCGCCTCCGACGCGGTATACCTCGAGCGATGCAGGACCATGATTCGAGGAATACCTCACGCGGGTGCGTGGGTGACCTATGCGGAGTCGCGGTAAGTTCCAAGAATAGACGCGCATCGATACTGCGGCGAGTGGCGCCTTCGATCATGTAGTGCGGTCTAGAAAGACCTCGTGATACGCTTTTATAGCATTGTTGGTGCGTGGGTTTTAGTAGTCGGCTATGCCTTCGTGACTTACCCATGCGGTTTTATTATGACACGTGGGACCTGGTGTTTATGTATATTCCTTGGTGCTTTTATATCATGGACTGCCGGCAGTGAGGAAGGTATTCCACGGGCATGATTGATGTTGTGGGCGTGAGACTCATTGTTATACTTGAGTAGTGACTTGAGGGCGTGAGTCCCTGACTTGACATGACTGCTTATTTATTGTGAACTGTAGTTTGGTTATCATACATGTCTCTTGCTTTATATAGACTACTATGATTTCATTTACAGTATTTTCAGTTTCACATACTTGATACCTGTTATCGACCTCGCCGAGTGCGTTCATGCCGCAGGTAAAGGTACACCAGTCGTTGATCCTCGCTCTTAGGGTCACAGTTCAGCGTTTGGGAAGCTCCGTTTCTCCGGAGGCTTATCTTGGTATAGTCCCTTGTTGTTGTAGGTGCTTATATTCAGGGGTATGACGGGGCCCTGTCCCGTCGTTGTTGTCATATCATTCGTAAGTGCAGAAATCGTTGTGGCAGGGTTGTAATGGGATGTAACTGTTCGGATCTAAGTTTTTATATATATATGCCGAAAGACAACTTTTCTTCAGATAAACATGTGTTTCCTTTGCATTATTTCATGTTGTGTTTTATGTTCCGCTGATTTTCTCTGATGTTGTATCACTAGGGTGTCCGGGGTAAGGCACCAGTCACGGGCCCGGGTTCGGGTCGTGACACTTTGAGTGCAAGTATTATATTTTTACGCTGCCGTGACTCTCAGTTGGAGGGCCGACTGTCTTGTTGCGAATTTACTTGGACGTACCGACAGTGATGGGGGATTCCACGGGTATGTTTCCATTATGATGGATCCATGGACATGCTTATACGATGGAGGATTCCGGGGCATGCGACCATAATGCGGGTTAAATCCCCGGATGATATTGTTATTCCATGGACTAGCTCTCCATGAGGTTTAGTGACGCAGGATGGATCTGGTAGCTAGCTTTCGTACTTGCCCGGCCGATTCTATGGCACGATTTGGTACGATGAACTCGGTAGATGGCTTCCGCACTTGCCCCGGTCATATCTCGTGACGCAGGCTGGATCTGGTAGCTGGCTTTCGTACTTGCCCCGGTCAGTTGTTGACGCAGGCTAGATCTGATAGTTGGTTTTCATACTTACCCGGCCGCTTTATGATGCAGTGGATCCGTAGTTGGCTTTCCTACTTGCCCGTCTGATTTTATGACACGTGGGACTCGTGTTCATGTATACATATTGGTGTTATATTATATCATGGACTGCCTACAGTGAGGAAGGAATTCCACGGGCATGATTGATATTATGGGCGTGAGACCCATGGTTATATTTGAGTAATGACTTTGAGGGCATGCGTCCCTGACTTGACATGACTGCTTATATATTGTGTACTGTAGTTTGGTTATCATACATGTCTCCTATTTTATATGATCGTTATGATTTCATTACTGATATTTTGATTCACATACTTGGTACATATTTCGTCTCGACCTCGCCCGGGGTTGCGTTCACGCCGCAGGTTGAGGTACATGCTGATCCTCATTCTTAGGATCATTGTTCAGCTGGTTGGGAAGCTCCATTATTTCGGAGGCTTTGTATTTTGGTACAGTTCCCTGAGGTTGTAGATTTTTGTACATTCAGGGGTATGGCGGGGCCCTGTCCCGTCACAGTTGTTACGTCAAAACTCTTAGAGGTCTGTAGTCATATCTTGTGGGTCGCTTTGTAAAAAAAAGGGAGGTAACTGCTTTTGGATTTATATATATCCAGGGAGGTGGCCTTATCGGCTAACCTGTTATTTATTTCTTGTTGAGTTTATGCATGTTCCGCTGATTATCTCTGATGTATACCTGTAAGTGCCAGTAGGGCACTCGCGAGCCCGGTCGGGTCGTGATGATTCTAGCAGGATCGTAGAAGTATGCTAAAATAGTGGGAGCTAATTAAACAAAATGTCATGTTTGATTAGTCTAAAATGAATGTGTATAATAGGAAAATAAATTTTGATTGTAGTTTTCCGTATATCTAAATTCTTCAAAACTTCAAAATGTCGAGCCTATCATTTAAATGAACAAACTCACCGGACCAAACTATCTAGACTGGCCTAAGAAATCTAAGAATTGTCCTGAGGCAAGAAAAGATAGAATATGTATTGGACAAATTATTCCCCACAGTCCTTGCCGAGGATTCTGCAGAATATGCCACATTTGATAAGGTAGTCTACCATAAGAACCTAGATAACGCCACTTCAGCACGATGCATCATGTTGTCTTCCATGTCAGTGGAACTACAGAGACAGCATGAGAACATGGTCCCTAACGAAATGCTCGAACACTTGAAGAGACTCTATGACTCTTAGTCCCAAACTATGGAATATGAGTTGTTGATAGAAACTCTTCAAGTATAAGCTAAGTGAAGGGAGCCAAGTGTCTCAGCATGTGTTGAAGATGATAGGGCTCATAGAAAGGCTGGCCTCGATTGGTATAAGGCTGCAGAATAATGTCGCTTCCACTCTTATCCTGAACTCTCTCCCTTCGAGAATTTTATTGTATACTACAATATGAACGGTACAAAGGCGAGTCTGCCGGAACTGCATAACATGCTAAAGACCTTTGAATCTTCAACTTCTAAGAGCAAAGTTGTGCTCATGATGAGCTCCTCTAACCGCCCAAGCCGAAAGGTAAGGAATGGCAGAAGAATAAGGGCAAGCCAGTCGTTGCGCCCTCAGCTATGAAGCCTAAGAGAGGTGTGAAGAAGAAAATGTGATTCCGACCAAGGATGTATGCCTCAATTGTAATAGGAATGGCATTGGAAGAAAGGACTGCACTAGGAAGAAAAGCACCAGATGCTTCTACCTCTAGTGGATAAGGTATGTACGTCATTGAAATAAAGAGAAATTTTCAATATACAAAACAAACGAGCTAAAATAAGTAAAAGAAATTTTACCTACCTGTGGCATTGTAGACTTGGTCATATCAATCAAACAATGATATAATGGTTGAGGAAACTTAACAACCTCGAACCATTTGACTTAGAATCTTATGGTAACTGTGATCCTATTTGAAGGGTAAGATGACCAATAAGCCTCTTTCTGGAAAGGGGATACGAGCCAAGGAGGTGCTTGAGTTGGTACAGTCTGGAGTATGTGGACCATTTTCGACTCAAGCTATAGGATGTTTCCCTTACTTAATCACTTTTACAGACGACTTGACAAGGTATGGATATGTGTATCTTATGAAACACAAGTCTGAGGCCTTCAAAAAGTTTAGGGAGTACAAGTGTGAAGTGGAGAAATAACTCGCAAAGAGTATCAAGACTCTTTGATCTGATCGAGGAGGTGAGTACTTAAGTAAAGAATTTCTAGATTACTTGAAGCTACATGGAGTTCATTCTGAATGGACGCCTCCTGGAACACCACAAATGAATGGTGTTGCCGAGAGGAGAAACGGAACCCTACTAGATATGGTTCGATCCATCACTACTACATTTCTGATCTAATGCGACGCCCCAGGTAGGTCTAATGCGACGGGCATTGTAGTGTCGTCGCATTAGATGTGGCTAATGCGACGAGTATACCGTTGCATTAGATAGGCTAATGCAACGACTCTTATGGTCTAATGCAACGTCCCAGCATGGTCGTCGCATTAGCCTATCTAATGTAACGGCTCTGGAAGACTAATGTGACGGTAAATTCGTTTTAATATCCCCAAATTAATTAGACGACGGGCATTTCATTTCACCCGCGTATTCAGCCTTCTCTCTTCTTCAATTCCTAATCCCTAGCCGTCGTATCCCCTTCCCCCAGCTTATTGTGGCATAACCCTACCTCGTCGTCGCCGTCGACTTACCCTACCTCGCCGTAGCCGTCGCTTTACCATTCCACTGCTCGTCGTCGCGTTCAGCAGCAAACCATCATCGAACTGGTCTTCCCTCTTCTCCAAGGTTAGATTATGTTTTAGCGTCGTTTTACCTTCCCCTTTCATGTGTTACCATTTTAATTCAAGGTTAGATTAATGTATGTGTATGGATTTTCTCAGATTTTACCGTCGTCGAACTGTTTAAAGTCGAATTTCTCAGATATTATTCGTTGTTCTTCCAACATTTTGTTTATTTGTAAATTGTATTTCCAAATTAAATTACAGACAATGTTTGTAATTTACCGTCGTTGCATCGTCGTTTTACATTTTGTTTACTATATGTTTTTCCAGATTTTGTTTATTAGTCTCCTAAATATTACATTGAGGAAATGGATTGTGGAACTAAGGAGTGGTGGATGGCTGCCAAATGGAGTGATGAATACGAAAGAGGAGTAGGCGAGTATATTAAAAAGGCTTTTGCTACAAAGTCTCAAGAACACCAAATTTGTTGTACATGTGATAGTTATCACTATCGTTATTGGAAGCATGAGAATGTTATGAGAGATCACGTAATATGTCATGGTTTTGTGCCAAGAACAGATAAGTTATCTGAATTAGGGATCGAAATTGAAAGAGAAAGAACTAATCTGGATCATGATGAACAATCAAATATGGATTATTGCAATGATGACATAGGAGGGTTGTTGAATGATGCTCGTGATGTTTTTACAGAGGGGCCGAATGACGAGGAAAAAAGTTTTTCAAGTTAATTGAAGAAGGTAAGGAGGAACTATATCCCGGATGCAAGAAACATTCAAAGCTTTCCTTTATGATTCGACTATTTATTTTGAAATGTGATCACAGGCTTATCAATGTTGCATTTGCTGATATATTAGAGCTTGTAAGGGAGGTATTACCCGATGCAAAAAATTGCCTAAGTCTTTTAATGAAGCGAGGAGTATTTTAAAAGTACTAGGGTTGGATTATACTAAGATAGATGCATGCCCCAATGATTGCATGTTGTATTGGGAAGAACATGCAAATGCTACAAGCTGTCATGTTTATGAGACGCCAATATGGAAGTCGAATAATAAAGAGAATGACACACAACATGAAAATGGAAAGTTCCATAGGATTCCTAATAAAATCTTTAGGTATTTTCCAATAAAGAAAAGATTGCAAAGGTTATTTATGTGTGAAGAGACGGTGAAGTACATGACATGGCATGCTGATGGGCATGAAAAGATCGGATTTTACAACATCCAATGGATGGCCAATCTTGGAAAGAGTTTGATTTTGTATACTCAAAGTTTACAGAAGATCCGCGCAATGTGAGGTTGGGGTTAGCCACAGATGGATTTAGCCCATTCAACTCGATGAGCATTGTTCATAGTAAATGGTATGTTATATTGATCAATTATAACTTGCCTCCATGGATGATTATGAAGCCAGAGTGTCACGACCCGAACCCGAGCCCGTGACTGGTGCCTTACCACGGGCACCCTAGTGATACAATTATCAGAGAAAATCAGCGGAAATAAAACATAAACATGTAACAAGAGATTTGATAAATAAACAAAGCAACTAAAACAAAAGCTTGCCTCAGATATATACATAAAACCCGAACAGCTTATCCTTTTACAAACTCGCCACAACAAGATTTACATGCACTCTAAGAGTTTTACAACAACAACTATGACGGACAGGCCCCGCCATACCTCAATGTATAAGAACTCTGCACTCGTGGTAACATACCAAAAGATAAGCCTCCGAGAAACGGCTTCCTAACACGCCGAATCGTGATCCTATGGCGAGGATCCACAACCGATGTACCTTTACTCGCAGATGAACGCATCCCCGGGCGAGGTCGATAACAGTACCAAGTATGTGAAATCAGAAATATCAGAATGAAATCATAATAGTCTATATAAAGCAGGAGACATGTATGATAACCAAACTACAGTTCACAACATAAAAGCAGTCATGTCAAGTCAGGGACTCACGCCCTCAAGTCATCCCTCATGCCCGTGGAACTCCTTCATCACTGTCGGCAGTCTAGGTACAAATCGTGTGGAATACGTGTCCCGGCCCATCCCATGGGACTCGGTAAAGAATCATGTAGAATACGTGTCCCGGCCCATCCCATGGGACTCGATAAAGAATCAGATGAAATACGTGTCCCGGTCCATCTCATGGGACTCGGTGAAGAATCAGATGGAATACGTGTCCCGGCTGTTATACCCCGTATTTCCAGAGTATGTACGTAAGGACGTACGTACGAAAGTTTGAGCCTTAAGTTAGGCATAGGATCGAAATTTTGTTCACAACCCCCGATTAGAATCGTTTTTCGACGAAACGTTTTACAAAGCTTGCGAAGGGAAAATTCCGGCTATGTCATTTATAATTTTTGCGGATTTTTCCGAGAGATGAAATATTTTGGACCAACGAGAGGGCGACACTTGTCACCCTCAAGTGGGCGGTCTTGTGGCCGGTTCTTGGCACGATTTTGTGCCTTATTTTGTGCCTTGTTTGGTGCCTTGTTTTGTGGAGTAGGGATAGGGGGCACTTGGGCAAATCTTGGCCCTCCACTTGCCCCCCACATGGCTTGATCTTGGCCATTGGTTTCCCTATAAATACCCCCCCCCCCTTTGAAGACTTCTTCATCCATTCCACAAATGTTCTAAGTCTTGAAATCCCTTTCCCTCTCGAGAGCTCAGAAAGACCCCCTCTCCTAGTGGCCTTGGTGGTACACCCCCTTGCCTTGTGGTTCTCGTATAATACCCTCTCTTGGTAGAAATACTCTCCAAGTATTGTTACTATACCAAAATACCTTAGCCTTATACCTTGTAGTATTCCAAAGTTCTCTCTATACGTAGAACCCGGAAATACTACCTTATGTCCTTTTTGTCTCAAACCGAAACCCTAAGGAAATCTTCATAGCGAGTTGAAGTATTAAGTAGAAGTTGCGTAGAACTTCTAAGGGTTGTTTAGAGCGGTTGGAGCGCCTGCAGTAGGAGCTAAACGTTGCTCAGATCGACATTTAAACTTGGATAATTATGGGCTTATCGAGGTAAATATCTCGCCTCCTATCAGAATTGAGTTTACATACTATTGAAGTATAAGAATTAAGTATAAGTTATATACAAGGAAATTATATAAGAAGAGAATTGAATCAGACTTACATAGATCAGATTTACTGAGACTTGTAAAGATTGACGGTAGGAAGTCACGCCCAATTTTCCGTAGAATCTTGTATCTAGATTTATTCTACCGAGTAGTCTAGACATTGATAGACTTGTATAACCGTTATAGGTTGAAGATCGCGAGTAGCGAATTCTACCGAATGGTGGAAAAGGCTAACAGACTACGATTTTGGAGCTATTTGCTAATAGTCGATAATCGTCGAGGTATGTGATTCTTCCTATACTCTTGAGCATGAAGTATTTTAAAAGAATATATATATAGTACTAGACGACGTGTGGCAAATGTCTTTTGACTTAAGCCCAATAATAAGAATCTTGAAGTATTTCAAAAGATTTAAGAATCGTTTTTGAAAAAAGAGTAATACTTGGTTTTGAAAGCTTAAAAGTTATACTAGCTTTATGGGAAGTTAGGTATAACGACTTAAGAAGATAAAAGAATGGCTATTGATTTTAGAAGTTAAGAGACTTAATCTTAAAAGATAAGAGACTTGACTTATTTGAATTGATATGAAAGTTGTTAAGAAGTATGAAACCTCATTCGTGAGTAATGAGTACTTGGTTTTTAAGGAATAATGTTTTACTGATTTCGGAAATGAGAATAAGTAAGGGGCTTGATTTCTAAAAGAGGCTTGAGGAAATTAAAGAGTTTTTGGTTTAAAAGAAAGGCATTGATTTGTCTTAAAATTGGTTTAAAACATAAAGTGTTATAACAGCTTTATGGGAAGTTAGTTATAACGACTTTATGAAAACGAAAGAATGGTTTTATCATTGGTTTTAAAGTGGTAACTTGACTTTAAAAGGAGAAGTGTTTTGGTCTAAAAAGAAGGCATGGTATTGCCTTAAATTTGGTTTTAAAAGGAAAGTATGGAAGTTGTTTTGGTTTACTTAAAAGATGTTAGTCACTCTATATCATGCGTATCGGGTGACCTTTGTAAACTAAATGGATCCTTTAAAAAGAGTTTAACATACGTAGTACTGGGGTTAAAACCGACCTTGGCATAAAATAAAAGTACCTTAAGTTGTATGTAACTTGCTTATGTTTGTGTGTGATAGCCTTGTTGTAAGTGTTGTATTCTTATGTTACCGTCTCTCGAATGGAGGGGTTGTGTTATTCTGGATCATTTTGGACATACTGACACGATGGGTGGCCCACGTATGCTTCCACTATGATAGTCCACGGGCATACCGACTCGATGGATGGTCCACGTATGCGCCATGAGGGTTCGCTTCCCGTTGATAGTGTTATTCCATGGACTAGCTCCACGAGGTTTTACCGATCGGCCTTGGTATCCGTGGTCGGCAGATTTGCCCGCCTCGTGGTGATTCGCCTTGGTACCGTAGTTAGCCCTCGCACTTGCCCGCTCGGTGTAGTGATGAAGTCTCGTGACACGCCTGGTACCGTAGTTAGCCTCGATTGCCTTGGCCATCTACGTGACACGCCTTGGTATCCGTAGTCGGCCAGATTGCCGTGTCGCCTTCGGTTTGGTTGTATAGCATTGTTAGTACGCACTTGGTGTTCATGTACCGTGGTGTTATTATATCATGCATCGCCATGCTGGAAGGCATTCCACGCATGATTGATGTTGTGGGCGTGAGACCCATAGTTATATTTGAGTGATGACTTTGAGGGCGCGAGTCCCCGACATGACATCGCTATTTATCAGGAATCGTAGTTTGGTTATCATACATGTCTCTGCTTTATATAGATCGCTATGATTTCATTTACGATTTTCGCCACATACTTGGTACCGTTGCATCGACTCTTCGGGGCCGCGTTTCATGCCGCAGTAGAGGTACACCGTTGTTGATCTTCGCCATGTGGTCACGCTCAGCTTGGGAAGCTCCGCTTTCCGAGGCTTATCTTCGTATAGTCCTCTGTTGTTGTGCTACATTCGTGGTATGACGGGCCCCGCCCCGTCGTTGTTGTCATATCATTCATGAGGTCCGTAGTAATCTTGTGTGCGCAGAGTTGTAATGGGATGTAATCGTCGGTCTAAGTTTTTATATATATATGCCGATAGACAACTTTTCTTCAGTTAAACATGTGTTTCCTTTGCATTATTTCATGTTGTGTTTTATGTTCCACGATTTCTCCGATGTTGTATCACTAGGGTGCCCGGTAGGCACCAAATACGCCCGGTTCGGTCGTGACAAAAGTGGTATCGTGAGCGCTTAATCCTCTGAAAGTGTCTACATACCGTGTCTAGTAGAGTCTTGATTATCGGTGTGTGCACTACATCTATAATCGTGAGGTCGCAGGACATTTAGGATTGGTTTCCATTCTTCTCATTCCGAGATCGTGCCTTAGAGTTGTGTTGTAAGTTGGACCTCTCCGACGATCTCGTCTTTACCGCTTATGCCTCCGCAGTGCAACCCGGGCCCAGTGGGCAAGGCAAAGGAGTCGCTAGTGAGATACGTGAGAGTACGAGCGCAGTTCGGCCATTACTCGAGATAGTGCTTGACGGCGGTTTTGCGACGCCGCCAAATTTCAAAGCAGACTTAGCACGATTAGCTCATCGCGCCATGATAGTTGAACCTTCGCCCACGACTGCGTAAAGTATAGATTGCCAAGAAACAACCCTGTTACTAGCTAGGGATTTGGCTACCAGAGGGTTTATGATGTACTGATTTATCACGGGTCTTGATGACTATCTAAGAGATGGTTGTGCAAGAGTAGCTCTTCAGTCAGGCTTGAGCATGGACTGTGTACAGGCTTACACGCAGCACCCAGAGGAAAATGGAGATCGACGGATTAACCATGATCAGCAGAAGAGGGCCAGATCGGCAGGGTCCTTTGGTAACTTTCGAGGCGAACCGCCTCAGCAGCAGATTAGATATGCACCTACGCCAGTGCAGAGTGGTCCTCCACAGGGTTCAGGACGTTCGAGGTGTGCCGGAGTTGGTCAGAGCTCCAGGGCTTCTCATCCACAACTATACGTAGGTTCCAAACACCGATTCATTGTTTCTCAAGATTCACAGCGATGACAGCGCCATCCCGGAATGTCGCTTTTAGTTGGTACTTGTTTTACTGCGCCGCCAGGCCATGTGGTCGAAAGGATGTCCTAGTAGGAGGATGTAAGTAGGAGGACTCACCTTCATGATCGCGAACTAGTTCACACCTTCCTAGCTATGCCTACGCGAGGTGATTGATTAGAATAACAAAGGGGAAGTGAAGCGGTAGATACAGGTGTATCCTTAACCCTCTAGAGATTGTATGTGTGATAAGATAAGTACATCTTAAGTGTTACGTTCAGTTAGCATTGTGTAGATTGTGATTAGAAATCATGGTTAGTTAACCGGGTAAGATTGGGGGATAGAGAAAGTGGAGACCTTAGAGGTAAGGCCATCGCGAGTAGAAGATTTATATTTCTATGTTTGACCCTTATCGGAGTGCATAGTGCACGTGAGATATATTTGTATGATAAGTCCCTGAGTAGTGTGGATTGAAAGAGGGTAGTTGAGCTAAGAAGACCACTAGGTTTTGTGACTTGATTAGTGAGATTGTTCCGGATCGGGGAACAAGAGTTTTCTTGCGCGATAACGGGTCGGGTTGAGGACGATCGCGGTCAACCCGCGACTGCTTTGTGGTGGGTCAGTTCGGGTGGTCCCGCCAGGTGGTAAGTCACGAGGGTGTTAGCCCAAGTTTAGTTAACCATCGCACGAGTTCGTAGACGCGTTCGACCATGGTCGGGCCGATGAGGTCACCCATCTTGTCCTTCCAGATCGTATTTACTCGCGAAGGTTATGCGAGATGTTATATCAGGAAGGTTGTAAGGTTGCACGAGGTGCCTACTTTCACCTTATGACAGACAGTGAAGCCCAAGTTATGGCTATTTCTTTTTCTGGAAGTTTTACCAGGCAGGGTTAGGAACTCAGGTAAGTCTCAGTATCGCATTCGCCTTCGGGCCAGTGTTTGGATTTCAGGGGTAGCTGTGAGGATTGTTGCCTCCTGTTGAGGGAGTGTTTTTAGCTACCATTTCAGTGTTCGGATATTGCCTTATGAAGCCTTGTAGGGGCGGAAGTATAAATTGCCGGTCGATTGGTTCGATGTTGGCAAGGTTCAGATAGTTGGTTTATACGTGTTCAGCAGGATGTGGATAGGGTGAAGCTTATCCATAAGAGGTTATTGGCAGCTCAGAGTCAACAGAAGTCGTGCAGATAATCGACGACGACGCTTGGAGTTCAGTGCCGACGGTGGTCTTCGTTACAACCGGCGGTGTGACGAGATTCGGAAAACAGAGGAAACTTAGCCCGAGTTACTTTGGGCCTTTTCGGATCATATGAAGGATAGGCCAGGTTGCCTATAGTTGGCATTGCCGTCCAAAGTGGGAGGCAGTGCGTCCGGTCTTTTATATTGTTATGTTCGAGTGTACGAGAAGGGTACGACGAGTAAGAGAATAGAAGTGATCATTTCGTTTGTAAAGTGAAGGTACGAAGAAAATATATTTTAGACCTCGGGTAGGAGCTTTTGTAGTGATGGAGGTGATTCCTCGTGGACTTGGATGTAAGTATTTGCGCGTGTTGTATGGTGGCCAGGTGTGGCATGATTGTTTTCGTAAGTATAGCAGTGAAGACTATACTGGCGCATGTGTGTCTTGAGACTTAGAAGGAACATTCGGGACGAATGTTTCTATGGAGGGGAGAATGTTATACCCCGTATTTCCAGAGTATGTACGTAAGGACGTACGTACGAAAGTTTGAGCCTTAAGTTAGGCATAGGATCGAAATTTTGTTCACAACCCCCGATTAGAATCGTTTTTCGACGAAACGTTTTACAAAGCTTGCGAAGGGAAAATTCCGGCTATGTCATTTATAATTTTTGCGGATTTTTCCGAGAGATGAAATATTTTAGACCAACGAGAGGGCGACACTTGTCACCTCTGGGCGGTCTCTTGTGGCTTGGCACGATTTTGTGCCTTATTTTGTGCCTTGTTTGGTGCCTTGTTTTGTGCCTTGTTTTGTGGAGTAGGGATAGGGGGCACTTGGGCAAATCTTGGCCCTCCACTTGCCCCCCAGATGGCTTGATCTTGGCCATTGGTTTCCCTATAAATACCCCCCCCCCCCTTTGAAGATTTCTTCATCCATTCCACAAATGTTCTAAGTCTTGAAATCCCTTTCCCCCCCTCTTTTGAGAGCTCTAGCCGAGAGCACCCCTCCCCCCTCTCCTAGTGGCCTTGGCCGAGGGGTACACCCCCCCCCTTGCCTTGTGGTTCTCGTATAATACCCCCTCTCTTGGTAGAAATACTCTCCAAGTATTGTTACTATACCAAAATACCTTAGCCTTATACCTTGTAGTATTCCAAAGTTATCTTTATACGTAGAGCCCGGAAATACTACCTTATGTCCTTTTTGTCTCAAACCGAAACCCTAAGGAAATCTTCATAGCGAGTTGAAGTATTAAGTAGAAGTTGCGTAGAACTTCTAAGGGTTGTTTGGAGCGGGTTGGAGCGCCCAGAGTAGGAGCTAAACGTTGCTCAGGATTTACATTTAAACTTGGATAATTATGGGCTTATCGAGGTAAATATCTTGTCTCCCTATTGTAATTGAGTTTACATACTATTGAAGTATAAGAATTAAGTATAAGTTATATACAAGGAAAGTATATAAGAAGAGAATTGAACTGTACTTACATAGGGTGTATTCTGATGAGACTTGTAAAGATTGTTGCAGGGAAGTCACGCCCAATTTTCCGTAGAATCTTGTATCTAGATTTATTTTACCGAGTAGTCTAGACATTGATAGACTTGTATAACCGTTATAGGTCAAGATCTTGCGAGTAGCGAATTTTACTCGAAGGGTGGAAAAGGCTAACAGGACTACAGTACTTTGGAGCTATTTGCTAATAGTCGATAATCGTCGCGAGGTATGTGATTCTTCCTATACTCTTGAGCATGAAGTATTTTAAAAGAATATATATATAGTACGGTAGACGTACGTGTGGCAATGTCTTTTGACTTAAGCCTGAATAATAAGAATCTTGAAGTATTTCAAAAGATTTAAGAATCGTTTTTGAAAAAAGAGTAATACTTGGTTTTGAAAGCTTAAAAGTTATACTAGCTTTATGGGAAGTTAGGTATAACGACTTAAGAAGATAAAAGAATGGCTATTGATTTTAGAAGTTAAGATACTTAATCTTAAAAGATAAGAGACTTGACTTATTTGAATTGATATGAAAGTTGTTAAGAAGTATGAAACCTCATTCGTGAGTAATGAGTACTTGGTTTTTAAGGAATAATGTTTTACTGATTTCGGAAATGAGAATAAGTAAGGGGCTTGATTTCTAAAAGAGGCTTGAGGAAATTAAAGAGTTTTTGGTTTAAAAGAAAGGCATTGATTTGTCTTAAAATTGGTTTAAAACATAAAGTGTTATAACAGCTTTATGGGAAGTTAGTTATAACGACTTTATGAAAACGAAAGAATGGTTTTATCATTGGTTTTAAAGTGGTAACTTGACTTTAAAAGGAGAAGTGTTTTGGTCTAAAAAGAAGGCATGGTATTGCCTTAAATTTGGTTTTAAAAAGGAAAGTATGGAAGTTGTTTTGGTTTACTTAAAAGATGTTAGTCACTCTATACTGCGGGTATCGGGTGACCTTTGTAAACGAAATGGATCCTTTAAAAAGAGTTTAACATACGTAGTACTTTGGGGTTAAAACCTGGACCTTGGCATAAAATAAAAAGTACCTTAAGTTGTATGTAACTTGCTTATGTTTGTGTGTGATAGCCTTGTTGTGCAAGTGTTGTATTCTTATGTTACCGCGTCTCTCGAATGGAGGGCCGGTTGTGTTATTCTGGATCATTTTGGACATACTGACACGATGGGTGGCCCACGGGTATGCTTCCACTATGATAGTCCATGGGCATACTGACTCGATGGATGGTCCACGTACGCGCCATGATGAGGTTCGCTTCGCTGATAGTGTTATTCCATGGACTAGCTCTCCGAGGTTTTACCGATCGGCCTTGGTATCCGTGGTCGGCCAGACTTGCCCCGCCTCGTGGCTGATTCGCCTGTACGGTAGTTAGCCCTCGCACTTGCCCCTGCTCGGTGTAGTGACGAAGTCTCGTGACACGCCCGTACCGTAGTTAGCCCTCGTACTTGCCCGGCCAACACGTGACACGCCTTGGTATCCGTAGTCGGCCAGACTTGCCGCGGTCGCCTTCGTGGTTTGGTTGTATAGCATTGTTAGTAGCACTTGGTGTTCATGTGTACTCCGTGGTGTTATTATATCATGCATCGCCGTGATGGCAAGGCATTCCACGCATGATTGATGTTGTGGGCGTGAGACCCATAGTTATATTTGAGTGATGACTTTGAGGCGTGAGTCCTCGACTTGACATGATCGCTATTTATCAGGAATCGTAGTTTGGTTATCATACATGTCTCCTGCTTTATATAGATCGCTATGATTTCATTTACGATATTTTCGGGCCACATACTTGGTACTGTTATCTTGACCTCCTTCGGCCGCTCATGCCGCAGTGAGGTACACCGATGTTGATCTTCGCCATAGGTCACAGTCAATTTGGGAAGCTCCGTTTCTCTGAGGCTTATCTTCGTATAGTCCTCGTTGTAGAAAGCTACATTCAGGGGTATGACGGGGCCCTGTCCCGTCGTTGTTGTCATATCATTCATAGAGGTCTGTAGTACTGTTGTGGGCAGAGTTGTAATGGGATGTAACTGTTTGGGTCTAAGTTTTTATATATATATGCCGAAAGACAACTTTTCTTCAGATAAACATGTGTTTCCTTTGCATTATTTCATGTTGTGTTTTATGTTCCGCTGATTTCTCTGATGTTGTATAACTAGGGTGCCCGGTAAGGCACGATCCACGCCCGTTCGGTCGTGACACCGCCCATCCTACGGGACTCGGTGAAGAATCGATGAAATACGTGTCCGGCCCATCTCACGGACTCGATGAAGAATCGGATGAAATACGTGTCCCGCCCATCTCATGGGACTGTGAGTACGTAAATACAACACTTGCACAACAAAGGCTATCACCACAAGCATAGGCAAGTTACACACAACTCAAGGTTATTTTATGCCAAAGTCCAGGTTCTGACCCCAAAGTATTACGTACGTTAAATTCTTTTTAAAAGATCCATTTCTTTTATAAAGGTCACCCGATGCCCGTAGTATTAAAATAGAGTGACTCACATTTTTAGGTAAACCAAAACACTTCCCTTTTCAACATCAAGTAACAACATTCTTTTCTATAAGTTCAAGTTTGCCTAATTTCAAGTACTTAAGTCTCTTATTTTAGAAAGGTTTCGTAGTTCATAGTCTTAATCACTTAAGAATATAATTCTCTTTTAAACAATTTGAGAAACATATGCCTTATATGTGAGTAGGTTATTCTTGTTCAAAATCAATCTTATTAAAGCAGCCATGATCTAGGAAATGTAATATCATTTTGTCTCATCTTAGTTTCTATGCAGATGGAGGTTTCTACTGGTTTTAATAATACTTAATTGGTCAAAACATTTCCCTTTATTAACGCTGCAGTGGTTTGTCGATACTCATTCTGATTTCCGAAATCAGTAAAACATTATTCCTTTTAAAAACCCAGTACTCACTACTCACGAATGAGGTTTCACACAAAATTCATATTAATTCATTTAAGTCAAGTCTCTTAACTTCAAAAATTAATAAACCATTCTTTTTATCTTTCTTAAGTCGTTATACCTAACTTCCCATAAAGCTAGTATAACTCTTAAGCTTTTAAAACCAAGCATTACTCCTCTTTCAAACAGGTTTCTTAATTCTTCGGAATAATTCAAGATTCTTATTATTCAGGCTTAAGTCAAAAGACATTGTCGTACAACTACGTTCAGTTAACACGCGTACGTCTACCGTACTATATATATATTCTTTAAAATATCATGCTCAAGAGGATAGGAAGAATCACATACCTCGCGACGATTATCGACTATTAGCAAAACGCTCACTGCTATAACCCGCTAGCCTTGTCCACCTTCAAGTAGACATGCTACTCGCAGTAACATTCAACCTATAAAGATTATACCACTATCAAAGTCTAGACTACTCGCAGAATATTCTAAGCGAGAGGTTCTCTATTCTACGGAAAATCGCAAAGACTTCCCTACCCGTTAAGCTACACAAGTCATCAGAATACAATCCCATGTAAATGCAGTTCAATTCCTTTTAACATCCTTCTATGTAATTACACAATTCTCTTCTTTAATATCCTTCTATGTAATTACGGTTCAATTCTTCTCAATATTCATTCTATATATAGTATACTTCAACTATATATTACTACAACATGTAATTTCCAATTACAATAGGGACAAGATTATTACCTCGATAAGCCCAAAATTATCCAAGTTTAAAGTCGATCCCGAGCAAGGTTTATCTCTACTCACTGCGCTCCAATTCGCCTCCAAGAAACCCTTAGAAGTTCTACACACTTCTACTAAGTACTCCAACCAATTATGGAGATTTTTCCATAGGGTTTCGTTTAGTGGCTAAAGGAAAGTATAGTAGTATTTTCCGGGCTCTACGTATAGAGGTAACTTTGGAAAGTACTACAAGGTATTTGGGTATAGTAACAATACTTGGAGAGTATTTCTCTACCAAGGGGGGGGGGGTATTTCTCGAAAACAACTAGTCTAGGGGTGTTCTCACGAGGCCTCACAAAGGAGGGTGGCGGAAAGCTCACAAGGAGAGGAGGGATTTTTAGACTTGGAACTTATTTGAGGATGAAGAAAGTCTTCAACTTAGGGAGTATTTATAGGCCAACCAATGGCCAAGATGAAGCCAAGTGTTAGGCAAGTGTAGGGTGAGGATTTACCCAAGTGTAACCTTATCCATCTACCCACAAAATATCCTACCTAACCTTGACCAAGGTTAGGCAACAAAACGTAAAGAAAGCCCCTCATTGCCGTCCATCGAGGTGACATCCCGTTGGTCCAAAATATTTCATCTCTCGAAAAATCCGCAAAATAATAAATGACATAGCCGGAATTTTCCTTCGCAAGTTTAGAAAACGCTTCGCGGAAAAACGATTCTTTTCGCTAGTTGTGCACAAATTTTCGATCCTTAGCATACTTAAGGCTTAAACTTTTATACGTACGCCCTCACGTACATACTCTGGAAATACGGGGTATAACATTCTCCCCTCCTTAGAAACATTCGTCCCGAATGTTCTTTCTCAAGGAAGATAACGATAAAGTTCCTTATAACTTAAACAAGTTGCCAATGCCACACATGGCCACCAAATAACACATGCGTAAAACCCAAATCCAACCCAACGAGGAATCTCCTTGACGATGTAAAACAACATCAACTCTCACTCCTGGTTCAAAGGATACTCCCTTCGCGTCTTCACTTCACAAAGAAATGATCACACCTATGTTCTTAACACACGCTCGCTTCCCCCCTTACTCGTCGTACCTTTCTTGTCCACTCGAACTCTTTCTCATGACTTACCACATCTCTGTTACTGCTTCAGTTCTAAATCTCGGGGTTACTATCTCCAACTTGGTCATCATTAACTGGGAACACTCTGGACGGATCCCCGATACCTTTCCGGCCATAACAACATGAAAGACCGGACATACTGCCTCCTACGTCGGACGGCAAGCTAACATATAGGCAACCTGGCCTATTCTTCACATGATCTGAAAAGGCCCAAAGTGACTCGGGCTAAGTTTCCTCTGTTTTCCAAAATTCGTCACACCCTTTCCGGGGTGGTACCTTCAAGACCCACCACAACTCAACCTGCCGCCGCCGATTATCCGCACGACTTCGCTGACTCTGAGCTGCTAAAACCTCCTCTGGATAAGCCTCACCTTATCCACATTCTGCTGAAACAAGTAGGGACCAACTATCTGAACTTCGCCAACATCGAACCAATCGACCGGCAATCTACACTTCCGCCCATACAAGGCTTCTTAAGGTGACATCCGAATACTAAACTGGTAGCTATATAATACACACTCAACAAGAGGCAAATAATCCTCACACTACCTCAAATCAAACACCGCCAGAACCTATCCTCAAACTCCTTTAAGGTCATTCTCGGCCTTCACGATCTGATTCTAGTCGAACATATCCACGAACACATACGATGGTCATCTAAACTTGGGCCTAGTACCCTCGTGATCCTACCACCTGGCGGGACCACCCCGAACTGACCCCACCTCATTCCGAGCTGCGGGTTGACCCGCGAATGGTCCTCAACCCGACCCCAAATCGCGCCAACTCTCGTTCCCCGATACGGAACAATCTTACTAATTCACGTCATGAAAGCTACCACTTCCATCTCACACTACCCATGGACTTATCACACAAATATACCCTATGCATATAATGCACTCCGCCAAGGATCATTAGCAAAATCCTTTACTCAAGACGACCTTATATCTAAGGTCTCAACATGAAATATTTTAAGGCCCACAATTTCTAGGTACCCAACCTTACCCTTTACTAACCAGGCCTTTAAATCATAATTTAACATAATGCTATCTGAACATAATACTTAGCACATCATCATATCATCAACGCATACTAGTTTTTAGCGGGGTAAGAATATACCTGTATCAACTGCTTCATTTTCCGCCGTCGCTCTAACCATAATCACGCCTGCAGGCGCAGCTATAGAAGGCGATGAACTCCATCGACCGGTAGGTGAGTCATTACGCTGCATCCTTCCTATTAGGGCGGTTTCTCGTCACATGGCCTGACGGCGCGGGAATAACAAGCACCGATAAAAGACGACATTCCCGGGATGGCGTGCGCATCGTGCACCGAGGAAACATGAATCCGGTGGCTAGAACCATGTATACGTGAACCGGAAGCCTCGGAGCCACGACCGGCTCGAATACCGAGCGTCACGAAGGCGCGGAGGACCACTGCTGCGGGCGGAGGTACATAACTAGTCTGCTGGCGAGGCGGCGCCTCGAAAGTTACCAAAGGACCTGCTGTTCGGCCTCTTCTGCGATCCGGTCATTCCGTCGACCTCTCCGTGCCTCACATCCGGTCGCATGAGCTTGCGTGCGGGCAATGTCCATGCTGGTGAAGAGCTACACCCGTACAAACCTCGCCAAGTAATCATCTAGCCCGGTGGCGTGGCGGTGTACTCATCCTCCATATCATTACTACGGGGACATACCGAGCTAATGAGTTGAACTCCACATTGTACTCTCTAACCGCCCGCCCGCCCCGCCTCAACGTCAAAAATCACCGGCCCGAGCCCTCTCATCCGGGGCAAGAAATGTGCAAGAAAAGCCCTTGAGAACTTCGTCCCATACGGTGGAAGTGCATGCTCTTCCCGACAGCTCCACGAATCAAACGATCATCGCAGATCACGCGGTGATGCGAACCAATACCACCGACTCTGCCTCGAGGCTCACGATCACTCTCATGATCCGTGTAGGTCGGATAAACTCACGAGGTCATCCTCGGCTCTCGATCCATAGAACATCGGGCTACAACTCGGAAAGTCCGTAGTCTCAAATCGCTCGGGGTGAACTACGGGTGCTCTGGGGCTGAATGCTGCGTCGGCCTATCTCATATCGCCACGACCACGGCGATCGGGCCATCTCCTTGTACCCGTCTCATCTGCTCCGGTTGAGGTGGAGGCTCAGTATCGTAGTCTCGCGACCATCTGCTGCGGCTCTAAACTCTGTCGGAGCTAGCGGCGTCATAAAACTCGCCGTCTGAAGTACTATCTCAGGTAATGATCGGGCCTGCGCCTCGGTAACCCTCTGTGCTCTACTCGCAGCTCCCCCTGCTGCCTTGCCCTTCTGGGCCCTGGTTGCCTTTCGCGGAGGCATAACTGGTAAAGGAAAGGAATATGTCAGAGGGGTCCAACTTATCACACGGCTCTAAGGCACGATCTCAGAATGAGAAGAATGGAAACGAATCCTAAATGTCCTATAGCCTCCTGATTATAGATGTGGTGCACAACACACCGATAATCAAGACTCTACTAGACACGATCTGTAGACACTTTCCGAGGATTAACTGCTCTGATACCACTTTTGTCACGACCGAACCGGGCGTGGTCGTGTCTACCGGGCACCCTAGTGATACAATTATCAGAGAAAATCAGCGGAAATAAAACATAAACATGTAACAAGAGATTTGATAAATAAACTGGCTAACCAAAACAGTTGCCTTCTGTATATATACATAAAACCCGAACAGTTATCCTTTTTACAAACTCTGCCCACAACAGTACTACAGACCTCTAAGAGTTTTACAACAACAACTATGACGGACGGGGCCCGCCATACCCACGAATGTATAAGAACCTACGGACTCGGGTAACATACCAAAAGATAAGCCTCGAGAAAGCGGGGCTTCCAACACTGTTGCGTGATCCTATGGCGAGGATCCACAACCGATGTACCTTTACTGCGGCGTGAACGCGGCCCGAAGGAGGTCGATAACAGTACCAGTATGTGGAAATCAGAAAAATCGTAAATGAAATCATAATAGTCTATATAAAGCGGGAGACATGTATGATACCAAACTACGATTCACAACATAAAGCGATCATGTCAAGTCGTGACTCACGCCTCAAGTCATCCTCACGTGCGTGGAACTCCTTCCTCACCGCCGTGATCTAGGTACAAATCGTGTGGAATACGTGTCGGCCCATCCATGGGACTCGGTAAGAATCATGTAGAATCGTGTCGGCCCATCCTGGGACTCGGTGAGAATCGATGAAATCGTGTCGGCCCATCATGGGACTCGGTGAAGAATCGGATGGAATACGTGTCGGCCCATCCCGTGGGACTCGGTGAAGAATCGGATGAAATCGTGTCCGCCCATCGTAGGACTCGGTGAAGAATCGGATGAAATCGTGTCGGCCCATCTCATGGGACTCGAGTATGAAATACAACACTTGCACAACAAAGGCTATCACCACAAGCATAGGCAAGTTACACACAACTCAAGGTTATTTTATGCCAAAGTCGTGTTCGACCCCAAAGTATTACGTCGTTAAATTCTTTTTAAAAGATCCATTTCTTTTATAAAGGTCACCCGATGCGTAGTATTAAAATAGAGTGACTCACATTTTTAGGTAAACCAAAGCACTTCCCTTTTCAACATCAAGTAACAACATTCTTTTCTATAAGTTCAAGTTTGCCTAATTTCAAGTACTTAAGTCTCTTATTTTAGAAAGGTTTCGTAGTTCATAGTCTTAATCACTTAAGATTATAATTCTCTTTAAACAATTTGAGAAACATATGCCTTATATGTGAGTAGGTTATTCTTGTTCAAAATCAATCTTATTAAGCAGCCATGATCTAGGAAATGTAATATCATTTTGTCTCATCTTAGTTTCTATGCAGATGGAGGTTTCTACTGGTTTTAATAATACTTAATTCCACAAAACATTTCCCTTTATTAACGCTGCAGTTGGTTTGTCGATACTCATTCTGATTCAAATCAAGAAACATTATTCCTTTTAAAAACCCAGTACTCACTACTCACGAATGAGGTTTCACACAAAATTTATATTAATTCATTTAAGTCAAGTCTCTTAACTTCAAAAATTAATAAACCATTCTTTTTATCTTTCTTAAGTCGTTATACCTAACTTCCCATAAAGCTAGTATAACTCTTAAGCTTTTAAAACCAAGCATTACTCCTCTTTCAAACAGGTTTCTTAATTCTTCGGAATACTTCAAGATTCTTATTATTCAGGCTTAAGTCAAAAGACATTGCCGTACAACTACGTTCAGTTAACACGCGTACGTCTACCGTACTATATATATATTCTTTAAAATATCATGCTCAAGAGGATAGGAAGAATCACATACCTCGCGACGATTATCGACTATTAGCAAAACGCTCACGGCTATAACCCTAGCCTTGTCCACCTTCAAGTAGACACGCTACTCGCAGAACATTCAACCTATAAAGGTTATACCAGTCTATCAAAGTCTAGACTACTCTGCAGAATATTCTAAGCAGTAGGTTCTCTATTCTACGGAAAATCGGGCAGCACTTCCCTACCCGTTAAGCTACACAAGTCTACTGTAAATACAGTCCTATGTAAGTACAGTTCAATTCCTTTTAACATCCTTCTATGTAATTACAGTCCAATTCTCTTCTTTAATATCCTTCTATGTAATTACAGTTCAATTCTTCTCAATATTCATTCTATATATAGTATACTTCAACTATATATTACTACAACATGTAATTTTCAATTACAATAGGGGGACAAGATTATTACCTCGATAAGCCCAAAATTATCCAATTTTAAAGTCGATCCTGAGCAAGGTTTAGCTCCTACTCCGTGCGCTTCAATTCGCTCCAAGAAACCCTTAGAATTTCTACACACTTCTACTAAGTACTCCAACCAATTATGGAGATTTTTCCATAGGGTTTCGTTTAGTGGCTAAAGGAAAGTATAGTAGTATTTTCCGGGCTCTACGTATAGAGGTAACTTTGGAAAGTACTACAAGGTATTTGGGTATAGTAACAATACTTGGAGAGTATTTCTCTACCAAGGGGGTATTTCTAAAACAACTAGGCTAGGGGGTGTTCTCACGAGGCCTCACAGGGGAGGGTGTGTGGCGGAAAGCTCACAAGGGAGAGGGAGGGATTTTTAGACTTGGAACTTATTTGAGGGATGAAGAAAGTCTTCAACGTAGGGGAGTATTTATAGGCCAACCAATGGCCAACCAATGGCCAAGATGAAGCCAAGTGTTAGGCAAGTGTAGGGTTAGGATTTACCCAAGTGTAACCTTATCCATCTACCCACAAAATATCCTACCTAACCTTGACCAAGGTTAGGCAACAAAAACGTGCCAAAGAAAGCCCCTCATTGTCGTCCATTGAGGGTGACAAGTGTCACCCTCCCGTTGGTCCAAAATATTTCATCTCTCGGAAAAATCCACAAAAATAATAAATGACATAGCCGGAATTTTTCCTTCGCAAGTTTAGAAAAACGTTTCGTCGGAAAACGATTCTTTTCGCTAGTTGTGCACAAATTTTCGATCCTTAGCATACTTAAGGCTTAAACTTTTATACGTACGCCCTCACGTACATACTCTGGAAATACGGGGTATAACATTCTCCCCTCCTTAGAAACATTCGTCCGAATGTTCTTTCTCGGAAGATAACGATAAAGTTCCTTATAACTTAAACAAGTTGCCAATGCCACACATGGCCACCAAATAACACATGCCAGAAACCCAAATCCAACCCAACGAGGAATCTCGCGACGATGTAAAACAACATCAAATCTCACTCGGTTCAAAGGATACTCCTTCGCCTTCACTTCACAAAGAAATGATCACACCTATGTTCTTAACACACGCTCGCTTCCCCCCTTACTCGTCGTACCTTTCTTGCCCACTCGAACTCTTTCTCATGACTTACCACATCTCTCATTCTTGCTTGGTTCTAAATCTCGGTTACTATCTCCAACTTGGTCATCATTAATCGGAACACTCGACGGATCCCCGATACCTTCTCGCCATAACAACATGAAAGATCGACATATCGCCTCCTACGTCGGACGTGAAGCTAACATATAGGCAACCCGCCTATTCTTCACATGATCCGAAAAGGCCCAAAGTGACTCGCTAAGTTTCCTCTGTTTTCCAAAATTCGTCACACCCTTTCCGGTGGTACCTTCAAGAAGACTCCACCACAACTCAACCTGTCGTCGCCGATTATCCGCACGACTTCGCTGACTCGAGCCGCTAAAACCTCCTCTCGATAAGCCTCACCTTATCCACATTCTCAAAACAAGTAGGGACCAACTATCTGAACTTCGCCAACATCGAACCAATCGACCGGCAATCTACACTTCCGCCCATACAAGGCTTCTTAAGGTGACATCCGAATACTAAACTGGTAGCTATATAATACACACTCAACAAGAGGAAAATAATCCTCACAGCTACCCCTGAAATCGAAACACCGGCCCGTAACCTATCCTCAAACTCCTTTAAGGTCATTCTCGGCCTTCACGATCTGATTCTAGTCGAACAAATCCACGAACACATATGATGGTCATCTAAACTTGGGCCTAGCACCCTCGTGATCCTACCACCTGGCGGGACCACCTCGAACTGACCCCACCTTATTCCGGGCTGCGGGTTGACCCGCGAATGGTCCTCAACCCGACCCCAAATCGCGCCAACTCTCGTTCCCCGATACGGAACAATCTTACTAATTCACGTCATGAAAGCTACCACTTCCATCTCACACTACCCATGGACTTATCACACAAATATACCCTATGCATATAATGCACTCCGCCAAGGATCATTAGCAAAATCCTTTACTCAAGACGACCTTATATCTAAGGTCTCAACATGAAATATTCTAAGGCCCACAATTTCTAGGTACCCAACCTTACCCTTTACTAACCAGGCCTTTAAATCATAATTTAACATAATGTTATCTGAACATAATACTTAGCACATCATCATATCATCAACGCATACTAGTTTTTAGCAGGGTAAGAATATACCTGTATCAACTGATTCATTTTCCCTTCGTCGCTCTAACCATAATCACTCGCAGGCGCATAGCTATAAGGCGATGAACTCGCATCGACCGTAGTGAGTCATTCTGCCTGCATCCTTCCTATTAGGACAGTTTATCGTCACATGGCCCTGACGGCCGCAGGAAAAACAAGCACCAGTAAAAAGATGACATTCCCCGGGATGACGTCTGCCACATCGTGCACACTGAGGGAAACATGAATCCGGCTGGCTAGAACCCATGTATACCGCGAACTGTGCCCGAGCCACGACCACCCCGAATACCCGAACGCCCCAAGATCGCGAGGACCACTCTGCGGGCGGAGGTACATAACTAGTTCGCTAAGGCGCCCGCCGAAGTTACCAAAGGACTCGCTGCTCGCCTCTTCTGCCGATCCCGGCCATTCCGCCGACCTCTCCGTGCCTCACATCCCGGTGCATGAGCTTGCATGCGGGCAATGTCCATGCTCGGTGAAGAGCTACACCCGCATAAGCCTCGCCAAGTAATCATCTAGCCCGTGGCGTAGCGGTGTACTCGCCCTCCATATCGCCTACTACGGGGACATACCGAGCTAATGAGTCGAACTCCACATTGTACTCTCTAACCGCCCGCCTGCCCCGCCTCAACGCTACAAATTGCTTACCGAGCCTCTCATCTGCGGGGCAAGAAATGTGCAAGAAAATCCTTGAGTACTGCCCCATACGGCCGAAGTGCATGCTCTTCCCGGACAGCCTCACGAATCAAACCACGATCGGCAGATTACGCGGTGATGCGAACCCAATACCACCGACTCTGCGGGCCGTGATCACTCATGATCCGTAGTGTCGATAAACTCACGAGGTCATCCTCGCCTCGATCCATAGAACATCAAGTGCTACACTCGTAAAGTCCCGTAGTCTCAAATCGCTCGGGGTGAACTACGGTGCTACTGGATCGAACTGTGCGTCCCTATCTCATATCTGCCACGACCGCCATGAATCGCCATCTCCTTGTACTTATCTCATCTCGCTTCCAGCCGTGGGATCGAGGCTCGTGTATCAGAGTCTCAGCAGCCATCGCTGCGCTCTAAACTCGCTTACGGGCGGCGCGCGCAAAACTCGCCGTCTTAAGCACTATCTCAGGTAACGACTGGGCCTTCGCCAGAACCTCCGTGTTTACTCACGCTCCCTCGGCTACCTTGCCCTTCCGGGCCGGGTTGCCTTCGCGAGGCATAATCGTAAAGGAAAGGAATATGTCGGAGGGTCCAACTTATCACACGGCCAAGGCACGATCTCAGAATGAGAAGAATGGAAACGAATCCTAAATGTCCTATAGCCTCCTGATTATAGATGTGGTGCACAACACACCGATAATCAAGACTCTACTAGACACGGTCTGTAGACACTTTCCGAGGATTAACTGCTTTGATACCACTTTTGTCACGACCCGAACCCGGGCCCGTGACTGGTGCCTTACCCCGGGCACCCTAGTGATACAATTATCAAAGAAAATCAGCGGAAATAAAACATAAACATGTAACAAGAGATTTGATAAATAAACAAAGCAACTAAAACAGCTTGCTCAGATATATACATAAAACCCAACAGCTTATCCTTTTTACAAACTCGCCACAACAAGATTACTGCACTTAAGAGTTTTACAACAACAACTATGATGGGACAGGCCCCGCCATACCCCGAATGTATAAGAACTGCTGCACTCGTGGTAACATACCAAAAGATAAGCCTCCGAGAAACGGGGCTTCCTAACACGAACTGATCCTATGGCGAGATCCACAACCGATGTACCTTTACTCGCAGATGAACGCACTCAAGGAGGTCGATAACAGTACCAAGTATGTGAAATCAGAAATATCAGAAATGAAATCATAATAGTCTATATAAAGCAGAGACATGTATGATAACCAAACTACGCTCACAACATAAAAGCGCCATGTCAAGTCGTGATTCACGCCTGAGTCATCCTCACGCCCGTGGAACTCTTCCTCACCGCCAGCCTAGGTACAAATCGTGTGGAATACGTGTCCCGCCCATCCCATGGGACTCGGTAAGAATCATGTAGAATCGTGTCCCGCCCATCCCATGGGACTCGGAAAGAATCGGATGAATACGTGTCGGCCCATCTCATGGGACTCGGAGAAGAATCGGATGGAATACGTGTCCCGCCATCCCAGGACTCGGAAGAATCGATGAAATCGTGTCGGCCCATCTCATGGGACTCGGTGAAGAATCGGATGAAATACGTGTCCCGCCCATCTCATGGGACTCAGAGTACGTAAATACAACACTTGCACAACAAAGGCTATCACCACAAGCATAGGCAAGTTACACACAACTCAAGGTTATTTTATGCCAAAGTCCGTGTTCGACCAAAGTATTACGTACGTTAAATTCTTTTTAAAAGATCCATTTCTTTTATAAAGGTCACCCGATGCCCGTAGTATTAAAATAGAGTGACTCACATTTTTAGGTAAACCAAAACACTTCCTTTTCAACATCAAGTAACAACATTCTTTCTATAAGTTCAAGTTTGCCTAATTTCAAGTACTTAAGTCTCTTATTTTAGAAAGGTTTCGTAGTTCATAGTCTTAATCACTTAAGAATATAATTCTCTTTTAAACAATTTGAGAAACATATGTCTTATATGTGAGTAGGTTATTCTTGTTCAAAATCAATCTTATTAAAGCAGCCATGATCTAGGAAATGTAATATCATTTTGTCTCATCTTAGTTTCTATGCAGATGGAGGTTTCTACTGGTTTTAATAATACTTAATTGGTCAAAACATTTCCCTTTATTAACGCTGCAGTGGTTTGTCGATACTCATTCTGATTTCCGAAATCAGTAAAACATTATTCCTTTTAAAAACCCAGTACTCACTACTCACGAATGAGGTTTCACACAAAATTCATATTAATTCATTTAAGTCAAGTCTCTTAACTTCAAAAATTAATAAACCATTCTTTTTATCTTTCTTAAGTCGTTATACCTAACTTCCCATAAAGCTAGTATAACTCTTAAGCTTTTAAAACCAAGCATTACTCCTCTTTCAAACAGGTTTCTTAATTCTTCGGAATACTTCAAGATTCTTATTATTCAGGCTTAAGTCAAAAGACATTGCACAACCACGTTCGGTTAACACGTGACGTCTACCGTACTATATATATATTCTTTAAAATATCATGCTCAAGAGGATAGGAAGAATCACATACCTCGCGACGATTATCGACTATTAGCAAAACGCTCCACGGCTATAACCCGGCTAGCCTTGTCCACCTTTCAAGTAGCACATGCTACCCGCAGAACATTCAACCTATAAAGGTTATACCAGTCTATCAAAGTCTAGACTACTCTGCAGAATATTCTAAGCGTAGGTTCTCTATTCTACGGAAAATCGGGCAAGACTTCCTACCCGTTAAGCTACACAAGTCTCATCAGAAATACACCCTATGTAAGTACAGTTCAATTCCTTTTAACATCCTTCTATGTAATTACAGTCCAATTCTCTTCTTTAATATCCTTCTATGTAATTACAGTTCAATTCTTCTCAATATTCATTCTATATATAGTATACTTCAACTATATATTACTACAACATGTAATTTCCAATTACAATAGGGGGACAAGATTATTACCTCGATAAGCCCAAAATTATCCAAGTTTAAAGTCGATCCTGAGCAAGGTTTAGCTCCTACTCCGTGCGCTCCAATTCGCTCCAAGAAACCCTTAGAAGTTCTACACACTTCTACTAAGTACTCCAACCAATTATGGAGATTTTTCCATAGGGTTTCGTTTAGTGGCTAAAGGAAAGTATAGTAGTATTTTCCGGGCTCTACGTATAGAGGTAACTTTGGAAAGTACTACAAGGTATTAGGGTATAGTAACAATACTTGAGAGTATTTCTCTACCAAGGGGTATTTCTCAAAACAACTAGGCTAGGGGTGTTCTCACGAGGGCCTCACAAAAAGGGGGGTGTGGGACAGCTCACAAGGGAGAGGAGGGATTTTAGACTTGGAACTTATTTGAGGATGAAGAAAGTCTTCAACTTGTGGAGTATTTATAGGCCAACCAATGGCCAAGATGAAGCCAAGTGTTAGGCAAGTGTAGGTGAGGATTTACCCAAGTGTAACCTTATCCATCTACCCAAAATATCCTACCTAACTCGACCAAGGTTAGGCAACAAAACGTGCAAAGAAAGCCCCTCATTGCCGTCCATTGAGGGTGACAAGTGTCACCCTCCCGTTGGTCCAAAATATTTCATCTCTCGGAAAAATCCGCAAAAATAATAAATGACATAGCCGGAATTTTCCCTTCGCAAGTTTAGAAAAACGCGTTTAGTGAAACGATTCTTTTCGCTAGTTGTGCACAAATTTTCGATCCTTAGCATACTTAAGGCTTAAACTTTTATACGTACGTCCTCACGTACATACTCTGAAAATACGGGGTATAACACAGAGTTTTTGATATTGACTTTACTTATCTCTGGTTCTTCTTCCCCGGGTAATGATATTGACATCTATATGCAGCCACTAATCAAAGATTTGAAGGATTTTTGGGTGTCTGGGTTGGAAACTTACGATTCTTCAATTAATCAAAGGTTTGACATGCGTGTAGCTTTGATGACTATTGTTAGTGATTTTACAGGTTATGCAATGTTGTCCGGGTGGAGCACAAAAGGATATTTGGCATGCCCTTCATGTCATTATGAAACAGATTCTGAGAGGTTGTCTTATAGTAATATGAATTGCTACAGGGTCACTCGTAGATTTCTTGATTCAACTCACCCTTGGCGTCAAAATAAGAGGAATTTCGATGGAAAAACCGAGGAAAGAAGTGAACATATTCCTTTGAAATGAATTGATATTGAGAATATGTTGCGTGATTTTTCAAATGAATTTGGCAAGAAGCGAAAGAAAAAGAGAAGTAATGATAATGATGATCCAAATCCATGGAGAAAGATATCCATACTTTTTCAGTTGTCATACTGGAAGCATTGTTCTAATCGCCATAATCTCGACCCAATGCATATCGAGAAAAATGTGTTTGATAATGCCATTGGAACATTGTTAGACATACCGGGGAAGACTAGAGGTCATGTAAGTGCTCGTCGAGATTTGATAGAACTTAAAATTATGTCAGAGCTTCAACCAATAGAATTAGATGATAGTATCGAAGATATTCCATGCTCTCGCTTCTGAATGTCACTTGAAGAAAAACGCAAGTTCTGCCAAGTCATAAAAAATGCTAAGTTACCACAAGGTTATGCTTCTAATATTGCTCGATGTGTGCATATTGAAGAAAGGAAAATCATAGGCTACAAAAGTCATGATGCTCATTTTATGATGAATTACTTGCTCCTCATTGCTGTGAAAACAACATTACCCAAAGATGTTGCTACTCCATTGATAAGACTTTGTGCTTTTTTCAGAGGCATATGGAATAAATTTGTTGACCCTCGACATCTTGACAAACTCAGGTCAGATGTAGTTGAAACACTTTGCCTATTTGAACAGATTTTTCCACCCGTATTTTTCGACGTAATGGTGCATTTACTTGTACATCTAGTGGACCAAATTAAGTTGGGTGGACCAGTTAGTTCAAGGTGTATGTGTAGGATTGAGAGGTATCTTCGAGAGTTAAAGTTGGATGTTCGAAACAAGAGTCGTCTAGAAGGCTCAATGGCTAAAGGATACCAAGCTAAAGAATGTATTACCTTCATTGCTAGACATCTGAAACGATCAAACTCATCCACAACTAATGTTAATAAGGATAGTGTCGCAAAATCATTTTTACCTAAGATTGGGCGTCCTATCAAGGGAAATGGAAGAACCTCAAAGAAAAAGCATTGTGGACACATGATTGATCAAACTACATGGACACAAGCACAGCGATATGTCTTATTCAATTGCAATTGTGAGGAAGTTGAGAGATACATAAAGTAAGATGACAAATCATTTTGATAATTTTTTACCTTATTTTTTATATGTATTATTCAATTGTATTGTGTTACTAAGATATTTGTTGTTCTATTTTTATCAAAGTGAACACAAAACGTGTGTAAGCACCAAACGAAAAAGAAAATGGGATAGTGCACAAGATCACAATAAGGATTTCATTGATTGGTTTAGGGAGAAAATTGAAGTGAAACTTCAAGAAGGTCAAGACATTATTCCGAATCATATCTTATGGTTATCGAAAGGATTTTCCTATGTTGTTAAAAAGTACACAGGGTACTCTGCTAACGGATATAAGTTTCATACCATGAAGCGTGACGCGAAGTGTGTAACTCAAAGCAATGGAGTCACTCTCACAGCCGTAACACATAGCTTTGTGAGTTCCAAAGATGATGTCAATTATAATGGTTCAATACAAGACATCATTGAGATATCTTATCATGGGCATTGTATTGTTGTCTTGTTCAAATGTTTGTGGTTTCACTCAGAAAAAAATGATGATGAGTTTATCATGGTTAACATGAATAAGACAATTTATGTAGAAAAATCATTTATCTTGGCATCTCAGGCACATCAAGTTTTTTTTGTTGAAAATTTAAACAAAAAGGGTTGGCAGTATGTTGTTGAAATCCCTCCTAGGGAAATTTCTGATGGTATTAAAATATCTAATTATTTACTCGTGTTTTAACTTATTTTTACTTTCTAGTTAATTTTATATCACATTTTGACTTATGTACATGTTTTTATATTTATTGATATGTGCAGATGAAAGCTAATAAGTCCAAATTTTCTGCTCCGCAAAGTCAGATTCCAGAGTATGAGCGACAACGGATCGAGAATTTAAAAATGAATGCAGAATTTATGAATGCTCAAGGTGCCGGATATTTGGCTAATAAAATACTACGTAAAAAGATTCTTGGTTTGGATCGTCCAAGTAGCGGTGGACATAGCAATGACAAGTTGGAAGAAAGAGATGATGAGGCCACATCTGCATATGATGGAGGCGGTAACGAGGAGGAAACCACTAGCAATATGGGTGCAAAAAGGAAGGTAAACGTTTGAACTTTTGATGCATATTTTTATAAAGCAGCTGTTATATTATATCTGAAGATAAGTTGTAGCCACACTTTAAGTCAAGTAAAATGCTATATTCTGAACCGAATTGTTATAGCTTTTTCATGGCGAGCATATGCTACTTCTTGAGCCGAAGTGTTTGATGCACTTTTAAGGCAAACAAACTGCTATATTTGTGCCTGATGTACTGGGGTTGACTGCTGCTATTTTTATTATACTTGTTGTCACTGTGTTGTTGCATTACGAATTTACGATGCTATTCCGGGCTGAATCGCAGCCGCGTCATGGCTCAAACTACTGTTGCACTGTGGAAAGACTTAAGACAGTTGTTGCTCTGATTTTTGAGTCTTTTACTGCTGCATTTTCATTAGACATATGATGCTTTCTTGGCTACATTTTAGCCAGTTTATTACTGGATTTTCAAAATCGCCACTGCTGCATTCTTGGGCCAAAACGTTACTGCATTTAAGGCTGAAAATTGGCGGTCTTGGCTGCACCGGCCTTAGTCTTGTGCCGGGTAGTACCGGCCGCTTGGCCGGCAAGAATGCCGGTGCCGCCGACTCGTTCTTTGGTCTTGCCGCCGACCACCGTTGCTGCCTCGACCAGCTGTTGCCTCGACTGTCTCGTCGACATACTCTAATTTCGTCCATTACATATTTTAGCTCGGCCACAAATTATGGAGGATTTTGTGAAAAAGAATAATCCAAAATAGAAGCGTCATCAAGTTGAGAAGAATCAACAATATTTTGACCATCTTAATTCTGAGATAGAGTATCGTAGTCCTGTACCGCAAAAGCAACAGAAAAAAAGGTCATTTTGTTCTCCATGTTCTATGTCAGCATATCTTAAATTGCGAAAAAAACAAGTAGAAAACATAGAAATAGTTGCAACAAGGAATGAGATTGTCACTCATACTAATGCATCAGCAGAAAGACAAGATAATGAAAGAGATGATAATGATTATGTCCAACTAAATGATAATGTCAATGATGATGGACATGACCATGAAGATTTGAAATTAGCGGCTGAAGACGAAAATGAAGGTACACATTACTATTTATTAATCATTTAGCTTATTAGCATACTAAATTAATATATGAATTAACAGTTGAATCTAAAACAGCTGCCAATAAGAAGAAGCATCGAGGGCCAACAAAGCTTACAAAGGTTCATGCGCGTACAAAAGAGGAGCGCCAAGTTATTATTTCCAACAAAGCTTACAAAGGTTCATGCGCATACAAAAGAGGAGCGCCAAGTTATTATTTTGAACTCATTAGGCCAGCCAGTTGGACCTACGAAGGAAATACTTGATGAATTCAAATTTTTCTTGGAAACTTTGGGGAAGGATTCCGAGTTTGCGCCATTGAATTATACTTGTTTTCCAAGTCTTCCCACACATGACAAAATATGGGATTATGTTTTGGTATGTTACAATGTTGTTCTTTGAAATATTACGAGTATATTCTTGGTTCTAGACCTTTATCTATTACTAATGTGTCGCTTTAATGATTGATATAAGAAAAGTATATGGTTGCTGAAGACGGAAGGAAATATGTAATGGAGGAAGTTAATGCAAGTTGGCGAAGTTATAAATGCAGATTTAAGAAGAATCACTTCTATAAATATGATAGTGATGATTTAAGATGGTTTCACAAACCTGAGACTATTTCAGTACCTCAGTTTCAGGACCTCTTAAATTATTGACATTGTGAAAAGATTGAGGTATTCAATTAAATTTGTTTAAGTTTTCGTGAATAATGAGGTAATATTATTCTAACTTATTATTTTTTCTCACATGCAGAATGTAAGAGAAATAGAGACAATCGTCTATTGATGGGTGATATGCACACGATGGATCATAAGTCGTTTGCAATGTTACGTCATGAATTGGTATACACTTTTCTTTTTCAATAATCGAATTATCTCTTTGCTTCCGTTAGCTCTCACTAATTTTAATTTGTAAAAATTTAAGGCTTAGGTATTTGTGTGCTAAATTTCATTTTGTTTTTTACAGCAACAAAAGGATCCGAATAAGGAAGAACTTTCTCAAGCAAAGGTCTACAAAGAATCAAGAAAAAGAGTTCCAGGGAGAACATACCATACCATCAACGCGAAATTAACATAATATTGTGAGTTAACAAACTGTATTATCATATATTTGCGTACTATTGATAATTTAGTAAGAAAATGACTTAACATTCTATAAATAGGCAAAGATAGATGTTATGGAGTTCACCCACCACGGAGAAGGTAGCAACTCTAAGGATCTAGTTCTTTACTCTGAAGTGCTTCAAGGTCCCAAAAGCAAAGATCGCTTACGACTTGTCGGAAAAAGTGTGACAAAGACTGATTTGAAGAAAAAAGAGAAAAAATCAGGTTTCATAATTCCGGAGAAATTCTTGCGGAGTATGAAAGATGAGTTAGTGCAACAGCTTGCACCGGCTGTTGCATCAGTGATTATATCACAACTTCAAGAAGCTAATCCTGGAATAAATCTCATGATTCCTTCTTTTGTGAGTCCATCAATTCCAAATGGACACTCTCCTGGGACAGCTAATCAGGTAATTTTTGTGTTTCCCTTCTTTCCAACACATAGTAATATTCTGGAGCTTGAAATTTTATATATTATTATACTGTAAAATTATATGTTTTTATATGAGTAAACTACATTGAAGTTATAATTTATGATGTTTTGGCTAGTCTACCATTTTTTTTACTTATGACTGTCACGACCCGATCCCGGGCCCGTGACTGGTGTCTTACCCGGGCACCCAAGTAGATATACATCAGAGTAACCAGCGGAATATAAAAACAAAGACATGAGATAAAGAGTAAAATGAGAAACAGTCTATCCAAGAAAAAGTTGTCTTTCGGTATGTATATACATATCAAGTCTGACAGTTACATCCCAAAATTTACAACAGACTACTGCACTTAAGAAAGTAAACAACTATGGCGGGACAGGGCCCCGCCATACCCTGAATGTACATAAAGCTACAATGACAGGGAGATCATACCCAAAAGATAAGCCTCCGGAGAAACGGGGCTTTCCCAAAAGCAGAAACGGTGATCCTAGGAGCGGGGATCGACAACAGAGATTTCTACCGCTGCGTGAACGCAGAAGGAGGTCGATAACAGTACCAAGTATGTGAAAGCAGAAAGTATCAAATGAAATCATAGCATTTTAAAACCAATTACAAATACCTACGAACAACCAACTTAACTGCACATACTGCCACAACATAAACAAGACAAAAATAGATATAACGTAACTGGTCGTTTCTAGGCCGCTAATGATCGAAGCAAGGCCAATCGCCCATAGTATATTATGCGAGCCTAATCTGGAACTCCCGCATCGCATAGACCACCCAGGTCCGCGTGAGGTATTCTCGACGGGGTAGCTAACCCTCAAAGATCATCCTCGACTCCCGCACCGCATAGTCACCGGACCGCATGAGGTATTCTCGCGACGGCGTAACACACCCGAGTGATCATCCCGAACTCCCGCACTCGCGTAGGTCACATAGACCCGCGTGAGGTATTCCTCGCGACGGAGTGGCTAGCCTCGCTCGTAACAAGTCAGGGGGGGTTAAGTGATATAATATCAGCACAACTGCTTATCGTTAAACAACATAAGCACAACAAGGAAACCCCCTTTACACAAACGTCACAAGACACTAACACACGTAGCAGCATAATATGTCTACTTATCAAACCAACTTACCACACCTTCAGAAATCATTTATAAGGTTTTTATAAACAAATAAGTAAACTGTTTCCTCTTATCTTTCTCAAGTCGTTATACCTAACTTCCCATAAAGCTAGTATAACACTTAAGCTTTTTGAAAAACCAAGTATTGCTTTTCTTTCAAAAATGATTCATAACTCTTTTGAAATACTTCAACATTCTTATTATTTAAAACTCAAGTCAAAAGACATCAAAGTAAAACCAAATTTAGTTAACACACGTACGTCTACCGTACTATATATATTTCACAAATATCATGCTCAAGAGGATAGGAAGAATCACATACCTCCTCGGCTAAATCCACCTGCCAAGTCGAATATGTCACGCGCAGAGTATCAACCTATAATAGTCAAATACGTCTATCAACGTCTAGACTACTTTGTAGAATATTCTAAGCAGAAGGTTCTTTATTCTACGGAAAATTGGCAAAAGACCTCCTACCCGTAAACTACATAAGTCTCATCAGAATACAAACCCAATGTAATTACAGTTCAATTCTCTTCTTTAACATCCTTCTATACATCTTATACTCAAATCTAAACTACTGCAATATGAAATCTCCAATTACAATAGAAGGACAAAGATTATTACCTCGATAAGCCCAAAATTATCCAAGATATAAGTCGATCCTGAGCAACGTTTAGCTCCTATTCTCAGACGCCCAATCCGCTCCAAGAAACCCTTAGAAGTTTCTAAACAACTTCTCCTAATACTTCAACCAACTATGAAGATTTTCCTAGGGTTTCGTTTTGTGACTAAAGGAAATAAAGTAATATTTCCGGGCTCTTAGTATAGAGGTAACTTGGGAATACAACAAGGGATTTAGGCTAAGGTATTTTGGGATAGTAACAATACTTGAAGAAATTTTTCTACAAAGGGGGGGGGGGGGGGGGGATTTTTTACACCCCGGAAATTTCAGGATATTTTTATAATAACGTACGTAAGAACAAAAATTTTAAGGTTTTAGACGAGTAAAAATTTGTCGAATTTTGGAATTTGTCTGAAACGAAATATTGCAACGAAGCGGGAGGCGACACGTGTCACCCCCCTTAATGGTCTAGGACGAAAATGACATGGAGGAAATGGTCATTTGACCACAATTTAAAAGACCAAGTCTTGCAAAGACAATTAGCTTGACATTGTTGACTAAGTCAATGCCACTTGGCTTGATCCTTGTGAAATGAATCCAAACCACCCAATTGTTCTAATCTTGACCCTCCATATGTTTATATAAGCTCCTTAGTAGCAAGACAAGGCATAACACTTAGAAAATTTTCAAGAAAACTTGATGAAACCTTGAGGAAGCTCGGCCAAGGCTAGGGTTCCAAGGAAAAATTTCAATTCTTGTCCAATAATTCCCCACTTTAAACCAAGGTACCTAAGGGTATTGTAAGGTTATCTCAATAGAAAGATCCGAAATGTGGTGTTTTCGTATTAGTCATGGCGAAAACCTAAAGGGTTATTCAACTTTGAAGTTGGAACTTGAAGATGAGTTATTCTTAAGCTTCATGGGTTGCTTGGAGTGGATTGGAACGTCGTCGAAAGGAGGAGCTAAAGGTGCTAGAGATCGACTTGTACTCTTGGATCATAATTGGGCTATTTGAGGTATAATCTTCGCTTTACTTTAGTAATTGAAGATTTCATGTTTTGATAAGTTATAAGTGGTCGTGATATGTATTATGAAGTTTGCTAAATGTTATGGAATTGGAAGCTAAAAATCCAAAATGACTTATGTAGCTATTTGAAATTGAAATCCAATTTGATCGATAAATTGGATTGTCGCATGTTACCTACTTGGAGAATGTAGCTAGAATCAATTGCGCTTGATATCTTATTATGCTACCAATTTGGATTGAAATGGAAATTGAATAAGATTTGGTATTGTTATATGATTGTGAGCCAATTGGGGCATTTAGTTAGACATTTGCATTGGACTACTTTCTATATAATTGTGAGCCAATTGGGCTGTTTGGTTATTGTATTTTGGCCTTGAAAAGGTGGCAAAGTGAGTAAATACAAAGGAGGTCTTTGTCAGATTTTACGTAGAAAATGGAGACTTTACATATAATATTCTACATTAGAAGTAAGGCGTTAATAGGCGTATTGTGAATATTATAGGTTGACATACTACGTCTGTGAAATGGACTTAGCAAGTGGATTAAACCAAGAGGTATGTGGAACTTTCTTATCTCTTGAGCATGATTAAGTTGTAAATGTATAGTACGGTAGACGTCTGAGATTGTGACAATCTAGTCTATTTGATATCCTTGGCTTATTTTAAAGAATGTCAAGTTGTTTGAGTTAGGAATTAACTCACTTGTTTAAATATTAAGGATATCTTGGTTTTCAAAGTTAAGAGACTTTAAGTATGTTGAAAGTATTTTGATACTTGTTTTTATGGAAAGTTTAAAGGGTGGTTTACTCTAAGTAATTTAAGTATGTTAAGGGACTTGAAGAGTTTTAAAGTATGCGATACTTGTTTCGTTTTAAGCGTATAAGTCCCTTGGATAGAAATTGTACTTGACTAATGCATAAAGTCAATATAACGACTTTATGGGAGTTGGTTATATTGGCTTTATGGAAAGATAAATGGCTTGATTTATTGAAAGGCAATTTGATTTAAGGCATCAATTGCCTAAGGTTTTAAAGAAAAGAAGTCACTTGATTTAGAAGCCTAAATGTATTTCTAAAAGGTATCGTGACTTGTCTTGAAAAATAGTTATGACTTGATACTACGGTTATTAGTATCTTGGAAGTTATATATGAAAAGAGTCATTTTTAAAAGAATAGAAGTCGTAGTACTTTGAGTTAAATTCGGATTTTATAATGACATGTTAGTGCCTTAAGTAAACTAAAATGATAGTGTATATAAACAAGAATAATAAGAAGTTAGGGATTTCTTAACTTGCTTATGTATTATGCGATAAGCGGTAGTGCTTATGTTATGTGTAGTAGCCGGAATTGGGCTAGTGATATATTATTCGTTGCGGGGTCAGTCCCCGGGTTTGTGGCATTGCATAGTTCCGTGGAATTGCTACCCACGATGCGAGGAATACCTCATGCGAGTCCGTAGGGCTTATGCGGGTGAAATAGTCCCGTGCGGGCGGGTCCGACCTATGCGAGGAATACCTCGTGCGAGTCCGTAAGGGCTTATGCGGGTGAAATAGTCCCGTCGAGGAATACCTCATGCGGGTCCACCGGATCTACGGGTGAAATAGTCCCGGGAATAGGATTGCTTAATGACAACTGCGGGCGGATGGTCTGCTTTGATCGTGAGCTTTCCTACTTTATATTGTAAGTATACTCCTATTTACTCTCATTGTTAGTAAGGCGCGATTATCTTAATTGAGTTATCATACATGTCTCGATTTTATTTTAGACTTATGATTTCATTCTGATGCTTCTGTTTCACATATTTGGTACATGTTATCGACCTCCTTGAAGTGCGTTCACGCCGCAGTAGAGTCTGAGTTGTTGATCCTCGCTCTTAGGATCTCTGTTCATTGTTGAGAAGCTCCTTCATTTCGGAGGCTTATCCAGTATTTGTCGGTTGTTGTACATTCGGGGTATGGCGGGGCCCTGTCACTTGAGTTGTTGTTCTTAGAGTGCAGTAGTCACATTGTGGATTGTAAAGAAAAGAAAAATGTCTTTATTATTTACGGATTGAGTATATTTTACGGAAGGTGGCCTTATCGGCTTTGTTGTTGGTTCTTGTCTAAGTTTTATGTATGTTGTGTATGTTCATTGCTATTCTCGATGTATACAGCGGGGTGCCCGGGTAGGGCACGATCGCGAGCCGAGGTCGGTCGTGACAAAAGTGGTATCGAGCGATTAGTCCTCGGAAAGTGTCTACGGGCCGTGTCTAAGTAGAGTCTTGATTATCGGTGTGTTGTGCACCACATCTATAATCGGAGGCTGCGGGACATTTAGGATTGGTTTCCATTCTTCTCACTCTAAGATCGTGCGATAGAAATTTGTATGGTTAGGGTCGTCTCCCTACGAGTTATGTTGTTTGCATTCACGAGAAAGCGTGATGACCGGAAAGATTATGCGGATTGCGTATCCGGGTTGGTAATGTTGTAGTATAGTTGGTATTGGGACGCATAACCTATACGGATTTATGTATGGGGTCACATATGTGTTGCCTAGGATGATTTTAGATTTCCGAGATTTGGTAAGGACTAAATAAATCAGGGAAGGTATGAGCGATTAAGGAACTCTCATCAAGGTTTTACGTGCTAATTTGAGATAATTAGGTGATGATGAGTTGTGTGAGAATGAAATGGACCTTAAGAAGTTAATTAAGAGACTAAGTGGAAGACTATGTTAGCAACTTAAGCTACGTGGTATGCTTAAAGGGAATTGTGCGGCGAGATCCGGACGAAGAAAGTATGGTTGTTGTGGTCAAGACAACGGGACTATGGTATTACGAGAAGTTTTGTACGGTTCACGGGGGTGATAAGATAGGCTTGGAGCATGGAAATTGCGAGCACGAGAATGTGATAACCACCGAGACCTTAGATATATAAGGCCTTCTCGGGTAGTAAAGAGTTAAGGCAGGACCAAGGAAAAGAGTTAAATACGGCCGAGTCGGGATTGGGTCTATTTAGGGTCGCCCATAACTTGAAAGGAAATGGGATCGGTTGGTAGTAGTCCGCTCGTGGCGAGTCACGCAGTGCAAGGCAGTTTAGTAAATCATTTTATGGGTTCGTGGGCGTGTTCCACCGGAACAGTGTGAGCAGGCGCCTTATGTTGTTTAATTTAGTAACTCGAGTGGAGGCGAGTTGGTATGGAATCTATGTATGTAAGCTAGAATAAGTTTGGGAGTGCGGAAAGAATGCGACCAGATGAAAGAGAGCAACAAAGAGTAAGGAAATGGAACTGAATCCATGAGGACCTTTCAAGGTGACTACACGTGAGTGTTGGGTGGTAGTGAGCGGTTAGATAATAATTGTCGGTAATGATAAAGTCGTTGGACCAGCAGAGTTTATGGCGACATTGAGGTCATTATGAGTTCGGGCTAGTTGGCCTCTTGTTATGCCAACGTGGACTACATAAGAGAAATTGATTGGTACGGTTCCGTGGCGGTTTGCATCGAGTGGAAAGGAAGAGAAGTGGTGGTAACGGTGAATTATCCTTCCTTCTTTGACATTGTTTTCTTTTTAAGTCCGTGTGACTTGTTCACTTGGAGTAAATTGGCAGAAGTATGTAATAATTGAATTTGGAGGAAGTTATTTTGAGTGCCCTTGGAGGTACTTGGAGTTGGTTTGGTGTGGCGGTCGGGGCCACGACCTTCGGATAATTTCGAGAAAGCGTGCAAGGTAAGAATAAAAATAAATACGAATCTTTGCCGTGAAAGTGAGGGCATCTTTGGTAGGTTGGAAAATCTACACGAACTTAAAGCGGTGCGTGATGATTTGCTAATTCTTGGACCATGAAGGACCTGTGATTAGGGTTGTGACTCGAGGAAAGTTCAAGAGAGGAGATAAGTTCTCTTCCCCACGAAAAGGGCGATTTGCGTATTATGGGGTTGCATGTACCCACGTGTTGTTAGACGCAGGATATGACCGAATAATAAAGGAGAATACGACTATGGTTAAAGATAGATTTCACGAGTTATGATTACCCAGGGCAGTGTAAAGACCATTAGTAGATAATGGGCGATAAGAACGTTTGAGGAAATGTGGTAACACTGTCTTGACAAGAAAGATTGCAAGAAGTTACGGGGATAAGGGATCCCGGGACAACGTGAATTGAGGTTGAATACTGATAATAAGCTCTGCCCAGGAAGGAAAAACCGGGTTACTACTTGGCGAGATCAAGGAAACCTCCCCACAGAATGTGATTGTGATGAAGTCTTAGCCGTGAGACAAGCAAAGGAATCAAATCTAAGTTTAGTGACCAAGTTTGGTTGCAACAGAGAAAAGGAAAGCAGGAACCATAATTGAAATTAAGGACACCGAATATTTCGCAAGAATGAGAAAGGTTTCGATTATGGGAAGATAAGTTGATTCGACTATAGTTGTAACCCTCCCGTGAGACTAGAGGTTAGGTTATTATGATAAAGCGTTGGGTGTTAGGCTAGGTTGTGTCTTTGGCGCAACCATATCGAGATATAGCCTACGTTTTCCGGTAGTTAGGGAAGCGGGGAAAGGAAATTGCGCCACTCACGATTTAGAGTTAGCGGCGATTAAATCGTGCCTTGAAGATTTGGGGCATGGCGTATTTATAGACTTCATGTGGATATTTGTGCAGACCACAAAAGCCTCAGTATATCTGCGCCGAGGCGGTAGAATTTGCGCGGAGGATGGTGGTTAGAGTTACTCGAGGATTGTGATATTGATATCCTATACCATCCGGAAAGCCAAGACGATTCTGAGATACTCTTTGTCGTGGACTGGGGTAATCTGCGGATAGGCGACGGATAGGCAGGATGTGGTCGTGAGTTCTTGATTCACAGAGCCTGGGGTTCGATTATTTGTTTCCAAGGTTAATGAAGTTCAGATCCAGAGGTTGCGAGTCTTCCATTGTTGAGGAAGTAAAGAGGCGTGATATGAGGATCTAGTTACGATCTGATATCGAGATACGGCTCTCAGAGAGAAGAGCACATTGAGTAGCACGGATAAGTCTTTGTGAGATGGGGATAGATTGCGTGTACCCGATGCAATGGGACTATTCGAAGGTCTTAGGAGAGGCACGCAATGCTTATTGTCCTAATTGTTCGAGTCGACTAAGTTGTGTCGTGACCTCGGATGTGTGTATGGGTAAGATGGCCAGGAAAAGGGACATAGCGGGGTTTCTTGCTTAGTGTCGAGTTAGTAGCAGTCATGGTTGTGCACGAAGCCAGTGGGCTATCAAGCGATTGAAATCCCAACCTAGATATGAGAAGTATTTATTATGGATCTTGTTACGGTGGCATCGTACTCGGAGGAAGTGCGACTCCAGAGGTCATGGTAATTAAATTTGGCGAAACCAGTAGTGTTCTTCTTCATTTGGGACCACTTACTCGGTGAGGATTATGCTAGCTTGTATAGCGGGAGTATTATGAGGCTGCACGGGTTCCTACGTTTATGATGTCGAGCGGATGAGCTCGATTACGAGATAACCGGAGGTTTTTGAAGGGTTTTAGGGACACAGTGAGTCTCGGTGTTGCATTACACCCTCGGGCCAAGCGGACAGGCGAGCGTACTATCCGAGCGCGAGGATAGGTTGCGGGCCTGTGTTCTTGATTTGAGATGGCGGGAGGTTATTGGCCTCTTGTTGTGTTACGTCACGATGCAGATACCCTTCCGATTCGGATGGCCTGTATGAGGCCTTGTATGTAGAAAGTGTAGATCGGCCGGTTGGTGGGTTTGACATAGGCGAGGTTGGTTATTTGGTCGGACTTGATTCAGCTGTGGATAAGCGGCTTATCCGAAAGATTATTTGTAAGCTTAAGTCGTGAAGCTTCATGCGGATAACCGAGCGTTGACGTGGGGTTCAGTCGGCATTTTAGCGAGCATTGTTATGAGGCCACGTGGCATTATTGATATGTAGGGGTTGTAAGGAGACTATGTCGCTATCTTTAAGTTGTACTCGAAAGAACATTCGGGGCGAATGTTTCTAAGGGAAGAATGTTACACCGGAAATTTCGGGATATGTTTCTAAGAACGTGCGTAAGAACTCAAATGTTAAGGTTTGAGGCGAGTAAAAATTTGTCGAATTTTGGAATTTGTCGGAAAGCGAAATATTACAACGAGCGGGAGGCGACACGTGTCACCCCCCTTAATGGTCTAGGACGAAAATGACATGGAGGAAATGGTCATTTGACCACAATTTAAAAGACCAAGTCTTGCAAAGACAATTAGCTTGACATTGTTGACTAAGTCAATGCCACTTGGCTTGATCCTTGTGAAATGAATCCAAACCACCCAATTGTTCTAATCTTGACCCTCCATATGTTTATATAAGCTCCTTAGTAGCAAGACAAGGCATAACACTTAGAAAATTTTCAAGAAAACTTGATGAAACCTTGAGGAAGCTCTCGGCCAAGGCTAGGGTTCCAAGGGAAAAAATTTCAATTCTTGTCCAATAATTCCCCACTTTAAACCAAGGTACCTAAGGGTATTGTAAGGTTATCTCAATAGAAAGATCCGGAAATGTGGTGTTTTTCGTATTAGTCGCAAGCGAAAACCTAAAGGGTTATTCAACTTTGAAGTTGGAACTTGAAGATGAGTTATTCTTAAGCTTCATGGGTTGCTTGGAGTGGATTGGAGCGTCGAAGGAGGAGCTAAAGGTGCTAGAGATCGACTTGTACTCTTGGATCATAATTGGGCTATTTGAGGTATAATCTTCGTTTTACTTTAGTAATTGAAGATTTCATGTTTTGATAAGTTATAAGTGGTCATGTGATATGTATTATGAAGTTTGCTAAATGTTAGGGAATTGGAAGCTTTAAATCAGAAAATGACTTATGTAGCTATTTGAAATTGAAATCCAATTTGATCGATAAATTGGATTGTCGCGTTACCTACTTGGAGAATGTAGTAGCTAGAATCAATTGCGCTTGATATCTTATTATGCTACCAATTTGGATTGAAATGGAAATTGAATAAGATTTGGTATTGTTATATGATTGTGAGCCAATTGGGTCATTTAGTTAGACATTTGCATTGGACTACTTTCTATATAATTGTGAGCGATTGGGGCTGTTTGGTTATTGTATTTTCGGCCTTGAAAAGGTGGCAAAGTGAGTAAATACAAAGGAGGTCTTTGTCAGATTTTACGTAGAAAATGGAGACTTTACACTTATAATATTCTACATTAGAAGTAAGGCGTTAATAGGCGTATTGTGAATATTATAGGTTGACATACTACGTCTGACGAAATGGACTTAGCAAGTGGATTAAACCGAAGAGGTATGTGGAACTTTCTTATCTCTTGAGCATGATTAAGTTGTAAATGTATAGTACGGTGAGCGTCTGGTGTGACAATCTAGTCTATTTGATATCCTTGGCTTATTTTAAAGAATGTCAAGTTGTTTGAGTTAGGAATTAACTCACTTGTTTAAATATTAAGGATATCTTGGTTTTCAAAGTTAAGAGACTTTAAGTATGTTGAAAGTATTTTGATACTTGTTTTTATGGAAAGTTTAAAGGGTGGTTTACTCTAAGTAATTTAAGTATGTTAAGGGACTTGAAGAGTTTTAAATTATGCGATACTTGTTTCGTTTTAAGCGTATAAGTCCTTGGATAGGAAATTGTACTTGACAAATGCAAAAAGTCAATATAACGACGTTATGGTGAGTTGGTTATATTGGCTTTATGGAAATATAAATGGCTTTATTTATTGAAAGGCAATTTTAATTAAGGCATCAATTGCGTAAGGTTTTAAAGAAAGAAGTCACTTGATTTAGAAGCCTAAATGTATTTCTAAAAGGTATCGTGACTTGTCTTGAAAAATAGTTATGACTTGATACTACGGTTATTAGTATCTTGGAAGTTATATATGAAAAAGAGTCATTTTTAAAAGAATAGAAGTACGTAGTACTTTGAGTTAAATTCCCGGATTTTATAATGACATGTTAGTGCCTTAAGTAAACTAAAATGATAGTGTATATAAACAAGAATAATAAGAAGTTAGGGGATTTCTTAACTTGCTTATGTATTGTACGATAAGCCGGTAGTGCTTATGTTATGTGTAATGCGGAATTGGGCTAGTGATATATTATTCGTTGCGGGGTCATTCCCCGGGTTTGTGGCATTGCATAGTTCCGTGGAATTGCTACCCACGATGCGAGGAATACCTCATGCGAGTCCGTAGGGCTTATGCGGGTGAAATAGTCCCATGCGGGCGGGTCCAGCCTATGCGAGGAATACCTCATGCGAGTCCGTAAGGGCTTATGCGGGTGAAATAGTCCCATGCGAGGAATACCTCATGCGGGTCCACTGGATCTATGCGGGTGAAATAGTCCCGGGAATAGGATTGCTTAATGACCGCTGCGGGCGGATGGTCTGCTGATCGTGAGCTTTCTACTTTATATTGTAAGTATACTCCTATTTACTCTCATTGTTAGTAAGGCACGATGTCTTGTTAATTGAGTTATCATACATGTCTCCGCTTTATTTTAGACTTATGATTTCATTCTGATTACTGCTTTCACATATTTGGTACATGTTATCGACCTCCTGGGCCGCGTTAAATCTGCAGTGAAGTCTGAGTTGTTGATCCTCGCTCTTAGGATCTCTGTTCAGCTGTTGAGAAGCTCCTTCATTTCGGAGGCTTATCCCTGGTATTTGTCGGTTGTTGTACATTCAGAGGTATGGCGGGGCCCCGTCACTTGAGTTGTTGTTCTTAGAGTGCAGTAGTCACATTGTGGATTGGGTGTAAAGAAAAGAAAAATGTCTTGTTCTATTTACGGATTGAGTATATTTTACGGAAGGTGGCCTTATCAGCTTTGTTGTTAGTTCTTGTCTAAGTTTTTATGTATGTTGTGTATGTTCATTGCTATTCTCGATGTATACACAGCGGGGTGCCCTGTAGAGGCACATCGCCAGCTTGGTCGGGTCGTGACAGGATGTTTCGGACGAGAACCACTAAAAGGGGGGGGGTTTGGACGAAACTACAATCAAAGGGGGAAGGATTTTTGAGACTTGGAAATTGTTTAAGTGGATGAAGAAGTCTTGCAACTTAAGGGGGTATTTATAGGACATTCAATGGCCAAGATTCAAGCAAGTGTAGGGTGAAGATTTGGTTGCTTGTGTGAGTGGAGTCTTCCAACCAAGTGTCCACCACAACTTTGGGACATATGTCCACCACAACTTTGGGACATATGTCCACCACAAAAATGAGACATGTGGCTAGCCAAAAACGCGTCAAGGCCCTCCCACTTGCCCCACAAAATATCTTGCAAGACTTTGACTACTTGACTCGCCACTTGCCACAATTTTTAAGTCAACATGTGCCACCTAGGGGTGACACATGTCGCCCTCCTATTGGTCCAAAATATTTCATCTCTCGGAAAAATCCGTAATTGGTTAAAATATTAAAAACGTAAAATTTCCTTCACAAGGTTCGGAAACTTTTCCGTTGGAAGTTCACAATTTCATCCTTAACCTAATTAGGGCTTATACATTTGAACGTACGTCCTCACATACATACTCTGGAACAACGGGGTATAACAATGACTATTCTTTATGTTACCTTGTAAGAGTCTGGTGAGCTAAATGGAGAAGAAATCTAGCAATCTAACAAATGGGCGTGTAGGTGGAGGCTTATGTGTAGATACTTTAATTTTGTGAACAATTATTTTGTAATATGTCCTAAGGGGTCTAATATTGTAATATTGTACATTTGAGAACAATTAGTAATGCAATTTTTTTTATTATTATTTTTCTCTTTTAATTATTTATTTTGCAATATTGTGTACCTGGCCATCGCATTAGGTGATTAAAAAAGCCTCAAAATAGTCGAATATGTAATGTGACGGCTCTGTCTGGCCGTCGCATTAGGTTGTTAAAAAAGCCTCAAAACAGTCGAATATGTAATGCGACGCTCTGTCTAGACGTCGCATTAGAGGGGTGGAAGTCGTCGCATTAAGGGTGAGGGATCTGTCGCATTAGGGTGGTGGGAGCCGTTGCATTAGATATGCAGCTAATGCAATGACTAAATACAGCCGTCGCATTAGCCTCATATCTAATGCAACGGCTGGACAGCCGTCGTATTAGGCCCTTCTGGCCGTTGCATTAGACCTAATGCAACGCCAGGAGATGCCACGTCTCCTAGCCGTTGCATTAGGTCTAATGCAACGTCCAGAAGGGCCTAATGCGACGAGAATTAGGCGTCGCATTAGCTGAGAAATGTAGTAGTTCATGATGAGCTTTTCAGCTTCACCAACATACCTTTGGGGATATTCTATACAAACCTCGATATATGTTCTAAACAAGGTTCCTTCCAAATCAGTTGAAAAGACGCCATATGAGGTATGGTGTGGCAAGAAGTCAGCTCTTAGACATGTAAGGCCCTGGGGGTGCCCTGCATATGTCAAGAAGATGTTAACTGATAATTTGGAATCCAAGAGTGAGAAATGTTACTTTGTGGAGTATCCAAAGGAAACTAAGGGATACTACTTCTATCTTCCTAGCGAACATAAGATCATTGTTTCTAGGAACGCAACTTTCCTTGAAGAAAGAATATGTCTACAAGGAAAAGAGCTTCACAGAGATAGAACTTGAAGAAATTCAAGAACAACAAAGTAACATAGAGGTTGAATCATTATCGAATGATCAAGGAAAGAATTCAATGGGAGCTTTTGGCGAAGATTGGGTACTTAGGGTACGCCCTTCGGCCAGTTGGAGTGTTGCGAGGAATGATGCAGAAATGCAAGACCTTCTTACACAAACCTTGGGAGAAAGTGCAATGATTGCACCTCCTCTCATTCAGAAAAGACATGAAAATGATATTCCTGACAGCTCTCATGTTGGTGGATCAACCAACACACAAGAACCTTCTCAACAGTCAGAACATACCTAGAACCAATCGATACAATCAACTCGTGAGTCGACTAGAACTCATCGTCCTCCAGAAAGACTAAATCTACTTGTGGAAACACATAGTGAGATAGATATTGATGATGATGAGCCTACACCATACAACGAAGCAATGGTCGACATTGATTCGAAGAGATGGCAAGAAGTCATGAAATCTGAAATAGAATCTATGTATATCAATCAAGTGTGGAACTTGGTTGACTTGCCAAATGGGGTTAAACTCATAGGATGTAAATGGGTCTTCAAGAAGAAGATTGATGCATTTGGCAAGGTTCAGACTTATAAAGCTAGACTGGTGGCTAAAGGTTACAATCAATGTCCTGGTGTGTATTACGATGAAACCTTTTCATCAGTTGCTAAGATAAAGTCTATTCGAATTTTTTTGCTATAGCTGCACATTATGACTATGACATTTGGCAGATGGAGGTCAAAATTGCATTCCTCAATGGTAATCTAATTAAGTGTATATGAAACAACCCGAGGGTTTTTCATCCGAGTCCAAACCAAATGTTGTGTGTAAGCTACAAAAGTCCATTTTTGGACTTAAGCAAGCCTCGAGGAGAACATTTGCTTTGACAAGGCTATCAAGTCATTTGATTTCGTCAGAAACAAAGAAGATCCTTGTGTTTATAGAAAACATAAGGATGAGGGTATTGTATTCATTGTTATATATGTTGATAACATACTGATAATGGGAGACAATAAGACTCTCATGCAGTCAGTCAAGGAGTGGTTGTCCAATACCTTCATGATGAAAGACTTATGTGAAGCCTGTTACATTCTGGGAATTAGGATCTATAGAGATAGACCTAATAGATTGTTGGGGCTGTCACAATTGGTCTACATAGACAAAGTGCTTAAATGTTTTTCTTTGGAGAATTCCAAGAAAGCCGGTCTTCCAATGGGTCAAGATATCAAGTTATCTAAGAATGATTGCCCTTCTAGTGATGTAGAACTTGAGCGCATAAAGAGGGTCTCATATGCTTCGGCTATAGGATCAATCATGTATGTCATGACTTGTACTAAGCCAGATGTGACCTTTAGTATGACTTGCACGTTCCAGCAGAAGGTGATGAACACTGGAAGGCAGTCAAAAGTATTCTTAAGTATTTCAGACGTACTTGAGATTACTTCTTGGTCTATGTTGGTGATAGGGGTGTTCATTTCGATTCGATCCGTGATCCGGTTGATCCGATCCGAAAAATCGGATATCCGATCCGCTTTATTGCGTTTCAGATATTTCGGATCGGATACGGATTACAATTTTCTTAATTTTGGATATCCGAAATATCCGATTTTTTTAATTTTCTTTTAATTTTGGGTTCTAATTTTTAAAAAGAATGATCTTTTGTTAAAATAAGAAATAACTTAAATTGAATTATAATTTCTATTATATCTTAATAATACGCTAATATTGAAACACGTTTAAACTAAGAACTTTAAAAGATAATATGTTATATGATTGATCTTATAAAAAGATTGAATAGTTATATAACTAATGTGTTATAAGAGAAATTAGTACTTATGTTACTGGAATTTGTAACATAGCATAGTAAAGAAAACATCATGGTTACTTGGTATAATCAGTACAGTATAGGTCCTCCCCTACTGAAAGTTCCTCCACACCTTTATATTTTTATACCAAGTAAAGAATCAATACAGTCACTGTCTTAGCACCAACACTACTCAACAATTTGGATCAGAGGGAACTTAGTATAGGTGTTTACTGGAATTTGTATGTACAACTGTTTTTTTATTGTTTTGTTGATTCTACTTTGTAATAGGTCACAATAGTTATATATCAATTAATGTGAAATATACCGTCGAATAAGAATATGTACATCAATAATACATAGATCATATTATTTTAAGAAAAAATATCCTTAAGTAATTCTCACATTATACTTATCATTATTATTATTATTATTATTACATTAATAATTCTTTAATTATAAGTTGTCATATTTTATTTGTGCATTATAAATTTATCCGATTCGGATTCGGATCATAATTTTACCGATTCGAAATTTTCGGATATCCGAAATGAACACCCCTAGGTGGTGATGAGAAGCTAGTTGCTACTGGTTACACTGATGCTAGCTTCCAGACAGATGTTGATGACTTCACATCTCAGTCTGGCTACACGTTCATTTTCAATGGTGGAGTAGTGAGTTGGAAGAGTTCCAAACAAGCTACAACTGCTGATTCATTCGACTCAAGCGGTACATTCTTTGGATCGGAAGCTGTTAAAGAAGTTGTCGCGATTTCTGAGTTCCTGAAGGATCTAGGGGTTGTTCCGAGTGCTAGTTGTCCAATAACCATTTATTGTGACAACACTGGTGCAATTGCACGGGCAAAGGAACCAAGATCAACAAACAGAAACAAGCATGTACCAAGAAAGTACCACATCCTCAGAGAGATAGTGAAGACTGAAGATATTAGATCAGATTATGTTCCACAGACAATAATCTAGCAGACCCATTTACTAAACCAATATGCTTAGTTAAGCATAATGGTCATTTTGAGAACATGGGTATTAGATATGTTGGTGAGATTGAAAATATATATATGTCCTAGAGACAATCTGTATTAGGACAAATGTACTTTATACACATTCATATTTATATTAATGGAGACTAATATTATGGCATTTGCACTTATTGAATTATTAGTTGATTGTTTATAATATTCTATAAATGCATCCCTAAGAGGTTACGTAGTTATTAATATTGTGAGAGATTAATATTATAACGTAACTCTTAAAATTGTTTCGACTAATGATCATCGAGAATGGGATATCAATGATATGTGATACGTCGATATGTGGTCCGCATCATATCCTTAGAGATGTAGTATGTCTCACCTGCTACCAGTTATGGTAACTCGTGATGGACACATGGGTACTTGTAGAAGTATTGGTATACCCTGCTGATGTATTATTTATTATATATGTCTAAAGTGTCATCAGCGTGTGGGAGATAGAAGTACTTAGACTGGAGGTCGATACGCGTCTTATTTATAGAGTAATGTACTTTGATCTTGTCCCAAGCTCAATTGTCTTATAGGTTGAGACGCGGCTTGTATTGGGTATATTGCGATGTAGATTAAAGGTGGTAGTTGAGCCAAGATTAGGTTTCATTCCTCGAATGTATCTTCGAGAGAACACTCAGATTCTCATATGGTATTAGGTTGACTAAGCCATTGGCCAATGCAATAGACATATTTTTGAGATGGTCTTGTTGTCAGCTAATATAGATGAGATATAATGATCAAGTCATTTGGAGACATTTGGCAGATCCTAAGCTTGATCGAGTGTGTCGTGAATGAAAGGAATTTATCTACCCACATAGATGATCACTTCACAGGTTTCGTGTAACTATACTTCACATATTGAGTTCGTCTTCCGGCGCTGTCTAGGAGTTCCGTGTAGACCCTAATGATATTAGTGTCGATATGTGAAGGCATGTAGGGTAACACTAAGTCTCCGTCGATCCAAGAATGTAATTAGAGAGAATATAAATGTTCGGTTTATAATCGAGACATTAGAATATATAATGATTAATTAATTAAATCGAGATGATAATTCAGATTTAATTAAAATAGAAACGAGGCAGAATTGGACTAGGGTCGTGGCTCAAAGGACTAAGGACCGCGGCGCCACCTATTGAGCGTCGCGGCGCCACGTGTCCAGTGGGTCCGAATGACCCACTCTGTCTCAGTTTTTGGGCCTTGCCCACATGAGAAACCCTAGCTGATTATTCAGTTATAAATAGAGGGTTCCATCTTATTTTAATACACTCAATTCACTTTAATTATTCTCTGCTAAAGCTCTGTCGAATTTCCTAGCTTTCCGAAAGAGTAAATTACATCGGAGTTTTTCAGAACTTGCAATCGAGGCAGTTGTGTGCTCACCCTCAGCGTACACTTGAAGTTTGAAGATTCCAGATTTGCTAAATTGTAAGTGTTCTATCGACGTATTACAGTTTCTGTGTGTTTACATTATATAATCATCCATCAGTTTGACCGTCCGTCGGGTTTGAAACATAAATTTTCAAATTTTATTGTGTGTACGAACCCGACAAAACCCTACATAACCGTGTTAATTTTTCACATTAACACAACACAACATACTCAGTGAAGTCCCACAACGTGGAGTCTAGGGAGGATAGAGTGTACGTAGACCTTACCTCTACCTTGATAGGTAGAGCGGCTATTTTCGAGAGACTCTCGGCTCAAGACAAAGCATAAGCACGAGCAAAGCAAGAAAATAAGTCATGCTAGAGCATTTTGAAAAAGAAGCAGTAACTAATGCAGGTACATGAGATAAATAAAGTACATTAAAGAACACATATCAGTAGAAATCAAACGCTATTGTAAAGTACTAATATGTCTACTAGTATGATAGTCTAAATGGTCCTACAATAATAACACTACAACTGTCAGTTTGTAAGCGTAAGTATGACTACGCTAGACTACCTACTACCCTTCTACCCTAATTCATGTCCTCCACAACCTCCTATCTAATGTCATGTCCTCGGTAAGTTGCACCTGTGTCATATCCCGTCTAATCATCTCTCCATAATACTTATTTGGCCTATTGTACCCCTCCTGAACCCGTCCATAACCATAGTCAACCTCTCACACCTCCGCACTGGGGCACTTGTGTCTCTCCTATACACATGCCCGAACCATCTCAACCTCGTTTCCCGCATCTTAACTCCGCCGAGGTCACTCTCACTCTGTCCCGAATATCATAATTTCTAATCCTATCATTTCATGTATGCCCACACATCCATCTCAGCATCTTCATATCCGCAACTTTTATCTTTTGAATATGCGAAGTCTTGACTGACCAACATTTCGCCCCCTACCACATAGTCGGAATTTTCACATTAATATGTATAGAATTAAACGAAAATTTTGGCGTAGGACACGGAATGCCGTTGAGGGGTTGACCCATAAGTCAGGGGCCACATCAGATATTTCATATAGATTGAAGTGTAGATATTACGTATCCTTAAATCAATTAAATCGCAATATGTTGCCTACTTTGCCTGAACAGCTCCAATCTAATTAAGAATTCCTTCTTCTAACCTAAAAAAAAAAGCTAAACCCAAATTGGCTTTGTTTTTCCCTAACATAATAAACTGAAGCAGAATCTCCAGGAGAATGGGAAACGCTCTAAGATTCTTGTATGGCCATTGCTGCAAACCTTCAGCAGATCACTCTGATTCCTTCACGCCCGGCGTTTCAGCTCTAGCACATGATCTTTACAACTTTGAAATCACCTCCCAGGTACGTAGTTTTCTTTTTGGTACTCTCCTTTAATTTGAACCTGATTTTTATGTTTTGCCGTGAAGAATGTCAATTGCTGAATTGAGGTCCAAATAGATTTTTCAAGCAATTTTAAGATCTGGGTTGTTAAGTTTCAGTTGGATCCTGTGTAAAAAAAATTATCGTTGTTGTGTCTCCCTTAGGTTCCTCAAGGACTGAGTAAGCATGTTGTATCATCCAAGAAGGCTCAACCTAATTGATAATACTACTTTATTCATTAGCTAATTACTATGTACATAATTGGTACACTACTAAAAGCAAATGTTTTTCCCACCGACATTCCGTGGGAAAATTGTGCTACAAACATGATTTTCCACCTCATCACATTTAAACGCTGGAAACATCCTAATTTTTTCTTGTGGAAACACTATAATTTAAGTTTTTCTCACTGATATTTAGTGGGAAATAGTCAATGAATAATTTTAGTGGGAAAATAGAGATTTTTTAGTAGTGATAGTAGTAGCTCCAGTTATCATGATTAGCTGTTGTTCTATATAATATCTTCTTTGATCAGTAAGATCTGCTTTCCTAACTTGTACATTTTTGGTGATAAATGAAGGAATAAGAAACTTTCAGATGCATGGAGAGAAACAAAGCCTCCTCCGAAAACACCTGAAGAAGCTTCAAGGCTTGTCATTCAGACCTTGAAGAGACATCACAAAGCAGATGTTGAGGTTATAAATTTGTACTAAAATTCCCACTTGTTGTTATAGCTAGTATAACTTTGTACTAAATTTCCCACTTCTTTTGAAGATGAGTCTTGGCGTAACTGGTAAAGCTGTTGTCATATGACCATGAGGTCACGACTTTGAGCCGTGGAAACAGTCTCTTACAGATGTAGGGTAAAACTGCGTATAATAGACCCTTGTGGTCCGGTCCTTCTCCGGACTCCGCGCACAGCAAGAGCTTAGTGCACTGGGCTGCCCTTGTTATAGCTAGTGTCTAGCAAGATTGTCATAGATTTGATATTTGATTTCAGGTGTTACTGACTTTCTATGGTCTTCCTCTTCCTCACTCCCTAGTAGAACTAACTACTGATGGCGCTCCTCCATCACACCCGCAAGGACTCAAGTTTGAATTGCATACTCTCCCTGTAAGAATATTACTATCTCAAAACCTGCTTAGCCTCTCAATCTTCAAATTTGAACGATTAGTGTAATACAACTAGTATTTACGTGCTAGGTGGATGCAAAGGCTGTGGCGAACGGAGATACAGTAACTGTATATGTTAGTACAACAGATCCAAGAGAGTCATAGTGTCTCCCGAGAAATGTGCAAGCTGCAGCAGTTTCAAAGATTAAAAGCACTAGCTCAGAAGAATTATGCAAAAGCAGATGAACTGCACAAACAGATCATAGATTCAGGATATCGGTCAGTTGCATATGCATAGCTTTGTGTGTTTGTAACTTTCATTCACCCAATTCATTACTTTCAGTTCTCTGAGTTGAGATTCTGTCACAGGGTGATACCAGTGAACCATGAGGAAGTTGCTCGAAAATATAGGATCAGATTAAGGTATTGAGACACTTCCTTGGAAAATCTTTTTACATTTCTGCTCTATACATCAAATTGGTAAATAACGAATGAAGAAGAAATCAGGGGGATAGATGCACCAGAAAGTGCAATGCCATATGGAAAAGAGGCCAATGAAGAACTGACTAAAGTTTGTCAGGGCAAGAGTTTTAAGGGTATTAGTTTTTGACGAGGATCGTTACGGCCGCTGTGTTGGGGATATATACTGCAATGACATATTTGCACAGGTATTGAAATCTGATACAATTCTTTCTTCTCCCAGTTATTCAATTTACACACTTCTAGTTCTGAGTTGGCTTCTCATGTAGGAAGTGATGCTGAAGAAAGGCTTGGCCTGGCACTACACCGCGTATGACAAGCGTCCGGAGTTAGAAAAGGTAATCTGCGTTTTCATGTGGCTGTAGACAACCAATACAATTTTTCTAAATATTTTCTCAACGGTTTTAGTGGGAGAAAGATGCTCGAGCAAAACGAATAGGCTTGTGGGCAGCCAGGAACCCTGAAATGCCATGGGAGTGGAGGAAACAGAAACGTGAAAACCAACGTTCCTAAATAACAGTGGATTCAACAAATCTATGGTTTTCTTGAAAAATAATTGCTCCAACAATAAGGAACAAGTGTAAGGAAGCCACAGTAACATTATATTCAATTCTCAAACCAGATTAAATTATGTTGATATAGATGAGGTGCAATGGAGACGCCACATGCTCCTAGTAATTTAACTCCAACGAAGAAAAATGTATTGTGTGATTGTGCATTCCTTGTTGTATATGTATATTACCTTCCCATGTCATTACCATCAGAACGTTTTCCTTTTCCTGTTTTTTTACTCGTTATTTCACAGTTAAGTTCCACTTTCAAGATAAACTGCAATATATCAATGTTCGCCGCAAATGGACAACTCTCTAGCATGCAACAACACCAAAAGCAACCTCACGTTTCAAGTGTCCATTCAGCAAACATCACTACTTGAAAGGCAAAATTGGCTTGACGAACTAAACAAATAATGACTAGCTTTTCAGTTTTGTTCCCAGTTAAACCAGAATTACAAGATCAAACCACCATGACACAGAAAATCAACTAATGATAAATAATGTGATTTTCTAAGTCCAGTCAGTCAAAATAACACTATGGACATGGAGTACTTCGATTTAAAAAAAGATCACGGGGATCAGAACAGTAAGTCCAGTTCAACGTCTTACCAAACTGCAGGACTGGCGGCTGGCATACGCATAGCATAAAATACACTGCATGAAACAAACTATAATTAGTGTATTGTAGGATATAAAGATTCGAGCATGAAAATTATGATGTGCCTATGGGCAGAAGAAATTCGAAATGGATACTAAAATAATATTTACAATTTAACATTTTGCTCCATTTCCACTGAGATGATCGGATAAGCTACCAGACTCCTCCCTCACCAACCCCATAAAAGACTACCCTAAAAGAAAAAGAGGACAAAAAGTAGTTTTAGCCTTCTAAAGAATGGCAGGCGATAGTTGTATTTCCACCGCATATCCTGCACACTTTGCTTCCTAAAAGCACATGTATATCATTTGTTCTGATACAAGCAACAGAAGATGCCACCAACAGTAATCCGTTCGGCAATAGCTATCACAAAGATAGAAAAGGCAAGCTCTATTTGTTTCTGCAACTGTAAAAATAAGCACGTCCGTTCCTGTTTTACTCGGTAAAGCAACAATCTCATAAATGCTCAAAAATCAAAACCTACTTGATTTGCTTTCCCAACTAGTGAGCAGACTGGAGATGCTTATAATGCATAAAAAGACATTGCGAAACTAGTGAAGACTGGACTAAAATTGTGAATGACCAAATTACAGCCTCTTACTTCATCAGCACAGAAAATTGTCACAAGTGGTGGAGCAAAAAGTAGCCACAAAAAAAATCTCTACCAGCAGGACAAAATTGTCAAGTTTGTTCCATCTTAAATGCCTTTCAAGAAACTTTATGTATAGCCTTTAACATATACACTCATCTTATGCTGCTTCCTGTTACCTTGACATCAATCAAGGTAAGGAGAACCGAAGTCTATATCAAAAACAATTATGTTATGTAAATAAGGCTGCGTCTGATTTGCATGCGGTCTTCCCTGACCTCACATGTGGAGCTTAGTCTTGACCTGACTTTCCGCTTTTTTTTCTTTTCCCTTCTAGAAACCCATATTAATATTATATTTAGGAAAAAGGAGAAGAAATTTCTTCCACTTGACAGTCCACAAAAAACAGACATATTACAACTCTTAATGGAATTTTTGCTAATGTAGGTCTAAATTACATGCAAATCTATGAATTTTCTAGGTCTATTTTGGAGCAGAAGGAATAATTGGGGGGGAAATTATTTAGCTTTCACCTATTCGATATTTTCACCTCAAACATTCACTTCCATCACACTCCATTAGAAAGCAGTTACTACGATGTTAGGCACTTGGTTCCCTAAGCTTGAGACTCAAATGCCAAAAGCTTTTGACAGGATTCTCACAATTTGAGTGCTCAGGATTAACCCTTTAGCTTAAAGTCTCAAGAAAAGTATTACCTCTCTTTAAATGTTAATAATATTAGTTCATGGAGGGAGACGGGTTGAAAAAAGAAATCAGCAAAAATAAAGGAAATATAAAAGTTTGCATTCAACTCTCCCACATGAATCTTGTCTTTTCCTATGGTGATCAACATGTCTTCCAATTTTGTTATAGTCCATTTGTTTCCATTAGATACAAATATTTTTATATCATAGCAAGAATACAACATATTCAGTGTAATCTCACAAGTGGGGTCTGGGGAGGATAGAATATACGCAGACCTTACCTCTACCTTTGTGGGGTAGGGAGGTTGTTTCTGATAGACCCTTGGTTCAAAAGAGAATCATAGCAAGAATATATAACTATTATATAGACCCAGAAAACTAATAGATTTGCATCCACTCAAACCTAGTACCATCGATGAGCTTCTTGGATTCTTTTACCTCACCAAGCCCCTGAACTGCCTTAACATGTAGGTGTTTACGTCGGGTTCGTACACGTAACCAAATTTGAAAATTTATGTTTCAAACCCGACGACGGTCGAACAGCAGTATGATATGCAATGAAAAATACAAACACAAAGTAATATGTAAAACTTCGATCGAAGACTTACATTGTTGTAGCAATCAGCCAAGCAGTTGAATCTTTGTGTTCTGTGTAGTCCGAGGGTGCACACGCAAACGTCTCTCGATTTGTAAGTTCTGAAAACTATGATGTAATTTGCTAAGTCATGAATGTTAGGGATTCTGACAGAGTTTTAGAAGAGATTGATCTCTCTTAGGTTTGGTGTATTCTGGAATGGGAGGTATTTATAATTGTAAACAGAGGCTTTAGGGTTTCTGTGGGTCAGGCCCAGCTAAACCTCGGACTGACTAAAATTCGGACCGCCCGAAATCGGGTAGGCACCCATGACCAGTAAGTGGCATGATTGCACTGTACTGTTCGGAACGCGATCGAAATAAAAGGCATCGCGGTCCTGTCCCAATTTTAAGCCCTTTCCCATTCTAATATCCCGGTCATCAACCGAACATATAGGTATAATCTCCTTCTAATTACATTCTTCAATCGACGGAACATTTGACTTAGTGTTACCCTTCGGGACATTACATATCATCACTAATTACATTAGGATCTTCACGGAATTCCTAGACTGCGCCGGAAGACGAACTCAATATGTAAAGTTTAGCTACACAAAATATGTGAACTGAACCTATATGTGAAAAGATAAAATTCCTTCATTCATGACACACTCAATCAAGCTTAGGATCTGTCAAGTGTCTATCCAAATGGCTTGATTATTATAACTCATCTATATTAGTTGACAACAGGACTATGTCGCACGTATCCATTCGTTAACGATGACTTAGTCAACCTAATACCATATGAGTATCTGAGTGTTCACTCGAATATGTATTCAAGTAATGAATCATAATCTTGGCTCACATACCACCTTTAATCTACTTCGTAATACACCCAAAACAAGCCGCATCTCAACCTATAAGGCATTTGAGCTTAGGACAGGATCAAAGTACATTACTTGATATTGACCTCAAGTCTAAGGACTTTTATCTCCCACAGGTCGATGACATTATAGACATATAACAAAACAGTACATCAGCAGGGCATACCAATACTTCAACAAGTATCCATGTGTCCATCATGAGTTGTCATAATTCGTAGCAAGTGAGACATACTACATCCCCTAAGGATATGATGCAGACCACATGTCCACATATCGCATATCATCGATATCCCAATTTCGAGGTAATTTAAGAGTTACGTTATAACATTAATTCTCACATCATTAATAAACACGTAACCTCTAGGAATGCATTTATAGAATATTATAAACAATCAACTAATAATTCAATAAATGCAAATTGCCATAATATTAATTATCATTAATACGAATGTGTATAAAGTACATTGTGTCATAATACAGAGTGTCTCTAGGACATACATATACTTTCAATCTCCCACTTGGCCTAGAGACAATCACCAACATATCTAATACTCATGTTCTCAAAATGACCATTATGCTTCACCAAGCTTAATGGTTTAGTAAACGAGTCTGCTAGATTATTGTCTGTGAGAATATAATATATCTTGATATTTTCAGCTTCCACCATCTCTCTCAGGATGTGGTACTTCCTCGGTACATGCTTGTTTCTGTTTGTTGATCTTGGTTCATTTGCCTGTGCAATGGCATGAGTGTTGTCACAATAAATGGTTATTGGACAACTAGTGTTACACCTCGTATTTCCAAGGCAATGAGATGAGAACGTGCGTACGAAATTGAGATTTGAATTTTGGAAAGAAAGAAGAATTACTTTTTCTTAAGGAAAATTCTCGAGAATTTGTGAAGGAAAACGTTTATTAATTGGTATTTGGTTCTCAAATTTGGTATTTGAGGCTTATAGAATATATTGGAATTTTGGATTTTAAATTCCGGATTTGGTCATGTGGGGCCCACACGAGAATTTTACGATTTTGTGGGGCCCACAATATTTTGAGATATTTTGGCCAATTATGAATTTTTGGAAGATGAAATAATTTTTGGACGAATTGGAGGGTGACACGTGTCTGTGAGAATATAATATATCTTGATATTTTCAGCTTCCACCATCTCTCTCAGGATGTGGTACTTCCTCGGTACATGTTTGTTTCTGTTTGTTGATCTTGGTTCATTTGTCTGTGCAATGGCATGAGTGTTGTCACAATAAATGGTTATTGGGCAACTAGTGTTACACTCCGTATTTCCAAGGCAATGAGATGACAACGTGCGTACGAAATTGAGATTTGAATTTTGGAAAGAAAGAAGAATTACTTTTTCTTAAGGAAAAGTCTCGAGAATTTGTGAAGGAAAACGTTTATTAATTGGAATTTGGTTCTCAAATTTAGTATTTGAGACTTATAGAATATATTGGAATTTTGGATTTTAAATTCCGGATTTGGTCATGTGGGGCCCACACGAGAATTTTACGGTTTTGTGGGGCCCACAATATTTTGAGATATTTTGGCCAATTATGGATTTTTTGAAGATGAAATAATTTTTGGACGAATTGGAGGGTGACACGTGCCCCCCCCCCCCTCCCCACTTGTCATTGACTTGTTGATTTGGACTTTAGGATATTTTGTGAGACAAGTGGGTCTCACCCACACTTGTCCACCATCCTACCTTACACTTGTCATCATCTCCTCCTTAGTAATACATTACACACACATAGAGGCTTGCAAGACTACAACACTTAGCCAAATTTCACAAAACATCTATCCCTCTCATGAAGCTCTCGGCCATAGGGCATTTTTGGAAGACCAAAATTCTTCAAAAGTTGATAAATCCGCAAACTCAAGGCTAAGCTTCCTAATGAAGTTCTAAGCCTAGCTAAACCCTTAAAACCCCAAGATCATGTGTTGGCCGAAAATAAGGGTGTGAAACCCTAAGGTTCCGTCGACTTTTTGGAAGCGAAATACAAAGTAGAGTTGTGTATAAACTCATAGGGGTCACATATATGTGATTGGATCTTGAAGAAGTGGAGCGAAACGAAAATTATGGAACAAAAACCTAAGGGACTGTTTGGGACGTTTTTTGGCCTAAAAATGAGGTAATGATTCTTCTTCCTTCGCAGTTTCGCAGTAATTAGATATTACTCATTTTTATGTTTAGTATATGAATTTGTATTACGGAATATATGGAAAATAAGGTGTGCATGCCCTACTTTGGATGATGAGGCCGAGACTAGTCTTTTTGGCCATTGGAATTTTTGATCGTTTTTATGGTTATTATCACGTGTCACATGTTATATAATGAAGGAAATATTGTTGTTGACAGTTGATATAACTAATATAACATGTTGGAATATGAATTGGATTAAAAGGAATTAAGGAAATGGACTTTGGATTGTCATAGTTGTTGTTGGCCGAAAACTACCTAAAACTGTTAGATGTCGTTTTTATGGACTGTTTTGGGGTGTATTGATGCTGGAAAAATCAGCCCCTAACATGCATGATTAAGGTAGTAAATGGCTAATGAAAGTCTTAAGGAATAAGGGTGTTAAAGGTTTCACATTGTACCCTTAATGTTGGATAAATTGTGGACTGTTTTATGGACTGTTTTGTATAGATTGTGGGGCAGAATTTTACACGTCAAGTTAGGCGTGTAATCCCCTTTGGTTAACTGTTGGTTGTGCCTTAAATATGGCTTGTTGGTTGATAAATTTGGACCTTGGAAAAGGTGGAAAAGTACGTAGAAACAAAGGAAGTGTTGCCCAAATTTCCGTAGAATTAGAGGGTCATTATTTGGTATAAGTCTTATACTAGAAATTTTGATATTGATAGAAGCGCTATCATCATTATAGGTCATTATTGGTTGAAGTACTACGTGTAGCATATTCTACTTGGAGGGTGGAATAGCCAATGAGGTTGAAGTACATTAGAGCGTATTGCTACTTGTCGTTTGGGTTAGTCGCCAACGAGGTATGTGAACTTATTCCTTCTATCGACATGATTATCCTTGAAGTATACTTGCCTTGTTTTGGAGTATACATGACTTATTCTTGAAGTATACTTGCCTTGTTAGTTGGAGTATACGTGACTTGTTTTCTTGAAGTACTTGCCTTGTCATTAGGAAGTATTCATGTTATTGATTTTTATGCTAAAGGTATGTCTAAAATATTCCTAAGTTCTTACCATGTCTTATGGGGGATGTTGGTAAGAGACGTTAGGAAGTATTAGAAACGGGTATAACCTATTCAAGGTTCAAATGAGTGTTAAATTTAAATGTATGAGTGACTTGGTTTGAAATGAATAAGTTACTTGAATTACTTTTAAAGTTATGAGATTTGATTTAAAGTAATGAGACTTGATTTTCAAGGTTAAGAGACTTGTTTTAATTAAAAGATTGTGAGACTTTATTTTCAAGTTATGGGACTTGATTTTGAAAGTCGTGTGATTTGATTATATAAAGTATAAGTGAATTGATTTTGAAGTACATGATACTTGGTTTTGAAAGTATAAAGTCACTTGATTTTTGAAAGTTATAATACTTGAATTGAAAAGTACAAGCTTACTTGATTTTAAAGAAGAGAAGTAACTTGATTTAAAGGTATAAGTTACTTGATTGATTTAAAGAGAATAAATGATTTGGTTTGGAAAGAGTGAGTGACTTGATTTAAAGAGAAGTTACTCGATTTCAAAACCTTGAATTGAATTTCTAAAGGTGTAGTAACTTGATTTGGAAAGTATAGATTACTTGATTTGGAAAGTATAGATTACTTGATTTGAAAAGGTATGGATTACTTGATTCGGAAAGAATAAGTAGCTCGATTTGAAAATTATGGATTACTCGATTTAAGGAGAATAAATGACTTGGGGTTGAAAGAAGAGGTTCTTGGTTTTAAAAAGTATAAGTTACTTAAGTTTAAAAGTTTAAGTAACTTGATTTTGATAGCAAAAGTATTTTGGGATTCATTTTCCCTAACATTTCATGAAAAGATTCTTTTTATAAAGAATAGATGTACATAGTACTTTTGGGTTTATTTCCCTAACATTACATGATTTGAGTCTTCTTATAAAGAAGTAAATGTACGTAGTACTTTGGGTTCAACTCCCTTACATGACGTGATAATGCCTTGGTTGTATTAAAAGGAAAGATGTGGTAGTGCTTTAGTTTTTCTAAAATGAAAGATGTTATAACGGCTTTATGGGAAGTTGGTTATAACAGTTTGTGGAAAGTCAAGAGATATTATAAAAGGTTATAAGGAAATCATGTGAGAATGTCCATGATTAAGTCCTTAATATAGTACATGAAATGAAAGTGCCTTGAGTTTATAAAGTGAATGTACGACGGACGTACAATTATTGTAATGGATCTTAATCCTTAATGAACTATGTGATAGTGCCTTGGTGTATAAAATGAACGACTTGTTAGTGTCTTGAATTTTCAAAGAAAATGATAGGTCATTCTATTTGGGCTAATGAGAGTCAAAAGGTAATTTAAAGTGTACATAGTTGCTTGTGATAGCTTTATGTGTACAATCCTTTATGTTTACCTCGAGTCCCAGAATGGGTCGGGACATGTTGTACCTCGCATGGTATTGTCTTTGGTTATTTTAGAAAGGAAGGCATGGTATCGTCTTGGTTATTTTAGAAAGGAAGGCATGGTATTGTCTTGTTTGTTTTAAAAGGAAGGCATGGTATTGCCTTGGTTGTTTAAAAAGATGGTGCATTCATTTTGTCTAAAGAGAGTTAAAGATTACTTAACTTTCATATGTTGTTCATGATAGCCATTAGTGCTAGTGTTATAAGTATAATTGCGGGGTAAACCCCCAAGACATTATACATTTCCATGGATTTGCTCCTCACGATGCGAGTATTGCGTATATGCTCATTGCGGGTCCGTAGGGCCTATGCAGGTGAAATAGTCCTATGCGGGTGAAATAGTCCTATGCGGGTGAAATAGTCTTATGCGAGGCAAATTGCCTCATACGGGTCCACACGACCTATGCGGGTGAAATAGTCCCAAGAGTAGGATTGCATAATGATACTACGGGCGGGTGGCCCTAGATTGATCATAAGCTTCCTATTTTAAAGCATGTAAAGTTTACTCTTATTACTCTCATTTTTAATAAGGCACAGTGTACTGTTAATTTGGTTATCATACTTGCCTCCTGCTTTATATTTGGATTGTACGATATCCTTTACAGTACTTACAGTTTTACATGACTTTATTGCATCCTTCACTAAAAGTCGGGCAGTATATTGTACAATGTTACAGTGATACAGTAGTACAGTGAGACAAGGTACAATTGGCTCTAATTTTATATGACACGATAGGATCCGGTATTTAATTTTCATACTTGCCCCTGTCATTCTTGTGTACAGCTATGATTTTAATACTGTACTTTATTTCCGTTTCATACTTGGTACCTGTTAGATCGACTTCTTCGGAGGTCGCGTTCATGTCCGCAGGTCTAGGTACTCAGTTGTGGATCCGCGAGCTTAGAATCCTGGTTCAGCATTTTGAGATGGCTCCAATGTTCCGAAGCTTGTTATTATGGTTAGGTATATTCAGGGGTACGGCGGGCCCTTGTCCCATCATAGTTAATGTCCAAAATCTTAGAGGTATGTATTCATATGGGGGTTGGACTGGCGCGAGTTGTATTTACATTGTTGTACAGTGTAGACCCATTCGGGTGTGATATATATTATGGTGGCAGCCTTATCGGCTTTGCATTTGTTTAAGACAAAAAAATGAGTGTTATTTATCTTCCGCGTTTTACTTAAGTTGTATGAATAGAAGGGTGCCCAGGTAGGGCACCAGTCACGGGCCCGGGGTTCGGGGCGTGACAATTAGCACTCGGAACAACCCCTAGTTCCTTCAGGAACTCAGAAATCGCGACAGCTTCTTTAGCAGCTTCCGATCCAGCAATGTACTCCGCTTCAGTAGTCAAGTCTGCATTAGTAGCCTGTTTGAAACTCTTCCAGCTCACTGCTCCTCCGTTGAATATGAAAGTGTAACCAGACTGAGACTTAAAATCATCAACATCTGTCTGAAAACTAGCATCGGTATACCCAGTGGCAACCATCTCATCAACTCCACCATAGACTAAGAAGTAATCTTTAGTACGCCTGAGGTACTTGAGAATACTGATCGCTTTTTCTGTTCCTCGCCAGATTCTCGGAACTGCACGTCATACTAAGCAAAGGCCACATCCGCCTAAGATGTGTCATGGCATACATGATTGATCCTATAGCCAAGCATATGAGATCCTCTTCACGCGCCAAGTTCAATAGCATTAGAAGGATGTTCTTCTTTGATAACTTGATGTCTTGACCCATCTGAAGACCGCTTTCTTGGAATTCTCCATTGAAAAGCGTCTAAGCACTTTGTCTACGTAGATCGATTGCGATGTTTCAACAATCTATTAGGTCTATCTCTATAGATCCTAATTTCCAGAATGTAGCAGGCTTCACCTAAATCTTTAATCATGAAGGTCTTGGACAACCAATCCTTAACTGACTACATGAAGGTCTTATTATCTCTCATTATCAATATGTCATCAACATATATTAAAATGAAGACAATATCCTCATCCTTGCGTTTGGAATAAACACAAGGATCCTCTTTGCTTCTGACAAAATCAAAAGATTTGATAGCATTGTCGAAGCAAATGTTCCAACTCCTAGAGGCTTGTTTAAGTCCATAAATGGACTTCTGTAGCCTGCACACAACATTTGGTTTGGACTCACATGAAAAACCTTCGGGTTGTTTCATATACACTTCCTCAATTAGATTACCATTGAGGAATGCAGTTTTGACGTCCATCTGCCAAATGTCATAATCATAATGTGCAGTTATCGCAAGCAAAATCCTAATAGACTTTATCTTATCCACCGGTGAAAATGTTTCATCATAATCCACACCAGGACGCTGAGTAAAACCTTTAGCCATTAGTCTAGCTTTATAAGTCTGAACCTTGCCAGATGCATCAATCTTCTTCTTGAAGACCAATTTGCATCCTATGGGTTTAACTTCATTTGGAAAATCAACCAAGTTCCACACCTGATTGATATACATAGATTCCATTTCGAATTTCATGGCTTCTTGCCATCTCTTCAAATCAATGTCTAGCATTGCTTCGTTGTAGGGTCTAGGCTCGTCATCATCTGGAATATCTAGCTCATTTTGTGTTTTCACAAGTAGATTTAGTCTTTTCGAAGGACGATGAGATCTAGTAGACCTACGGAGTTGATTGTCTTGCAGCTATTCATGGTATGTTGTGATCGCGAGTAGGTTCTCGTACCGGTCGATCCACCAACATTAGAGCTTTCAGGAATATCATTTTCATGTCTTTCCTGAATGGAAGGAAATGCAACTGGTGCACTTGCTTCAAAGGTCTGTGCCGGAAGATCTTGCATTTCTGCATTACTCCTCGCAGCACTCCCACTGACCGAAGGGCGTACCATGAGTACCCAATCTTCTCCATAAGCTCCCACTGAATCCTTGCCTTTTTCACTCGGCAAGGATTCAACCTCTATATTACTTTGTTCTTGAATTTCTTCAAGTTCTATCTATGTGCAACTCTCATCCTTGTAGACATATTCATCTTCAAGGAAAGTTGCGTTCCTAGAAACAAATATCTTATGTTCTCCAGGAAGATAGAAATAGTATCCCTTAGTTTCCTTCGGATACCCAACAAAGTAACACTTCTCACTTTTCGAATCCAACTTATCAGTGATCAACTTCTTGACATATGCAGGACACCCCCAGGGCCTCATGTGTCTAAGTGATGGCTTCTTGTCACACCATACCTCATATGGTGTCTTTTCGACTGAATTAGATGGAACTCTGTTTAGAACATATATTGAGGTCAAAATAGCGTATCCCCAAAGGTATGTAGGAATAGCTGAATAGCTCATCATGGAACGAACCATGTCAAGCAAGGTTCGGTTTCTCCTCTCGGCAACACCATTCATCTGTGGTGTTCCAGGAGGTGTCCATTCGGAATGAACTTCATGAAGCTTTAAGTAGTCAAGAAATTCCTTACTTAAGTATTCACCCCCACGATCAGATCGGAGAGTCTTGATACTCTTTGAGAGTTGTTTCTCAACTTCACACTTAAACTCCTTAAACTTCTCAAAAGCCTCGGATTTGTGTCCCATAAGATACACATATCCAAACCTTGATAAGTCATCTGTGAAAGTGATGAAGTAAGAGAAACCATCTCTAGCTTGAGTAAAAAATGGTCCACATATGTCCGTATGTACCAACTCAAGCACCTCATTGGCACGGATCCCCTTTCCAAAAAGAGGTTTAATGGTCATCTTACCTTTCAAACAGGATTCACAGTTATCATAAGATTGTAAGTCAAATGGTTCGGGGTAATTTAATTTCCTCAACTGTTATATCCTTGTTTGATTGATATGACCAAGTCGGCAATGCCACAAGTAGATAGAATTTCTTTCATTTAACTTAGCCCTTTTATTTTGCACATTGAAAATTTCCCTGTGGCAGTTTAATGTATACAATCCATTCACAAGAGGCGCAATTCCATACACAACATTATTTAAAGTCAAAACCATATTGCCATTAGACGTGTTTGAGGAAAAACCCTCTGAATCAAGTACAGGAATGAAAATAATATTCCTTGTCAAAGAAGGAACATAAAAACAATTGTTCAACATTAAAACTTTGCCAAAAGGCAAATCCATCCTATAAGCTCTCACGCGCTCAGCAGCAACTCGTGCTCCATTTCCGACGCGCAGGTCCACCTCGCGAGGCCCGACCTTCCTGCTGTCAGTTAGCCCCTGCACATTTGTACAAATGTGTGAGCCACAAACGGTATCAAGTACCCAAGAATGAGAATCATTTATAGATAAATTAATTTCAATTACAAACATATCTTGCACATTAGCACCTAGTGTCATTCCTCCGCTTGGAGCAGTGTAATCCTTTCTCCAATGCCCCTTCCTGTTGCACTTCATGCAAACATCCGATGCCGGCAGTCTCTTTTTCTTCTTCTTCGCCTCCTCGCTTCATTCCCGCCACGAGCAACAGCTTTGCCTCTTCCTTCATTGTCCCTTACCTTTCGGTTTGGAGTGACTAGAGGAGCCAACCATCAGAATAGGCTTGGTTTTAGAGGTCGAAGATTCAAAAGTTTTCAACATATTATGTAACTCCGACAATGTCGCTTTAGTTCCATTCATATTATAATTTACAATGAAACTCTCAAACGATCTTGGAAGTGAGTGCATGATGAGGGTGGCGGAGACTCTGTCATGAAACCTTATGTTTATAGATGATAACCTTTCAATCAACTTAATCAACCTCAACACATGAGGTGAAACTTGGCCCCCCTTCATTTAGCCTACACTTGAAGAGTTCTATGAGCAGATCATACTCCATTGTCTGACTCTGCGAATCATAAAGACTCCTCAAATGGGCTAATATTTTGTTGGGCCTCATAGTTTCATGTTGTCTTTGTAATGTATGTGACATAGAAGACAACATAAGGTATTGAGCTGAGGTGGCATCCTTATAATATTTCTGGTAAGCATCCTTGTCAAAGGTTGCATACTCTGCAGAGTCCTCCGCTAGAGCGGTGGGGAACACTTTGTCCAATGTATACTCAATTCCTTCTTATCTCAGGACAATTCTGACATTCCTGAGTCAATCTATGAAGTTTGGTCCAGTAAGTTTGTTGGACTCCATAAGCATTTTCAACGAAAAGTTTGACATTTCTAAAGTTCTGAAGATATAGATAGAATAGGAAAAATGCATTCAACAATTCATTCTTCCAATAATACACATTCACTATAAACTAATTTAACATGGCCTTTTGTTTAATTAGCTCCCACTATTTTGCATACTTCTACGACCCCAAGGTAGAATACGGAGCTAAATCAATATAAAGGTCATAATGGGCCAAGATCCAAACATATGTTATATATGTGTTTGCTTTGGCTGATAACTTCAATAGCACACTTTGGTAGGTCCTCAACCAATTTTAAAGCAACTCTACAACTCTTGATTTGATTAAATATCTTTTAGTTTAATCTTACGTCTTTAGACTAGTCCGACACTTTGGCGTCAAGATTCATCTAAACAAGTCAACCCCATTACACGACTGCGTTTAAATGTCTAAGTAAATTTAGCTTTTGCAAGCAAATAATTTGGTGTAAATACCTACAAAAGCTTATTATCTACTTTCATTTTAACACATCTATGAAAGAGTCTCGGTCCTCTTAGACTTAGAGCAAATGTTTTGGCATAAATACCTTTATCCCGAAAAGGACTTAGCACCCTAACAATTATAATGGACGGCGCGTTATTATTAGACTTGTATTTAATGTTCAGGGAATATTTTTAGTTTTCTGGGATTCATTCAAGATCAACAATCAAGTCATACATCATATGACATCCTATCATGCAATTTCTAAACACAATTAGACGGAAAACCATCAAACCCAAGAGGCATGATAAAAGATAGTTTTAAACACATACTGGGTGTCGTCTACCATTATAGCGATCATTTGAAATTAAACAATTACTGGGCGTCGCCTACCCAGACAATAATTGTGGACGCTATGCTAATAACTTAAATGCATCACATTTAACACTTAGCACATTTGTATATTATTCAATAATATACTATTAATGATAACTATGAGTCTATTTGTCTAAACTCTATAATCTATGTATATGCCAAACAGTCCCTAAACATTTCTGATTTTAAAATTCTGATTTTCGGGAATTCTGTAAATTTTCAGAATTTACATTTTAGTGCCTTAAGAATTTAAAATTCATTTCTCAACTGTTATAAATTCATAAAAATGCAATTCTAAACTTCAAAAAATATTTTCAAACTTCTGGGACCTGTTTGCAATTTTCAGAACCTAAAATCAACTTTCAGAAAACTTTCTTTAATTACAGATTTGTCTGAAAGGGCCAAATTTGTTCGATTCAAAACTTTATTTTCAGAAACTAAAACTTCTAAAACTTCAGATTCAGAATCTAAAAATTTTAAGTCTCTGTTACTGATTTTCGAATTTTTTTTTTTTAATTCGTCATCGGCACCGCGGTGTCTCTGAGGCAGTAAGCCACTAGAATCTGCAGATTAATTAGCACCGCGGTCCTAACAAGTGGCACCGCGGTGCCTCATAATTATCGTCACAGCACCGCGTCCCCAATAGTGGAACCGCTGCCTCAAGGCGATTGTCCAAAATTAATTTTGGGCTTCGGACGAACAAAGACACGACTTACGAATAGGACCGCGGTGCCTCTGACTTCATCTGGGCACACCACGGTGCTCCTTCATGGAAATGCGGTGCCGCCGCCAAAACTGGAACCGCGGTGCCTTATCCCCAGAAACACAAAACTGAAACTTCCGAGCCCCTAAAACTGATTTAGGGTCAGATCTTTCAGATATATCACTTGTATTACCATCACCATTAAAACAACATGTTCATCGACCATCAAATCCAATTTTCTTCTCGTTCTTCGTTTCAATGCACCATGCTTTAAGCCGGATAACGCATATCAACTTAGAAGAGTTATATATTGGATCGATTTTCTCGAATACATAATTGTTCTAACAGATTAGGGCACAAGGACTATGTGTTCTAAAGATTTAGGATTTTAAAGCTGTTAAATACATAAAATATAGATCTAAACAAATCTTAACTCATATTATCATTAATATCATTACAAATCACACGAAACCGCCCAGGTTCTGATACCATTGTAGGTGTTTACGTCGGGTTCGTACACGCAGCGCAAACTATGATGCAATTTACTAAGTCAGGAAAGCTAGAAATTCTGACAGAGCTTTAGAAGAGATTGACATCTCTTAGGTTTGGTGTATTCTGGAATGGGGGTAAGCCCTCTATTTATAATTGTAAACAGAGGCTTTAGGGTTTCTGTGGGTCAGGCCCAACTAAACCACGGACTGACTAAAATTCGGACCCCCGAAATCGGCTAGGCACCGCGGTCCAAAATAAGTGGCACAAGCACCTTTTCGGAACCGCGGTCCTGTCCCAATTTTCAGCCCTTTTCCATTTCTAATGTCCCGGTCATTAACTGAACATATAGGTATAATCTCCTTCTAATTACATCCTTCAATCGACGAAACATTTGACTTAGTATTACCCTTCAGGCCTTTACATATCATCACTAATTACATTAGGATCTTCACAGAACTCCTAGACTGCGCCGGAAGACGAACCTAATATGTAAAGTTTAGCTACACAAAATATGTGAACTGAACCTATATGTGAGAAGATAAAATATCTTCATTCATGACACACTCAATCAAGCTTAGGATCTGTCAAGTGTCTATCCAAATGACTTGATTATTATAACTCATCTATATTAGTTGACAACAGGACTATGTCACAGACATGTTCATTGCATTCCAATGACTTAGTCAACCTAATATCATATGAGTATCTGAGTGTTCACTCGAATATGTATTCAAGTAATGAATCCTAATCTTGGCTCACATACCGCCTTTAATCTACTTCGTAATGCACCCAAAACAAGCTGCGTCTCAACCTATAAGGCATTTGAGCTTAGGACAGGATCAAAGTACATTACTCCGTAAACAATGTGATATTGACCTAAAGTCTAAGGACTTTTATCTCCCACACGCCGATGACATTATAGACATAACAAAACAGTACATCAGCAGGGCATACCAATACTTCAACAAGTATCCATGTGTCCATCATGAGTTGCCATAACTCGTAGCAAGTGAGACATACTACATCCCTTAAGGATATGATGCAGACCACATGTCGACATATCGCATATCATCGATATCTCAATTTCAATGATCATTAGTCGAGGTAATTTAAGAGTTACGTTGTAACATTAATTCTCACATCATTAATAAACACGTAACCTCTAGGGATGCATTTATAGAATATTATAAACAATCAACTAATAATTCAACAAATGCAAATTGTCATAATATTAATTATCATTAATACGAATACAGAATGTGCTACCATGGCGTATTCGAGTTTCGTTACCAGCATGTTCATATAGCTTTAATTTCTTGTATGTGACCGTTTATCTTGTTATGCAACGTTCGCTTTGATTGTGATTACGCAGGTCTTGAGCCGAGGGTCTTCCGGAAGCAGTCGCTCTACCTACCAAGGTAGAGATAAGGTCTGTGTACACTCTAACCTCCCCAGACCCCACGTGGTGGAATTTTACTGGGTATGTTGTTGTTGTTGTTGTAGTAATACGAATGTGTATAAAGTACATTGTGTCCTAATACAGATTGTCTCTAGGACATATATATACTTTCAAAACATTCATTTCCCCGCCACTCCATTAGAAAACAATCGCAGTATTTGCAATTTGGTTCCCTACGCTTAGAGTTTTAAATGCCAAGTAAACTGTTCTGACAGGTATGTCAGAGTTCTAGTTCTTTAATCATTGACTCTTTAGCTTAAAGATCCAAGAAGATATACATTCTTTCAAAAATAATAGTTCGATAAATAAAAGGGTGTCAAATTTAATAACACTCCCTTTGTTTCCATTATATGGATATTGTTAAATCGTTATAAAAAGATCAAAACAAGAAAGAGCTATTGAAATCAATTAGTTGTCCCTTAATTAAACTATTATTGTAAAGGTGCTTTAGCAATTCATCAGCAACCAGAAACATTTAGAATGCAATCAGATCAAACAAGCTCAAGCAATCCTTGTATAATGTGTGGCATGTGTTTTTTCTTTCTGATAAGTTTATGTGATATGTGATTAATGGAGCATGCACTTTAGGGAATCATATTTCAGGATTCACGCAAAGCAATCTACGAAAAGATCTAAGTTCCATAGATGAATCTCAAGTCATGTTCACATGCAGTGCACAGAAAACTATCAACATTTGTCTCGCTTGTACCTACTAGTCCCTCTCACCGAAACCTAATACCTTATTTATTAGCCATCTAAGAATATGTTGCACAACAAAATCATGCAAACCTCACTGCGAACACTGGATATACATAAGAGCCTGTAGTTTGTACCAAACACAAACCATGGAGTCAGCAACTGTATGTCATACAAGGCAACTGACCTGGGTAATAGGGTGTGGAAGCGAAAACAGAAATTTAAAGAACACAAAATAAATTTAAGAACGAGTTCAAGAATTCAAGAAAAGATCCTAAGAACGTTTAATTTGAACCTAGTCACAACAATTAGTTGATGAAAGTAAATACTTTTACTGGAGAAACAAATCAAGAACTTAGTGTAGTAATCTTGACTTCAAATTGAGAAATTAGAGACAATAATTAGTTTAAGGCTCAAATGGCTTAATTTAAACCAAAAATATCAATTAGCAGAAACATCTTACCTCCTAAGGAATGTTTATGTAAGGTTGCAAGACAAATCCCAAATTGTCTCAAGTTATTCATAATACTCTTTGAATGAATAAAACACAAAAGAAGACACCCCTATTTATAGCCTAAAGGGGTGTCCAGCCTAGGTAGAAAACAAGAAAGTAAAAATCTAAGCAATCTTGGAAAACAAATCCAAGATCCTTACGAAAAGGAAATAAATCCTAACTACCTAGAAAATCATTAAATATGTCCCATAACAAACTAGGAAAGTTTGACACCCACATCCCTCTTAGGCATCTAAAATCAAGGAAAGCTCCTTGATTTGTGGCTTCTCGCATGCTAGCTTGGGAATGGAGACATGCCTGTAGAAGAATGGATTTTCATATTATAAGCAAATGCAATCACAGGCAAATGATCTTTCCAAGAAGTTAATTTACATTTCAAAACAGCCCTAACATGTTGCCTAAGGTTCTATTAACTACCTCATTTTGTGGATGAAAAGAAGTAGAAAATAACAACTTAGTGCCTAATTTCCCTCAAAATACACACCAACAGCCGCTCAAAAACATAGTATACCTATCACTAAAAATAGTTCCGGGTGTACCATGCAATTTAACTTCCTTCACAAATAAATTGGCAACATAGGAAGCATAAATAGTTTCTAAGCATGGAATAGAACGAGCCATTTTTGAGAACCTATCTATCCCAAGAAAAATACTATGCTTATCATACTTTGTCCTTGGCAAACTTAATAAAAAGTCATCAATCCAAGATGAGGTAGGACCAGGAAGTGGCGTGTAAAGCTTCTGTGGTAACACTTTAGATTTAGTTTGTTTACATTCTAAACAATGTACACACACTTATTCAACATCTTTTTTTATGTCAGGCAAAAAGAATTATTTCGCAAGTATGTCTAATGTCTTTAGCTCTCCAAAATGGCCCATAAATCCTCCACGATGTGTTTCCTTTACAAAAATTTCATGTAATGAGCAGTTGGGTACACAGCTTATTTTTAGCCCAACTTATTTTCTTTAAAGAGAACCTCATCTTGTAAACTAAACTTCTCAAAAGGATCTTTTAAACATTCTGAAAACACAATACCAAAAATCATCAATATATAGTCCTTTAATTGATTAAAACCCATCAATTTACAAGAATATAAGCAAGAGTCCAATCTTGTTTTGTCTTCACAAACTTGGGATGGAGTTAAAGGTGCAAGTATATATTTCTCGACATTAAGCTTAAGAGAATACCTATTATTTCTATCATCATGAATAGCATTCCTATCAAACTGTCAAAGATGTCCACGCAATGCATGATCTCATTCAACGTTGGTCAGTATGGAGATGTTCTTTGGAATTGCATTCAACATTGGTAAGCATATGAATATTATTCTTTGTGATGTGATTCCAATGCAAGCTTGTTATATATTTGCTTGGACGTCCATTGCAGTTTGATAGTAGTAATGTTATTCATGGTCGGAGAAAGAATAGATATTTTCTTGAGCTTAATGACAAGAAATATACACTTGCACCTTTAATTCCACCCCAATCTTGTGAAGATCAAAAAGATTGAAGGAAACACTGAGAAAATACACGGGAGAGATAAAAGGTGAGCTTGAGGGAAAAGAAAAGAAAGAGGGCCAAGAAAGATAAAAATGGTCAAGTGAGGCGGCGGCAACACGAGAGGAGAGAAGAAGTTTGGGTGAAAAATATAAAGCTTTGGTAAAAGTAAAAAAGCTAAGGAAACAAAAAAAGAGTATATATAAAAACCAAAAAGTGTTTGAATGCAAGAAAAGAGGGGTTGCCCATAATACTCCTTAGATGTAGAGAAGTTTTGTTTAATTCTAATGAGCTAACTTCTTTGCCCAGTTTATTTCTAACCTATTGTGCGATTTTAAAGATGTCTTTCCTAAAGATAATCATAAAAAGATACCACCTTTAAGAGGAATAGAACATCAAATTGATTTTGTGACACTATCTCAAATTCTAAATAAGTCTGCTTATAGGAGCAATCCTGAATGAAACAAAGGAACTACAAAAACAAATTAAGGAGCTTCTTGAAAAGAGTTTTGTAAAAGAGAGTATTAGTCCATGTTTTCTACTAGTCCAATTAGGGCAAAGAAGGACGAAACTTGGAGGATGTGTGTGATTTCCGCACCATTAATAAAATAATGATAAAGTACAGTCATCCTATTCCTTGCCTGGATAATATGTTATAGATCAATGGTATGGTTTTAAAATCTTTTCTAAAATTAATTTAAAAAATAATACCATCAAACTAGAATGAAACCTTGTGCTAATCTTTGCAAAGTATACGTTTGTTGACTAATTTTCTTGAGATTTGTGGTTAGTTCTTTCTTTTTTAATTATGAAAGGATCTGTGGTTAGTTCTAAGGTGTTGAAGTTAACAAAGATAAGATAAAAACAATTAAAGAATGGCTTACACCTAAGAGCATACTGAAATTAGGAGTATTAATGGATTGTAAGGGATTTTAGTACAATTGTTGCACCTTTGACCGGAGTTATTAAAAAGGACAACTTTTAATTGGGGTAGAGAGCACGAGGAGGCGTTTAACATGTTGAAACGTAAGTCGCGTTCTGCTCTTTTATTACAATTGCCTGATTTTTCCAAACTTTTGAGATTTATGTGATGCTTCTGAAAAAGGGATATGTGTTGTTCTGCAAGATTCTAAACCTATTATCTATTTTAGTGAAAATTTAAGTGGAGCTACTTTGAAGTTTGAACTATTCAACTTATGATAGAGAGTTGTATGCTTTGGTAAGGGATTTAGCTACATGACAACATTATTTGTGTCCAAAAGAGTTTATAATCAAAATTGATATGAATCTTGAGATACTTAAAAGGCCGAGGTAAGTTGAGTTAAATACATGTTAAATGGGTTGAATTGATTGAAACATGTCCTTACTTACAAGCAAAGAAAAGAAAAGAAAAGAAAATGTGGTTGTTGATGCGCTTTCAAGAAGGTAAGCTCTTGTTTCTACTCTTACTTCTAAATTGATCAAATCAAAGGAATGTATGTTGATGGATGTTGATTTTGGTGCTGCATTTAAAAAAAAAACTTAAAAGGTCCTTTTGAGAAGTCTATCTTCCAGGATGGGTTTCTCTTTAAAGAAAATAAGTTAGTGTACCCGATTACTCATTACATGAATTGTTCACAAGGAAAGCACGTTGTGGAGGACTTATGGGTCACTTAGAAGGATCAAAGACATTAGACATGCTGAAAATTTCTTTTGACCTGGTGCGGAAGCCATTTTGGAGAGTCCGAACAATATAAATTCCAAGTCCTTGAAAGGATTGGGGACAATGTTTACTAGTTGGGTCTTTCTAATGAGTTTCACGTCAATGTTACCTTTAATGTTGTAGACTTATCTTTGTTTGATAAGTAGGCTTGATTCCCGGAATCCTCTCAAAAAGAAGGAAATGATAGCAACAAGGATAAGGATGAAGCTTTAGAAGCTCCAAGAAGGCCATTAACAAGATCTCAAGCTTAAGAATTCCAAACCAAGGTTGTTGGGCTTCAACGAAAAATACATTAGCTATTACTTCCGGAGGAAGAGCTGAAGACTAAAGGAGATAAATTGGCTAAGTATTACAATAATTTTATGGCTCAATTGAAGTCAAATATAAGGTGGATAGAGGGCCAAGCACCCGCCAAAAAGGTCTAAACTAGGCGCCCAAATCAGCCCAAAAGAAAAAGCTAACTTGGCGCCAAGCTAGCATGTGAGACACCTAAAAATCAACCACAAATCAAGGTGATTTCCATGATTTTAGGCGCCTAGAGAGGATGTGGGTGTCAAACTATCCTAATTTGTCATGTGACATAATGATTTCCAAAGTAGTTAGGATTTATTTCTTTTTGCTTTTCCCTAAGGATGTTGGACTTGTTTTTCAAGATTGCTTAGGCTTTTATTTCCTTGTTTTTAGCTAGGTTGCCCACCCCTTTAGGTTATAAATAGGAGTCTCTTATTTTTTTTTTCCAATTAAGGCTATTTTTAATAAATTTGAGTGGTTCTCTTCTTTTACACCTTCGTGCGGCAACTTTGTATTTATCTTGCAACATTACAAGAACATACTTTTAGGAGGTAAGCTACTTCTTTCAAGTGATGTCCTTGGTTTCAATTAAGTCACCTATATAATCTTAAGCTAATTACTATCTCTAGTTTTTCATTTTGAAGTCAGATCACTAAACTAGTTTTTAGTATGTTTCTCTACTAAAAGTAATTACTTTTATAAACTAATTGTTGTACTAGGTACAACTTAGGGAAGTTTTCTTGAAATTCTTAAACTCGTTCTTGAATTTCTTTCTATCTTTATTAGTGTTCTTTAAATTCTTGTTTTAGCTTCCATGTGTTCTTTGATCTTCTTTATTCAATTCTTGAACCCCCAAGGTGATAGTTACATATAGGCTAATCGCATAGGATTTTAATGCGATAACTCTAGGTGACAAACAATTACACTCAAAAAAAAAATTGTAGTGATTGCACCTAAGAGTGTGGCCAGGAGGTCAATAATGTAAGATGCAACTCATGGGAGACCAAGTATCAAATCCCAAAGTAGTAAAAATACACTAGGTGAATTCTTCTAATTTGTTTAAGCTTTGGTGGCCAACGTTACCTAGTACCTGTTTTAGTAGGAGATAGGTGGTGCATGGTGAAATAGTCGAGGTGTGAGCAAATTGACCTGGATACCACCATTAAAAGTAAAATAAAATAAAATATGCCGGGAGGTCACAACGGATTTCTGAAAATTATCTTTTTACTAGAATCTTTAATATGCCTTTACAAGTTCATGTGGATGAATAGGAAGTGTTTTCTCCAATTGAAAGACTTCTGATACCGCGACGCGGAATGAGAGATTCCTATATCCTCATGGATAAATTGGATAGCTTCTTGAATTGCCTAAACCAATATCTGAGATTGGCCATATAAATTAAACAACATAGGATACACAGAGGACTATCATATTTCAGATACGAAAATACATCATTACCGCAGCAGAACCTCAAAATGATGGTTAAAAGAATAAAGGAACAGCTATTCTGTTGAAAGAGAGCTGAGCATCAAGAAGCTAAGAGCATGAAGGATGGATTTGTTTAAGCGTATACAAGTTGTTTGCCAGGGCAAAGACAAACACTGAAATTTCTTCAATGGAATTGAGCAATCTGAAGATGAAAGAGGAGAATGATGGGGAGACTAATGATGACATGACCCCGCAAAAGGAGATCAAATGTAGCCTAGGAAAGATGTTCGAAATAATTCCCCATAAATTGGTTGAAAAAGGAGATACAATATCAAGTTCTTCTGTTACACGCCAGGTGCTCATAAAAGATATAGCTTCCTTGAAAATATACAAATTTAAATAAATGGACAGGTGTTCATGAGGATAATCAAGTTAGGGACAAGATTCTACAATATTTACAGACACTACATAAGGAAAATGAAGTGTTGAGGCCAGGATGATTGAGACGTGGTAAACAATGATCAGATGAAGTGCAAGGATCACTTCCACCAATGTGGATCCTTAATCCCTCTTTCATGGCCATATATCTTTCCCGCTAAGGAATGGGAAATCTTTTTACATGAAACTTATTTTCATTTCATCCATAAAAAGCCATCTTTTCTCAACAATATCTTTATCATTTGATCCCATAGCATTCTGTTAGATAGGAACATATTTGATAAATATTATTAACCCTCGGATAAGTATTAGAATGGAAAGGTCCATTAAATAATGACTGAGAGGATGCTCTTGTTTTAATTGTTTCGGCGCATATGCTGAATAGTTGTTTATGTGTTCAACTTTCAGAAGTGGTGGTTTTCTCCAAGATCGTCGGGAGTTCGTCGCCAAATTAGTTGGAGTGGGGAAAGATTAGAACTTTTTTTTTCATCTTAAATCTAGCACCCTAGAGTTACTATACCTCATAAAAGAATCTTTCAAAAGCTGGCACCCTTGGTGAGAAAAAAGCTTTAGTAACTCATATATAATCGTGATTTCAGAGAGAGGAGGGCCAGTGCATATTAAAAGTTTTAATAACTCTGATAGGGATGTACAAGATTGTGGCAAAGGTGTTGTCAGTAAAATTGAGGTCGGTAATGGAAGCTCACATCTAGCAATCAGAATGCTCTTTAGTGAGGGAGAGAAACTCTGGACGCAAGTACACTTGCTAATGAGACAATAGGCTCTAGGCTGAGATGGGAGGTCGGCAATGGATATAAGCTCACATCCAGCAATCAGAATTGCTTGGACTACATGGAAAGAAAGAAAAAAGAGATTTTTGCAGGAAAAGGAGGAGTTACAAGCTGTGAATATAGTTGTCTGCCCTATCTGTACTTCTGGAAAGATGGGAATGTTGTTTTCGATTTTCATCATCTGTTGGACTTGCTAGACTGTTTAGGATTTTAATGTAATCAAGTCTAGCTTTTTCATTGTAATCTCACAGTATCAGCTTGATACTATCTTCAATAAAATCTAACCTTAGAAAAAAATCATCAACAAGGTCTATGACCATTGAATTGGAATTTCTGATTACACATCCTTTTTAAGGAAGGACTTGGGGAAAAATATTATAGGTGAAAACATCATTGAATATCCGCTATGAGATTATCTAGTTTTGTATTTGATCATGTCTGCTGAGAATCTTCTTATTCTAGTTTAAAAACATGTAAGTATGAGCAGAGTGTGAGATTTAGAGGACCCGAAATTGCCTTAAAAGACAAATTATTCAGTTTGAAATTAAATATGCTAAATGAAGAGGGATGAATATAGATGATTCATACTGCCGCGTCCAACTAATTAGCAATTGAAATATAGATTTATTGATTGATTAGAGTGGAGTGGAGGTGTTAGACCTATTGTCATTGTCGGTAGATAGGTGGAACAATCCATAGCTCGAGGTTGAGAGGCAGTGAGGTATGCAGTGGGGGAACAATATTTCAGTCTTCAATAGTAGATGATGCGTTCATCTTCTAAAGACAGGTAAAATTCTTGTGCAGAACATGACGTTGTTTAAAGTTGTATCTGGACTACCGACTACATGTAAAACCTGGAAAATGCAGAATTATTACTGATTGGAGAAGTACAAAGCACTCCAGAATTAACATGAGCTTGTGGGGTAAGTTGGCTAACATTCCAGCTACATATATAGGCCTACCTCCAGGAGGAAAATTTTAGGACACTGAACCGAGACTACCAGTGATACAGAGAATCAAAATGAGGTTGGAAGGGTAATACATATTCCTTGTTTAAGAGAAACGAAATAATTCTTGTAAAGGCAGCACATATAAGTATCTCCACATACTTCATGTCATTATTCACAATTATAGCACCAGTTAGCATGAGGACTGAAAAAACACAGACGTTTTCCGGAGTGGAGATAATGGAGAAAGGAGATGGCTTTTGTAGGATGAGATAAGATCATGGCCCCAATTAAAACAGGAGAATGGACATTTGTAAATCACATACTCTAGACCAAACTGTGATGAGAAAATTGCAACAGCTAATTGCATGCAAGTAAGATGTCATGTGGAGGAATTTAGTTCTGCTTCCGGCTCTCATACTACATATGGAAAAATGCTTGTGAAAAGGAATCATAAAAGGGAAGAAAGAGTTCTCTAAGTCCATTTGGCTTTATGGGGTGGGTAACAGCAACTATATGCAATTTTGGTTGGACATTTGGCGTGGAGAATGACCCTAAAGAAAATTTTCCCACTTTATTCTCGTTCACGACTACTAAGCCATGCTAGCTGACTAATACGGAGAGATGGACAGCAAATATCATGGGACATCTCATTAGGAGACTTATTCATGACTCACAATAGGAGGGATTACCATATTTTCTTCCTAAAACTTAGGGGTTGTTTGGTATAGAGACGAGTTATGCAGGAATTAATAATGCAGAGACTGTAATATAGGGATTAGTAATGCAGGGTTAGTAATGTGGGGATTAGTAATTCAGTGATTGTAATGTAGGGGTTAGTAATGGATGGATTACAATGCAAGGAATAATAATACATGAAATGTACAGTGTAAGGATTAAAATATGTATTTTGTTTACTCTTAAAAAATTGTTTAATACATGAGGGTCATTATGGTCATTTTATTACTTTAATCCATGTATTACTAATACCCTTCTAATTCCACTTTCTATCCGCATAAAATAATACATAAATTCCTGCATAACTAATATTACTTATGAGGGCAATAAAACAATGTATTGTGTAATGCAGAGTTTTATGCAAGAATAAAAAGTTAACCAAATATTGTATAGCTAATGGGTGATTTATACCGGTATTAAAACATTTCACCGATGCAACCAAACGAGCACTTAAAGTCACTCAATTTGGAGAGATCAACACAGCGATCTAAAGAAAAAGCATAATCTAAAAAGTTCCAATGAAAATGTACTATAAGAGCTTTTATAAATTATAATAGAGGTGATATGAGGGCCATGTGGATACTTTGAAAAACTAAGACACCTAAGGAAGTGGCTTTCTCTACATAGGGCGCAGACTGGGTGCTATCTTGACTGCAAATAACTTAAAATTGCATAGTAGTCAACTGGTGTTGCTTGTGTAAAAAGTATGGGGAGGATCATCAGCTGCTACATTGCAATTTTGCAATGGAACTTATTTAATAGAGTATTTAATTAATCATGGGTATAACCTATGACAGTGGCAGACGCTGTTGCAAGTTGGACAAGAAAGCTGAGCCCCAGAAAGAAAGAAGTGTGGCATATAGCTCTTTTTTTACTTTTTTTGGTTGATTCGGCGACAAATAAGAAACGGCAGAATTTTGAACATATGGAAAGGCACATGAGGGCTAAAAATTCTTTTTAATTCCGTTTATACTTTTGGTGGAAAAAGAAATCCCCTACCTGAGTTTGATGTATTTACAATTGGATGAAATTCGACACCATCTTAGTTCAATAGTAATAAAACATCTTGATAAACAACCCAAAAGATAGCGTACATCAACCCCATGTACGCAGTAAAAACTCTCAACTCATTGAGATATTTTGTACAAAAGATAAAACAACTCAAAATTGATCCATAATGTCACAAAGATACTTGCTGCTAAAGAAATTTTCAAATATTGAGAAATGTAGATAGAGTGGCATTGCCACACACTACTACATACAGAGTTCAATATCCTACCTAGTGCAACAATTTTCAAACAACTTAGAGCACAAGTAGAACAACACTGAAGCTCAAAAGTTTGCACAACAAGAGTGAAAGAAATCAATTCAATGGACCTTTTTTATTTTGAAATGAATGCAATGGAACTTACGATGCCATAGCTTGTTTTACCCATGAAAAGAGCTTCAAGTTTGCTTTGTGTCCCCCACAGTATCATCAGAATCAGAATCACTGGCATTATACCCTAAAAAGAAGAATAGATGAACACCACAGAATAACAGTTAACCAATATATTCAGTGAGCAGAAAGTCCACATACCTGGGCGTTTATCACTCACTTTCCATGCCGACGACCGACTCTTTGAAGCTCGGCTAATCCAAGCTCTTCCCTGTACCCAAAATGAGCAATGCAGAAAACTGAAAAACGGTCAATGTTTCAAACAAACCTAAAACTCTTATTCTGGGCAGAGTAAAGAGTGGAGCTATTTTCTTTTGAGTGCTTTGAAAATTATGAGCAACTTTTAGTCAATATAAATGAAATTGAGCGGGCACACTCTGGATTTTCACTTCTTGTATTACAGAGAAGATTAGTAACTATGTACATGATGGTACATCCTCTTAATTATGTGTATTTTGATTAAGAAGAAACTAGGCACTTAAATTATGCAGACACCCTTTTCTTTTTCTCCTTCTCTTTAATCATTAAAGAAATCAAGTTCAACTGGATTGTTGTCTTCACATGATGAACACACTCTCCTAATTATGGGTTTCATTAGTATTATAAGGCACACCAGCTTAAATTTCAAATTTGAAGATATTTTATGTGCTTGACAATGATAAACATTTGTTGTGAGCTGTTTATCCCATTTTCACCCTTTGTTATCGAAACTAATGAAGACCAAATAGTAGGAGGACTCATCTAACAAAATAAAAAATAAGTCAGCAAAGTTGTATCCTTTTGTTTTCAAATCCAAAAAGCTCTTCTGAATAGGTCGTCGATTCAGCATTAGATAAAGGGGGTAAAAGTTCAACTTTACTCTGTATAAGCACAAGAAACTGTAAGGCTGGCCAGTGGGCCGGGCCGACCCGACCCCGTCCCGGTCCCGACCCGACCCCGACACCGACCCCGACACGACACCGCTGTTATTTAAAAAAAAAAAAAAAACGGGACCGGGGCTCGAACCGGGGCGGGACAGGGTAATGATTGGGACAAAATTAGAGAACTTATTGTATTTTTAGAAAATTTTCAACGAGCAACAAAAGAATTTTCTACTTTATATTATCCTACTATTTCAACTATGTTGTTTTATATAGCTATAATATTTTTACTTCTTAAAGAATATATGGAAAAACCTGCTTATACTGCAGCTATTAAAAAAATGTTTATGAAATTAAAGAAATATTTTATTCCTATTCCCCCTATTTATATTATTGGTGCTGTTTTAAACCCGACTATTAAAGTAGATGGTTGTAAAAATCTTATTACAAATATTTATACATGTATGGACGTACTACCACCTCCCACTCCCAAAAATTTAAATGTTGAGCCACCTATTGAACTAACGCTAGAAGAAGTGTTGAATAGCGTAGAAGATGAATGCAAAAGTATATCGGATTACCAAAGAAAGTGCTAGTAACCAACCGACTTTTGTACCATCTTCTTCTTCAACACAACCTAAAAGACAAGCACTTTCTTCTCTTCCGTGGCTAGGCCTAGTATTAATTCTATGAAAGCCTCGTAAATAAATAACGTATGTGGTAGCACTTCTAACCAAATTAGCGAGTTCGATGTTTTTATTTTGCAGGTACTTTACCTTACCAAGCAAGAATCAATGAAGGAAAGGAAGACTTGAAATATCGAGCGAATGAGAAGACATTTCGACACTTTCAATGATGGCCCGAGATATTTTGAACATTCGTGCCATCGCCGCTTCGAAGCGCTTTTTCAGCAGATTTCAAATAGAGAGCATGACACTCATTAGCCGAGACACTGAGATGGCAGTACTATTCGAGATTGGATACGAGCGGAGGCGAAGGCGCGGCCAACCAGAGATTAACGAAGAAGATGGCGACAACTACAACGACATTTTATCTCAAGGCATGAGTAGCGACGTGGAACAATTTGATCAAGATATACCAATTCCAACCAAGAGCCACAAGAAATTATAAAGAAATTAGAAAAAGTATTTTCAAATTGGTAATTTATTTCATTGCAATTTTTAAATTTTTCTATGTCTTTCACTCTTTGCAATTTTTTCAACAACAATACAAAGATAATCTACAATGTAATTTTGAATCTTGTATATTTGATATTTGATATTTCAATGAAATTAATAATATAAAAGGCACAAAAATAAATTGGGATGTTTTTTTACACTATTCTTGTCTTTGTTTAATTTAATTATTTAGTTTATAACTTTATACTTTATAGTTTATAGTTTATACTTTATAGTTTATACTTTATAAATATATTATATATATGAGTATAATACTATAATTATAAATTATAATACTATAAGTCTATAAATTATACTTTGTTAGTAATTTAGTATTTTTAATTTAGTGAAAAATTAAAAAAAAAAACACACAAAACCCGCCAACCCGTCCCGCCCGACTGGCCCCGACCCGACCCGGCCCCGACTTACTAACGGGGACGGATCGGGACGACATGTATGGTCCCGCCCGACCCGACCTCCAGTTCCCGCCCACCGACCGCCATTTTCCCGCCCCGACCCCGCCCCGCCCCGCTAAACCCGACTCGGCTGGCCCGCCCCACCGCCAGCCCTACAAGAAAGTGTCAAAAGTTCAAGTGTAAGAGCAGTTCTAAGTTCAGTATGTGCTCTTCCAACAATATGTTTTATGGGGTTTTTTTATAACAAGAAAACCCGCAGCCGCTACCTTCTAAACCCCGTTCCTCTGTGTAATAGCCCGCAAACCACACATGACCCGCGCTAGAAAAGCTTGTGCGATGAGCTCAACCCAGAAGGCAAATCCCCGTTGTCGTATGTCGGGGGTTTCGAACCTGAGACCTCCATTATGAAGCCCCATGCTCAACAAATTAAGCCACCCTTGCGGGTAATATTTTATGGGGGTATTCTCTATTCATATCTTTGTCAATGGAAAACATGAATTTCTACACTAGCTTATTTATAAATCACCAAGTTCTAGATTCTTAGCAACCTACTACAACAGCATACCCAGTCTATTCCTACAGGTGAGTGGGGTTTGGGAGGGTAAAGTGTATACCGACCTTACCCCTATCTCAAAGAAATACAGAGGTGGTTTCCAAAAGACCCTCGGCTCAAGTAACACATAACTAGATAGTACTTAGCAACCTATGAGCAATTATATAGTGAAATAAAAGGAATAAATGAAAGAAGAAGCAAAAAATCAAACACCTTTTGTGCATCTCTGGATATACCATATCCACTAAAATACATCTGACCAACAAGGACCTGCATAATAGTATCACCAGCTTTAGCCTCCTTAAGAGTATCCTGGAACCACCTCTTAACACAGTCAGCCACCACGTCAGCAAGTGGTAACCTCCGCTGGTTCGACGTAGAAGTATTCGAATTGGCTTCCATGTTCTTCTTCAACTTCAGTCGCGTCTCCGATGATTCACCTCCGTCGACCACCACCCTGGACTTTGCCGTCACCGGGGATGGAACTGACCTACTAATTGTAGATGTGGGTTTGACTTGGGTAGGGCGGTGGTGGATTCTGTTTGAGCTGATTATTCTATTTGGCCAATGAAGCGATTTCCCCATAAAAGAAAACTCACTAAGCCCAGTACACTACTTTTTGAATTGCGCCTAAAAAGCAATATTTGGGTACCCACAGATAGGGCTGTTAGTGGTTCGGATATATCTCGAACCGACCAGAAACCCGACCATAATCGACCGACCAAACCAATCGGAGTCCGATAGTATCTAAAAATACCCGGACCGTTAAAGGCCGGACCAGAACCCAGAAATACCCAGAACCTGGCCCCCACCCCCGGGCCCCTCCACCACTCCACCCCCCCCCTCCACCAGCCCCCACCCCCTGGGCCCCCTCCACCAGCCCCACCCCCCCCCCACCCCACCCTCCACCCAGCCCCAGCCTCCCTCACCCACCAAAGAAGCCCCACCCTCCTCACACTCTAATTAGTTGTAAATTGATCAAACTTTATATGGTCATAACTTTGCGCTCGGACGTCCGTTTTACCTAATTGTTTTTTTGATTTCGCGTATTTTTTCGAGACGAATAATCCCAAACGGACTAAATCTTCACCGGATTTCTCCAAAACCGTCCATATTGCCCCTCAATTTCTCTTTTCCCCCAAATCGTTACGTTTTTCCCATTTTCAAATCTAAATATCTCGCGATGTACAATTGATTTCAACGTAAAAATTGTGTGGCACCGCGTCCGAGAATGTCAATTTCAGTATTGGAAATACAATTTAAAAAAAAAAAATGGCCCGACCGGAATTCTTACCGGCCCGATCGAGAACCGACCGATAAGGTTTCGGCCGATCGATTCGCCCCAGACCGAAACCTTACCGGTCCCTTGGCCCGACTTAAGCTTATCGGTCCTGCAGAGTCGATACCGGACCGGACGACCGATAATAAAGACTACCCACGAATTTGATTTTAAATTACAAATTAGTATCTTCTTCTTTTTTTCTTTTAAATATTCTTCATCTTTTTTTTATTTTCTTAGATGTTGGGACTTGGGACCGCACTGTCTATTTTCTTCTAATCAAGTGGCTATACAAGTCTTGATATCCATAAATTAATCAGAAAAATAAAGGGTTCACTATTATTGATTTTTTGGAAGATTATTTATTTGCAAAGGAATTCATTATTTATGAGTTTATAAATTAAGTATTGTTTTAAACACTTACAAGTTAACAACAACAATATTAAATTCACTCTAATCCCACAAAGTGGGGTGTGGAGAGGGTAAGGATGTACGCAGACCTTATCTTTGTGGATAGAGAGATCGTTTCTAATGGACTCTCGGGTCAAAAGGAAAATAATTGTTAAGCATATTTTGTATACGTTTTTTGAGTCATTTTTAGTTAGTATTTTACTCGTTTTTGTTGTGTTTAGTATAGTATTAGGTTTGTTTTTCTTTCTATTGAGTCACAACGGTTCAAAACGACAAAATGGTGAAAAGGAACAAAAAAAATGGGCATAAAAGGAGGAATTCGAGGCCGAAAAGGACAGAAATTGAAGATCCGGACGAAAGTCAGGCAGCGTCGCGGCGCCGGAACATCAGAGCCACAGAACTTTGGGCGTCGCGACGCCAGTCTGCAGGGTCGCGGCGTCGATACGAAAATCGAGACTCCGAGGTTAATTTGGCCAGGGGCAGAAGGGTCCATAGTGCATGAAAATTGCAACATACTAAAAGCCCTAGGAATTATTCTATGAAAGGGGGAGGTCATTCTAACACACAATACATCACATGGCAAAGATTGGAAGCTACAATTGGAGACTTTAGTTCGCAATACTTTTCTTTCTTTCTTTTTAATTCAGGTTATGTTTGGAATTGTATTAGTTCTTAGCGTGACTATGGCTAAAAACTTTATTGGGGCTTTCCTTTTGAATCGCTTGAAACTTTATTTCATGACTTAATGCATTAGTTGATTTCTTCTTCACTTGATTAAGATTTATTCAATAATTGGTATGAATGTTTGATAGTTAATTGATCACTAATTATCATAATCTATATGATTTCGAATCAAAAACCGAGAGGAGATATTTGGATATGCTGTAATTGAATAGACATAGGTTAAAATCGCGGACGAAAGTACTCCAATACTTGTGTAGCATTATAGGTTACTGTTCTTAATTCTCCTATGTGGTAAATCATATCATAGAAATATAGAAGGGTTCTGCACTGGGGTTGAGCGATTATATATCATAACCGGAATATAAAACAGTCTAGTTAACCGATATCTTAACGTAAAAGAAGAAGTCATTCTAGTTGCATTAAGGATTGAATAGAGTGGATAGTCGAGGATTTTGGAAGCCTTAATTCCTTCATAACTGATTACAACTTCAATAGTTTAGTTAATTCTTGCAATTATTCTAGTAGTTAAACAAAAAAATTCAACTCTATTATCGATTGCTAAATAGATAACATAAAATAGATGAACGCTAATTAGAAACCAGTCTCCGAGGATGATATTCGGTCTTATCAGACTATACTATTTGTGAACGATACGTGCACTTGCGTGAGCACGTGGAAATCGTCTAACAAGTTTTTGGCGTCGTTGCCGGGGACTGACGTACTTCTAATATCGAACCATCTATTTTTATTTCTACTTTGGCTTTATTTTTATTTTTATTTTTATTTTTACTGTTAGAACCCTGTTGCCTTGATTTGTTTATTGATTTTGGTATATTTCAGGGATTTAGTGTATGCGAAGAAGGAGATGAGCAGATACACTTGTTCCCTTCAACCCTGAAATTGAGAAAACGTGCAAGCAAAACAGACGAAATAAAAGGATAGCTGATTCAGTGACCATGGACAACCAACCACCGAATAAGAATGGGGCAAACAACGAGGTTACTGAACAGGTAGATGAGCCAATACCGGTCTCAGCAGAAAGAAGCTTGGGAGATTATGTTCGCCACGCGATTCTTGCGTGACGCATGTATCGTGCTCCCAAAGAATAGGCAAACAACTTTGAGATCAAGTCAGTCATCCTGAGCATGGTCCAGAACACAGTATAATTTGGGGGATTGTCATCTGAAGACCCCCACATGCACATTTCCAACTTTCTGGAGTTGTGTGCCACTTTCAAGTACAATGGCGTTACTGACGGTACCATTAGACTGAGGCTCTTCCTGTTCCCACTTAGGGACAGAGCCAAGAGCTGATTGAACTCACTACCTGCCAACTCCGTCACCACCAGGCAGGACCTAGCCCAAAAGTTTCTTGCAAAGTTCTTCCCTCCTTCAAAAGCGACAAAGTTAAGGGGAGAGTTAAACAATTATTACCATGTGGATGGTGAGTCACTCTACGACGCATGGGAGCGATTTAAGGATCTGCAAAGGAAATGCCCACATCATGGCATAGAGAAGTGGATGTTAGTCCACATTTTTTATAATGGGCTGAGTGGTACTACTCGTACCATATTGATGTTGCAGCAGGGGGAGCGTTCATGAGAAAGAGTGTCAATGAGGCACATGAGTTACTGGAAGACGTGGCTGCCAACAATCATCAAAGCGGCGTATTTACATGCCATGAATAGCGGAAGACTATGGGCATACGAATTAGATGCCATCACTATCCCGAATGCACACGTGGCCCTTCCGACGGCTAATCGCAGAGAACACTATGCGCCTGAACGCACCCGGATGTCAGAATTGTGAGATTTGTGGTGGATCGCACTCTTTGACAGATGCACAACGCGACCCTAATAATGTGCCAACGGAGCGTGTTCAGCATTGAAACTTTCAAAGAATTTTTATAATTCCAACACATACAATCCATGGTGGAGAAATCACCCTAACTTTTCGCGAGGAACGACTGTGCCCAAGAAGAACCATATCAAGGTAATTACCGTAACCGGTTACGTAATCAAAGCTACCTCATCCTAGCGCTTTAGACCACCTACACAACAGAGAAGCTCACGATGGTGGTCAGCATTGCTTATACTCACCAATTCGCAGAATCAGTTCATGTCTGAAACCAGGTCCTCTCTCAGGAACCTGGAAACGCAAGTTGGGCAACTGGCGAAGATGGTAACCAACAGGTCGCAGGGCACTCTCTCAAGCAATACAGAGGTCAAACCAAGAGAGCAGTGTCAGGCAGTGTTGTTAAGGAGTGAAAATCAGTTGGAGCAGGTTGCTCCCCAACCCGCAGTGGTTCACGAGAAAGAGGGTGAGAAAGCAGTTGAGGAAGGAAATGAGGGGGTCACTGAGGACCACCCTACAGTTGAGAAAGATCCACCAGCACCTTTGAGGGAATACACTGATAGAATCCCTTACCCTCAGAAGCTCCAAAAGAAGGTCATAGACAAGCAATTCTCCAAGTTCTTGGAGGTATTTAAGAAGCTTCACATCAATATCCCCTTCATTGAGGCTTTAGAACAAATGCCTGCATACTTCAAATTCATGAAGGATATACTTAGGCATAAAAGAAGGTTGGCGGATTATGAGACAGTAGCGCTGACAGAGGAGTGCAGCGCCATCTGATAAAAGAAATTGCCTCCTAAGTTGAAAGATTCAGGAAGCTTCACCCTGCCATGCACTATTGGAAAAGTAACATGCAACAGGGCACTTTGTGACTTAGGGGCTAGTATCAATCTCATGCCTCTGTCTGTGTTCAAGAGATTGGGTTTGGGGGAAGCCAAACCAACCATAGTTAATCTGCAGCTGGCTGACTGAACCGTAGTGCACCCCAGAGGCATAGTGGAAGATGTGCTTATCAAGGTAGGAAAGTTCTTCTTTCCAGCAGACTTCCTCATTCTTGACATGGAGGAAGATGATGAAATACCCATCATTTTGGAGAGACCATTCCTTGCAATGGGTAGAGCCTTAATCGATGTGGAGAAGGGATAATTGAGACTACGGGTTCAGGAAGAATAGATGGTATTCAAGGTCTTCAAATCCACCATTGAGTCTCAGGCCAGCAACAAGTGCTTCGCAGTAAGCACAACTGACACAACAATTCAACAAGCACAGACAAAACTAGGGAGATCATTCCTACATCTGTGAACCCACGGGCTAGTTTGAAAGCTGCAACAAAAGTTCATGACATGAAAGTTGACAAACAGGTAAATCTTACTGAACCCAATGATGTGAAAAATAAAAATAGAGTGAGGAAGAGGAAAATAACTTTTAAGTGGATAGGTTGTGGTGTTGATTTACCCTAATGATTTGATAAGGAATCTGCGTCCGGCTACAAGACGTTAAAGACAGCGCTACTTAGGAGGCAACCCAAGGTTTAAATTATGCAATTTAGTTTTGTTAGAACAGTCTCACTTTTGGTATTTTTGTTGTGTTGTGATGACAGGTGAAGGAATGAGATATGAAGCATGGAAAAACGCTGGAAACAGGAAATCGGTGCAGCACAGTACTAAAATACGTGGGCGCGCCTAATGTTGCAGAGGTGCAGGAGTTTGGCAGCCATGCACGGGACTGAATTCAGAAAATAAAATGCCCTCAACCCCCACATCCCTTCCCACATAAACCCAAACCCTTCATCTCTCTAAAAACTCCGAAAATCCTCTCTCTCTCACACAAAAAATATTCCACAAACTTCCCCAAATTCTTCCAAAAATCCCTACACACCACCCCCATTAAAAACCCTCATAGCTTTAACCATCACCATTCTTTCACTTGGGTCAAGAAATTTATGAAGAAAAACTCTTCAAAAAGGTAATCTTCATCAATTCTATTGAAAATTTCTTGGTTAGTGGTGAAAGTAGCTTCAGGAATTGGGTAGTGTACGAGCTATTTTGGTATTGTGTGATTGGGGGTTGCGTGGTGTGTGCTGTGTGTTGTTGTTGTTGTTCAGTGTGTATGGACTGGGTGTATTGTGGTGTAATTATTGGTGTATTGTTGTTGTGTTTGAATTGTGGTTGGTTATTGTTGCGGTGTGGAGTGAAAGTTGTTGAGAAATCTCAAAGAAATAAAGGAAATGCTGCTGAAATTTTCCCAACAACCTTCATAATGACTTCAAGGAAACGAACGGCCCGAACCACCTCATATTCATCAGTCCCAGATCATGATATGACCCGGTTCACCAACAGGGATACATAGGATAGGTACAATAGGATAAGTGGTAGGGCAGTAATACAAGAGCAAGGAATGGACTATAAGGCCGACCCACTAGATGAGGATGACGTTTATGAGCCCATTAGAGTCGCGATTGAAGCCAATGGTTGGGAGAGGTTCGTCGATCATGAGGCTATTCCACAACAAAATTCCAATCTTGTGAGAGAATTCTACGCCAACTACCAGAACAAAGCAATGGGAGATGCTTTGTGATAGCGATTTATCCACACTCTTAACGCAAGTGTACGTATCGTTACAAGTAATATAGTCTAGGTTAGACCGAATATCGTCCACAGAGACTGGTTTTCAAGTACCGATTATCTACGCTTTTATTTCTATTTGGTGAACGTTAATTTGTTGGATTTTTAGACTAATAATTAAAACTAATGAAGGAAATAAACTAAAAATGAAAATACTTTGATTTAAATCAGTTATGATGGAGAATTAGGGCTTTCAATATCATCAACTATCCACTCTATTCAATCTCTAATGCAACTAGAATGACTTTTTCTTCTATGTTAAGATAGCAGGTTAACTAGACCGTTTTATATTCTGGTTAGGATATATAAACACTCAACCCCGGTGCAGAATCCTTCTATATTTCTATGATAGGATTTACTACATAGGAGGATTAAGAACAGTAACATATTATGCTACACAAGTATCGGGGTACTTTCGTCCACGATTTTAACCTATGTTTATTATCTCCCCTTTCGGATTTCGATTCGAAATTATATAAGTGATGATAACTAGTGATAAGTTAATTATCTAGCAATCAAAATAACTATTGAATAAATCTTAACTATATGAAGAAGAAACCAAATTAATGCATTAAGTCATGAATAAGAGTTTCAAGCGATTCAATAGGAAAAGTCCTAACAAAGTAATTAGCTCCTAGCCATAGTCACTCTAAGAACTAATACAATCTCCAACATGAACTGAAATAAAACAAAGAAAAAGAGAAAGAAAAAACTTAGAACTAGCCCCCAAGCCTTCTAGCCTCCAAGAGTTGTGTTGTGGAGTATTTATAAGATGGAAGATGGTAGAATGGTGGTATGGAGAATCTCATAGAATCAGCAGGGTTTAGGGATTATATAGGTAGGAAAAGTTGTCCTCTTGGGCCCTGAAAAACGTGTCAAATTCGGCCCAGAAACTCCAAAATCCCGCGTCGACGCCGCGTCTTCAGTGGCCACACGCCACAAACTCCTGCGACGAATCCAACTTTCAGCATTTCAAGCGTCGCGGCGCCTGAGGCGTTAATCTGCCAGTTTTTCGGTTCGATGTCCTATTTTCGTCCGGACTTCGTCTGATTTTCTTCTATACTTTCCGGAACTTCTTAGGCTTCATATCTTGGTCCTTTTAGTGTGAAATTCCACTTCAATTAAGCTCATTTTCTCTTCTTTTCGCCATTTCTTCATTTTTGACCGCTTTGACTCAAAATGAAAGAAAACCTACACTGACACGACACATATTTATAAAACAAATGGGCAAAATACTAACTAAAAATGACTCTAAAAGTATATATAAAATATACCGATCACTTTATAAGAGGGCGTTATGTACCCGTTAGTGCTGAAGCAGTGAATGTTATTTTTGGGACAGCTGATGTTGGGGACCAGGGCCACCATCCAAACCATTTCAGAACGTGATCAAGGAATGTCAACCACATACCATGGAATGTAGTTGTTGAGACCCTATGCTACCCAGGAGCGCAGTTTTGTTATTCCCGCAGCGGGGGCAGAGGACTTGCCCGGTGTCAATTCAACAGAGTAGTCAAGGCTTGGCTATATTTCGTGAGTGCTCGCTTGATTCCGTCAACTCATTTCACCAATGTACCAGCAGACAGAATCAAGCTCATCTTTGACATTATGAGGGGCCTGACTATTGATATTGGAATAGAGATAGTGCAGAGTATTGGGGAAACCAACAGATTGACTACTACTGGCGGTTTGGGACATGGTTCATTCATCACGGCATTATGTGCTAGGTACAGAGTCCCAACATTCGCCACAGACATTCTTGAGAAGACTCTGCCACCTATAACATACAGTATGGTCCATTCATATCCTAACCCTGCAAACCCAGCGAATAGGAGACGAGGTCAAGAAGCAGGCGGAGCAGGCGGAGCAGGCGCAGCCGCAATGGAGCAAGAGGAGCCAGAGGCAGCCACACAGCATGAGCCCGACGAAAGCAGCCACCAGCCTCTCTTAGCTTTGGAGCCTCCAGTGCCAATAATGGAGCAGATGCTCCTAAATCAACAACAGATGCTGCGAAACCATGAATAGATGCTTTTAAATCAGCAACAGATGATGCAAGGGCATCAGGACCTGAGCCAGCGCATCAATGATTTGAGCACCAGGTTCAACCAGTGGTCAATGCAGTATCCGCCGTCACCACCACCATTTTGAACCGCTATTGAATGTTAATCGTCCCTTTTATTTTTGAGTCTTACACATTTGGGACAATGTGTCGTTTTTAAGTTTGGGGGGGGTTCTTATTTTATTTTATTTTTGTGTGTCTATCTTTGAGTCTTTTTGTTTCTTTTTGTATTTTATATGAGTCAATTGTTTTTATTATGATCATGCATGTTGTGTTTACTTGAAACGCATAATGAATTAAGTGGATAATATAATGGAATGAGAAGCTAAAATCTGTGTGCTTAAGTTAGATATGTCAAAGATTCATGAAAACCTAATTATTTGGAGTATTCTGTGCTTAGCCTGTGTATTGTCAATTGTGAAAAACATCTGTGATGTCTGCTGCTTGTTATTTGAGGCGAAATAGTTAGGATATACATGTTAGAGAAAGGATTCAGGCATTTCTTTGTTAACCCTTCATTACCTACCCTGATAATAAATTGTATCCCTAGTCAGCCCCATTGAGCCTAAAACATAAGTTATTTCTTTAACACCACATGTCCCCTTGTGTACCATAAGCATTAATTGAAGAGAGGAATGAAAAGTGTAAAAAAAGAAATACGAAAAGAGAGTGAAAAATTGATGCACCCCAATAAAAAATAAAAAAAATGTAAAAGTTTAAGTTTGGGGGTGCATATGTGAATATGTTTCATGCTCTAAAAAGGAGAAGAGGAGAATCATAGGTATGAACGAAAAAAATACCAAAAAGAAGGACAAAATGGTTGAATGAGAAAAACGATTATGGTACGTAATTTGAGCCTAAATGCCAACTTTTATCTACCCCTGCCTAAGCCTACATTACAACCCTGAAAAGTCCTGAAGATCTCTAGTATGTACGTCAATGATTAGTGGAGAATAGCAAACAAACAGGCCCATGGAACTTTGAGAAAAAATGAAAATAAAATTGACATGCATAGGTTGAGTATGCATGCTTCCATTGATTGTGACTGAAATGAATTTGTGAAATATCTGACTTGACATTCTAGATTCCTAAATTCATGCTACATATGTTCCTATATATTATCACAACTGACGTTCATGTGTTTCTAAGTAATCTTGTGCAGCTGCGTGATTTGAGTCTTTGAGTCTTTTGTTTTTGTTCTTTGTTTTTGCTTTGATCTTTGCTCGAGGGCGAGCAATTGTTAAGTTTGGGGGTATTTGTTAAGCGTATTTTGTATACGCTTTTTGAGTCATTTTTAGTTAATATTTTACTCATTTTTGTTGTGTTTAGTATAGTATTAGGTTTGTTTTTCTTTCTTTTGAGTCACAGCGGTTCAAAATGGCAAAAAGGAACGAAAAATGGGCATAAAAGGAGGAATCAGAGGCCGAAAAGGATAAAATCAAGACCGACGAAGCCAGCGCAACACGCTGGTCGCCAAGAGTTCATGCACTAAACATCAGAGAAGCCACATAACTTTAGGCGCCGGTATAGAAATCGAGACTCTGAGGTTAATTTGGCCAGGGGCAGAAGGGTCCATAGGGCATGAAAATTGCAACATACTAAAAGCCCTAGGGTTTATTCTATGAAAGGGGGGAGGTCATTCTAACACACAACACATCACAGGGCAAGGATTGGAAGCTACAGTTGGAGACTTTAGTTCACAGTACTTTTCTTTCTTTCTTTTTAATTCAGTTTATGTTTGAAATTGTATTAGTTCTTAGCGTGACTATGGCTAGGAGCTAAACACTTTATTAGAGCTTTCCTTTTGAATCGCTTGAAACTCTATTTCATGACTTAATGCATTAGTTTATTTCTTCTTCACTTAATTAAGATTTATTCAATAATTGGTATGAATGTTTGATAGTTAATTGATCACTAATTATCATAATTTATATGATTTCGAATCAAGAACCGAGGGGAGAGATTTGGATATGCTGTAATTGAATAGACATATGTTAAAATCGCGGACGAAAGTACCCCGATACTTGTGTAGCATTATAGGTTACTGTTCTTAATCCTCCTATGTGGTAAATCCTATCATAGAAATATAGAAGGGTTCTGCACTGGGGTTGAGCGATTATATATCATAACCGGAATATAAAACAGTCTAGTTAACCACTATCTTAACGTAGAAGAAGAAGTCATTCTAGTTGCATTAAAGATTGAATAGAGTGGATAGTCGAGGATTTTGGAAGCCCTAATTCCTTCATAACTGATTATAACTTCAATAGTTTAGTTAATTCTTGTAATTATTCTAGTAGTTAAATAAAAAAATCCAACTCTATTATTGATTGCTAAATAGATAACATAAAATAAATGAACGGTATTAGAAACCAGTCTCTGAGGACGATGTTCGGTCTTATCAGACTATACTACTTGTGAACGATACGTACACTTACGTGTGTCACGCCCTTTTTCGACCGCGACATTATTTTAGCGAACCCTGCTTAAATAAAAATGTTAGAAAAATAATATAAAATGTTAAAAATGCTAAAAAAGGGTGCTAAAATGCTAAGAGGTTGCTAAAAGGTTAAAAAGGGTTCGCGGAGTCGCCACCTAATTAGTTTGGGCGAATTAGGACACCTAAATGTCAACTAGGTAAAGTCAACACTAACTCCATTTAATGGTCTGCTAAACTATGTGAGATTCTGGGCAAGGGTTCTTTATTAATCTAGAGGGAAGGAGTTTAGGCACCCTCTAAGATCCGCTAACTTGCGATTGTCCGTTCAAACCTAGGTTAATTATCATGTTAAGAAAGATGCATGTTTTGAAGATGTAAAGAGGCTGCAAATGTTTTATGAAAGATGCATTGTTAACAAAAGCTTTATAAGATTAGTTCTATAAAAGTACATGTAAAGTTTTTTTTTTTAAATGTGCATTTGTATTATTTGTAAAATAAATGATGTAAAGTTGATTTATGAACTAAATGCACTTACTTACTAAATTAATCCTTCTTAACAAGATGTACAAAATGCTTACGATAGTTCTTATTATGCACAATAACTTTCTATATAATATTACATAAGAATTTAGGAGAAAATTAATTCTTTTGTGATGCGATAATTTCATGATTAGATATGCAAGTGAAGTTGTTAGGCAGATTAAATGTGCATGATAAGCCTAAAATACGTAATTAGAAGTGCATTTCTGATTTTAAAACTACCCGCCCAATTTATTTATTCAAAGGCTAGTTGTTTCATGTCTCCTATTAATTACAAAGTAGATTACCAATAATAAAATAAAGACACTAATGAGGCAGGGAGATTAAGAGAGTAAAAGGAGTTGAGATGGATGACGACGTCGTCTTGTCTTATTTTATCTCAGGAGTGCTGAGTCGAGAATGTGAATGCGGATGCACATAGATGCGGGTCTTCATTTGACGAAGTCGCGATGAGTCTCGCAATGAGACTCTTCATTCGGCTCCTATGCATTTCATGTAAACAAAAAAAAAGGATTAGGACATATCCAAATTCACCAGATAATCAGCATGTATTTAACATGAAATTTTAGTATGCACGCACATAAGAGTCGACAGATAGCAAAGATAAAAGAAAAGTATACCCAATGAACTCAACCCAAATACGCTTGAGGACTGGGCAGTTAGCATTTCACAAGGATATATTCATTTTTTTTTGAGATTTCTCCTACTAGATGCATCAAATGCAACATACTTAAATAATATCTTAGCCAACTGATTCAGGATATAAGAAATGTAAAAGTAGACAGATACCACAAGCACCATGGCATTAGACATACTCGACCAATTACAATCTTACAGAGGAAAGCAAGCTACATATTCTTTCAAGCAGTATTTCCCATCGGACTATGCTAAAGCAGTATGGCTTCATATCAATTTCAGAATATATGCAGTTAGATGAATGCGACTGAATTTTAGAACAGACATGTTACGAGGGTCTCTTAATAACCTAACAAGCATGCTAACAGGTACCGCCCCTGTCACTGAGAGGAACCATCCAATCAGCAAAGCCAAATATGTGAATTTGAGAGGGGAAAAAATCTCCAAGCATACATATAATCAGTAATCACATAGGGGGATCACATGGTATGTATCTTCGCACTCCAAATCAACAAGCTGCACTTTCCCATCGTCGTCTCAAATGATGCAAACCAGCCAATAAGAAATTTCAGAATTGGACAGTTTTTATAAGCATGTTATTCTTAAGCAACTTGGACAGTTTTATGGAAGATCTATGGTATAAATTGGACTATTAGTGCACTAGTAGGAAAGCTGGTAGTATTCAGATTCTCAACTAGAAAGGGGGAGATCCATATACCACAATATATAATCATATAAGGATTAACTTAGATATGCAAAATCATCTAAACCAAAATTTCAATATGCCTAATCTCCTTCCTGGTTATATTACATGACAATTGACACTATAATGTAAACAAACAAATGCAACACACACATGATTCAAACTTATTTCAGAATTTTGCTCATCCCACAACATTCAAGCAAATCACATAAACAGACACAATCTTTAATTTATCAATCTCGCAGTTCCCAAACATCATCTTCAACATCTAACACATATTTAATACAAACTCACACAGAAATACATAAATGAACCGAAATCGAGAGAGAGTTGATTTTACCTTCTCCGGATATCGAACCGAAACAGCGTATCAAGTCGTTGATCCACTCGGAGTTGCGATGCGATTTGAGGGGCGAATTTTCGATTTTGGATCTTATGTTCTTGCTTCTAGACTCTAATTTTCCAGATGCTTTTTGGATAGTAAGAGGCTTTTCGTGCCTTGCTGATTTTAGTTGATTTTCTGATTATTCCCCCTTGCTGGTTTTCGGATTGTATTGAAGGTGTTTCTTATTGTGAGAGCTGATTAGCTCATGCTAAAGGATTTTGCCAATATTTTACTATGTGAGAATTGATTATTGCTGCTTGACTGTTGTATTTTCGGATCTTTGCCAAATTTTTTATGCCAATTGCATGTATAGAAATTATGTATTTATAGTTTCGATTTTGGTTCTAAGTTTGGTAAGCTTTATTTGGTGCGATTTTCTTTTGCGATTTGGCACGGTTTTGTTACCGTTTTTCGTACGATTTTGGTTGATTTAGGGTGTATTTTATGGTACTGATTTGGTAAGGTTAGGAATTATGAACGATTTGGGATTTCGGTTTCGGATTTTCCGACGAGGATTGCGGGTGTCGGCGAGATGGAGAAGAGCGGCGACTGAAAAAGCTTAGGGTTCTTCGTTTTGTTTTTTTCATCGTTTTGGACGATGGGTTGTTGATAAAGGCTGAGGGTAATGGGCTGAGGGGAGTGGGTCGCGGGTTTTGGGTAGTTGGGCCGGACGAATTTGATGGTTTTTGGGCTGTGGGTATTTAATTGGGTATTAGTTTTAGGAGTTAGTTTTAGGTAAAAATTAATTAATGGGAAATAAATGGGGGTTTAAATTATTATTGAATTACTTAAATGTTAAATGCGGATATGATATTTAAAGATTTTTTAATGCTTTTATAAATGCGACACATGTATTAGATTAAAATTAGTTTAATAGGAGTTTAACTTATTACAAAAATAAAGATGGACGTGCTATTTAATTAGTGCTTAATATTTTATAATGCGATGCCGTTATTAAAATTTTATTTATTATGAGTATTTTGCGATGTTAAATTAAATTAATAGGGGGTTTCAATTGCTTATGAAATTGCTTTGGGTATATAAAAAATGTGGATATTATTTGGAAATGTTTGATGCGACGCCATTATTAAATTCTTTATTCATTTACGTATTTGTTGTTATTAAAATTATTAAGAATTGATAGAAATAGAATATGGCTTAAAATTGATAAATGCGGGCGCGAAACTCAAAGTGCTTAATATTCTACGTAAGATGCAGTGTCATTATTAAATTGCTTATTTGTGTCTGCATTAATGTTTTATTGTTGCGTTTTATTACTAAAATTATTTAAAAAAATTAGTGTAATTTTATAGTTAATTGTCACGACCCGACTCCGGGGCCGCGACTAGTACCCTACCGGGGTACCCTGTCAGTATACATCAGAGAATAGCAGCGGAACATACATAACACATAACTTATAAAAAGGGTAAACATCTCTGGCCAGCCGATAAGGCTGCCTTCCATAAACATACTTAAACAAAAGTATAGTAGTACAACTTGTTCTTATAGCCCAAAACACATATGTGACCACGCACTTAAAGATAACAACTGGCGGTGACAGGGGCCCGCCATACCCCGAATGTACAAAATACCTATAAGATCGTGGAATATCCGCACTAATAAACAAGCTTCCGAGGAATGGAGCTTCGACACCGAATGGTGATCCTAAGAACGAGGATCCACACCGCTACCCTTACCGCGCAGATTTAACGCAACCCCGGAGAAGGGGTCGTGACACAATATGTACCAAGTATGTAAAGTCGAAAATACCGTAATAATGATATCATAAGTCTAAAAGTAGTTTGAGTCATGGAAGACAATCAAAATACCTTTTATCGTGCCTTACTAACAATGAGAGTGACAAGTATATATAATACCGCATAAAATAGGGCCTCGGGATCAAAACAGGTACCTCGCCAGTAGATCAATAAGCACCCATACTCTTGGGACTATTTCACCCGTGATAGTCCCGTAGACCCGCACGAGGTATTCCTCGCATAGGTCAGACTACCGCACGAGACTATTTCACCCGCGTAAGCCCATAAGGACTCGCATGAGGTATTCCTCGCGTCGTGGGTAGCAAATCCACGAATGTGGTATAACGATCTTGGGGACTTACCCTCGATATACTCTACCCCGGCGGATGGTATAACGATCTTGGGGCTTGCCCTCGATATACTCTACACCAAGAAGGTGGTATGACGATCTTGGGGCTTGCCTCGACATACTCTACCCCGGAGAAGGTGGTATAACGATCTGGGGCTTGCCCTCGATATACTCTTACCCTAGCTCAAATCACATCATATCATAATCATAAATAAGTTAGGAAAACTTATAACTTCTTATTAGTCTTGTTCATATACCCTCTCATTTTAGTTTACTTAAGGCACTTAATCATATCTTTAAAAAAAAGAAAACCGGGAATTTAACCCAAGTACTACATACTTCAACTCTTTTAAAAGCGACTCTTCTTTATACATAAAAACCTTTGGGCAATTGATGCCTTAAAATCAATTTGCCTCTTCATATACTTATCTTACTTAGAGTAAATCTCTTCTCATTAACCTTTTATGAAGCCAATAAACCAACTTCCCATAAAGTTGTTATATTAACTCTACACTTTAGTAAAATCATACTTTTCCCCTAACCAAGGGACTTATACATTCTTAAAACGAAACAAGTCATTATATACTTAAAACAAGTAAGAATACCAAATCTTGTACGTCTACCGTACTACATAGTTTCATCTATTCATGCTCAAGAGATAGGAAAGCTTCACATACCTCTTTGGACAATCCACTTGCTAAGCTCAACTACCGCAAGTAATATTTCAACCTATAATAATCATGATACGTTTATTAACCTCTAATTTTAAGGTAGAATAATCCAAGTTCAAAGTCACTTTCTATGGAAAATTGGGCAGCATTTCCTTTGTTTCTACTCACTTTGTCACCTTTCTCAAGGCCGAATTTATCATCCAAACGCCACATTTAAGGCTCAACAATCCAACATTTCAAAGGGGATTACACACCTAAACTTGGGTGTGTAAAATTCTGCCCCATAAGGTACAACAATTCTCTTAACAATTCTAAGGTAGTTTTTAGGCTACAACATGCTCATAATATCTTCTTAACCAAGTCTTTCATATCCAAACCACATTTCTTGCATGCAATGACTCTAAGAGCATTATTTACTACCACAAGTTCTTTCTTCTTAACATGCAACACTAGAAAATAATTCTAAAGGAAGAAATGTTACCTTAAAGTTTTAGCCAAACTTATTCCAAATATTTTGTTAGCTTCCTTGCCAAGAACACCACCACAACAACACCAACAAGCTAGCCACAAGCTTCCTTCTTGTTCTTAACTTTTCAGATTTTTCTTAGGCTTTGAATTCCCTTTGGAATTGTAGAGAGAAGTGAGAGCTAATTTAGAGAGAGAGAGAGGTTTGAAAGATGACCAAGTCTTCAAGACTTGGTCAATATAAGACATGCAAGAAAAATCATATGGGGGGGGGCACTTGTCACCCTCCCATGGCCTTTTTAAAAGAGAAAATCAGATTTTCCTAAGTTTTTCCGCCAGTCCCCGCTTACGCCAGCGGCGACGCCAGCGCGCTACTGAAACCTCATGACTCTGAACTTCCGCGCCGCGCTGTCCTGCACCGCGGCGCTGCAACTCAGCGACTCGCAGATTTTAGGCGCCGCGTCTCGCATCCGCGCCGCGTCTGCCGCTTTGTCCGAAACACATTGTCCGATCACGACCGAACTTGTAATTCTCATAACTTTCTACTCCGACGCCCTATCGACGAGCGGTTGGTTGCGTTGGAATCTAGACTCACGAACTACGCCTGGCCTTTGAAACACTTAGGAACTCTCAATATACCGGGTCATAACCCGCCTCAAAGTTGACTAAAACCCGTCCGGAGCAATCCGTCAACCTATCCTTTGAAAATTTTAAGTCTTACATGCTTTCGTACGCTCTCATACGTAGGGTCAGAACTACGGGGTATAACATTAATGACTAGACGGGAGGGTCAAAATTGGGTGTCAACAACTTGTCCCTCTTTGTATGGAGATGATGGAAGAGTCTTCAGACAAAGACGTTGACTTATAGCCAATTTTGTCTCGATCCTCAGAATTTAAAATGCTGGGAAATTAGGACAAGACTGACGCAAAATTCAAAATTTGTACCAGTGTCGAGTTATGACGACACTGGGCTACCATGGTCAAGCACCAAGTGTTATACCCCGTAGTTGCAGGGTATGTATGTGAGGACGTACGTACGAGAGTACGGCAGAAATTTTTGAAAGAAAGAAAGATGTGAGTTTTCGACGGAAAAGTTTCCGGTTATTTGTGAAGAAAAAGGTTCGTTAATGGGAATTGGATTCCCAGATTTGGTATTTGGACTTCATAGATTATATTAGAATTTTGAGATTTTATTTTCGGAAATGGTCACGTGGGGCCCACGGGAGAAATTTACGGTTTTGTGGGGCCCACTTTGTTTTCGAGATTTTGGCCATTGTGGATATTTTTGAAGACGTTTTGAGGGCAATAGGAGGGTGACACGTGTCACCCCGCCAAGTGGCTTGGCGAAGTTACCTTTGTGCACTGCTTGGTTAAGTCGTTTTTGAAACGTTTTCGTAACTGCGAAGGAAAATTCCGGCTATGTCGTTTTGTATTTTTGCGGATTTTTCCGAGAGACGAAACATTTTGGACCAACGGGAGGGTGACATGTGTCACCTCACAACGGAAGGCAGTGGGCGTGACTTGGCGAATTGAGGCGTGTGGTGCTAGATATTTGTGTAGATATTTGTGAGGGTTTTAAGGAGTAGGGGCTAGGTGCACTTGGCTTGATCTTGGCCTTACACTTGCCTTGCACATGGCTTGATCTTCGCCATTGGTTGGCTTTTGGTTTCTATAAATACCCCTTATGTTGATGAACTCTTCATCCACAAATGAAACCTTCCAATCCTAAAATCCCTCCCTCCTCTAGTGTTGAGTTCGTCCAACTCATCCCCCTCTTTTGAGAGTCTTGGCGAGGCCTCCTCCTCCCCTTTGTGGTGCCTTCGCCGTGGGTACCCCTAGCCTAGTTGATTTCGTATAATACCCCTTATTGTGGTATAGAAATACTCCACTAGTATTGTTATTATGCCCTTAATTGCTTAGCCTTGTTCCTTGTAGTATTCCAAAGATACCTCTTTACGTAGAGTCCAAAATACTACCTTTTGTCCTTTTAGTCTCAAACCGAAACCCTAAGGAAATCTTCATAGTTGGTTCAAGTATTTGAGTAGAAGTTAGTTAGAACTTCTAAGGGTTGTTTGGAGTGGTTTGGAGCGCACGGGTGGAGCTAAACCTTGCTCAGATCGACATTATAACTTGGATAATTTTGGGCTTATCGAGGTAATTATCTTGTCCTCTATTGTAATTGGAAATTACATGTTTGTTAGAATATATAGTTGAAGTATACTATATATGGAACTATACTTAGTATTCGACAATGTCTTTTGACTTAAGCTGAAGAATAAAGAATCGAATCGTATTTACATAGGGTGTATTGCGAGACTTGTGTAGAATTGTACACGTCAGGTTAGGCGTGTAAACCCACCGGTTGGCTTGGTAGCCGGCCTCGATAGAGAGGAGAGATTTACGCTGTTGTGCGGGGAGAGTCTTCGAATTTGCTATAGAAAGATAGAAATCTTGTGTTTTGGGGTTAATAGACGTTTGTGACCGTTATCGGTGAACGTACTAAGAGTAGCGTATTCTACTCGAGGAGTGGAAAGGGCTAGCTAGGTTGTAGTACTTGGCGCATTTTGCTTATTGTCGATAAATCGTCATGCGGTATGTGAACCTCTTCCTATCTTTCTAGCATGATTGTTGTGAACTATGTAGTACGGTGACGTCATGTGCTAAGTGATTTGGTTGGTTTAAAACATAGGGTGTTATAATAGCTTTATGGGAAGTTAGTTATAACGACCTTATGTAAGTAAAAATGGTTTCTTGATGTTAGAAGTTAAGAGACTTGATCTTTTAAGATAAGAGACTTATCTTATTTGTTTTAATGTGGATGTTTGTGTGAAACCTCATTAGTGAGTAATGAGTACTTGGTTTATTAAGGGATAATGTTTCTTGATTTGGGAATCGAATGTGTATCGGCAGCACCACCGCGGCGTTAATAAAAGGAAAATGTATTGAATAATGATGTGTTGTATTAAAACCGGTAGAAACCTCCATCTGCATGAAAGCTAAGATAAGACAAAATGATATTACATTTTCTAGATCATGGTCTTTGTAATAAGATCGTTATAAACAAGAATAAACTACTCACATATATGACATATGTTACTCAATTGTTCTAAAAGGAATCAGTGATTAAGTTTGGGAACTATGAAACCATTTGAAAATGAGAAGCTTGAGTAATTGAAACTAGGCAAAGCCGAACTTAGGAAAGAATGTTGTTACTTGGTTTTGAAAAGGAAGGTGGGTTGGTCATTCTAATACTACGGTATCGGGTGACTTTTATAAAAGAAATGGATCTCTTTTAAAAGAACTTAACGATGTAGTACTTTGGGGTTAAAAACCCGACTTTGGCATAAAATGAAAGTACTTTGAGTTGTGTGAAACTTGCATGCTTGTTGTTGTGAAACTTGCCTATGCTTGTGATGATAGCCTTTGTTGTGCAAGTGTGGTATTTACGTATTCTGGCGTCTCGATAGAGGCGGTCGACTTGTTGAGAACTTACTTGGGCGTCTTTGGCGGTGATGGAGAATTCCACGGGTATGTTTCCATTTTGATTCTTGTCTTGTTGTTGATGTCACATGGACGTATACACCGTCTGCGAAGTCAGGGGCATGCGGCCATGCGGTCGGGTTGATTACCCGATATATTGTTATTATGGTTACATGGGCATGTCTACACCGAGGTAGAATTCCGGGGGCATGTGGCCATGCGGCAGGGTTGATCACCCAGTATATTATTGTTGATGTCACATGGACGTGTCTACACCGAGGTAGAATTCAGGGCATGTGGCCGTGGGGCATTGGTATTATTGTTGCATCATGGACATGTCTACACCGATCACGAGTCGGGGCATGCGGCCATGATGCGAACATGATTGATGTTGTGGGCGTGAGACCCATAGTTATATTTGAGTGATGACTTGAGGGCATGAGTCCCTGACTGGACATGACTGTTTTTATGTTGTGAACTGTAGTTTGGTTATCATATATGTCTCCTGCTTTATATAGACTAGTATGATTTCATTCTGATATCTTTTCTGATTTCACATACTTGGTACTGTTGTCTTGACCTCCTTCGGCTGCGTTCATCTGCGCAGTAGAATACATCGATCGTGGATCCCCGCTTAGGATCACGGCTCAGCGTATTGGGAAGCTCCGTTTCTTGGAGGCTTATCTTTTAGTATGTGTTCCTGAGTTGTAGGTTCTTGTACATTGAGGTATGGCGGGGCCCTGTCCGTCATAGTCGTAGTAAATCTTAAGTGCAGTAATCTTGTTGTGGCGGGGTTGTAAAAGGATTAAAGCTATTCGAGTTTTATGTATATCTTGAAGGCAACTTTTGGTTGGCTTTGTTTATTTATTATATCTCTTGTTTCATGACTCGTGTTTTATTTTCCTTGGTTTTCTCGATGTTGTATCACTAGGGTGCAGGATAAGGCACGATGCGGGCCGGGCAGTCGTTACAAAAGTGGTATCGAGCGATTAATCCTCGGAAAGTGTCTGCATCGTGTCTAGTAGAGTCTTGATTATCGGTGTGTTGTGCACCACATCTATAATCGAGGAGGCTATAGGACATTTAGGATTGGTTTCCATTCTTCTCATTCGAGATCGTGCCTTAGAGGCGTGTTGTAAGTTGTACCCTCCGGCGTATCGTTTTACGATTATGCCTCGCGCCAAACAACGAGCCCGGAAGGGCAAAGCGTAGAAGTGCCGCTAGTGAGATACTGAGAATGCACGAGCGCGAGCCCGATGCACGAGTTGTGCTTGACAGCCCGGGTTTTGTGGCGCCGCCCGGCCCAGAGGTTAGAAGCGCGGCAATGGCTGCGAGACGCGATACTGAGCCTCGGTCCACGATGCAGAGGCGAGAGAGATGGGTTACAAGGAGATGGCGATTCTTGGCGAGTCGTGGCGAATATGAGATAAATTTGAATCTGGCGATTCAGTTCGATGCACGATGGTTCACCCCGAAGCGAATAGTTTGAGGCTACGGGACTTTACGAGTTGTAGCGCGAGTTTTATGGGTCGAGGCACGAGGATGATCCGCAGAGTTCATCCGGCGATTCTGGATCATCACGGGTGATCAAGGCTTGAGACCGAGTGCGTGACCTTTGGTTCGCATCGGTGCGTGATACCGCGATCGATTGGTTTGATTCATGAGCTTTCGGGAGAGCATGCCTCAGCGGTATGGGATGAGTTTTGGGGCTTTCCTCGCACTTCTTGCCTCATGGATGAGAGCACGCGGTAAACGATTTTTATTCTTGAGAGAGAGGGCGACCGTCGGAAGTACAATGTCGAGTTCGATTCTTTGGCTCGATATGTCCCTGCGCTAGTTGCGAATATGGAGGATAGGAGTGCATCGCTCGTCGCGGGCTAGATGATTATATGGCCGAGTCTTGTGCGGGTGTTTCTCTTAGGGCATGGACATTGCCCGCATGCGAGCTCATCTGTGGGATGTGAGGCACGGAGAGGTCGGCGGAATGACGAGATCGCGAGAAGAGGCGGAACAGCGAGTCCTTTGGTGACTTTCGAGGCGGACGCCTCGGCGAGATACTAGTTTTGTACCTCCGCCCGGTCTGAGTGGTCCTCCACAATCTTGAGTATTCGGGAAGCGGTCGTGGCTCGAGGTTGAGTTTCGAGGAAGTAAGGGTGTTGGCGAATCGCGGTCACCACCTCGGTGTGGTCGATGTAGTAGACCGCATTTCGGGAGTGTCGTGGTGCGGGAGCTTGTTATTTTGCGGCCAGCGGGGCCATTTGCGGCTGTCCGGCCAAGGGTATCACGGATGTTACGACTCGGCCCTACGGATCGATGGGTGGTTCGCCGCGCCTACGATTATGCGCCTGCAGTGCCTATGATTAGAGTGGAGCGGTAGCTTCAGGTATATCCTTAACCCTCTAGAGTTTTGGTATGCTTGTTATGATGGTCTCATTATTATGTGCTATGTACGAATAGCGTTATGTTAATTGTGAGTTAGAAAACATGCTTAGTTGGGAGGATACGTATGGGGGCATGGTAAGTGTGAACCTTAGACTATTTCACGACTGAGACCTTAGAGGTAAGGTCGTCTTGAGTAAAAGATTCGTTTTATGTTTGACCTTTATAAGGGTGAGTAGTATACGTGGGATTTATTTGTGTGATAAGTCCATGGGTAGTGTGAGATGGAAGTGGTAGCTTTCATGATGTGAATTAGTAAGATTGTTCAGGATCGGGGAACAAGAGTTTGCGGTTGGGGTCGGGTTTAGGACCATTTGCGGGTCAAACCGTAACCCGGATTTGGGGTGGGGCAGTTCTGGGTGGTCGCCAGGTGGTAGGGTCACGAGGTGCTAGGCCCAGTTTGTGCGACCAACGTATGAGTTCGTGGGCGCGTTCGACGAAGCGGTTCGTAAAGGCGGGAATGGCCTTAATGAAGTTTGAGGTTAGTAAGATGACCAAGTTTGGAGGTAGTGACTCCGCAGATTTTCGAGCAGGTAATGGTGAAGTATGGTACGTCTTTGGGAGAGTTCGAGTGTTCGAGAAGTACTACGAGTAAGGGAGGAAGATAACGTGTGTTATCTCGCGTGGCGGTATGGCGTTGGCAAACTGTTAGAAGGAACTTCATCGATATCCGTCTTGAGAAGGAACATTCGGGACGAATGTTTCTAAGGAGGGAGAATGTTATACCGTAGTTGCGGGGTATGTATGTGAGGGCGTGCGTGCGAGAGTCTGGCGAAATTTTGAAAGAAAGAAAGATGTGAGTTTTTCGGAAAAGTTTAGGTTATTTGTGAAGAAAAAGGTTCGTTAATGGGAATTGGATTCCCAGTTTGGTATTTGGACTTCATAGATTATATTAGAATTTTGAGATTTTATTTTGGAAATGGTCACGTGGGGCCACGGAGAAATTTACTGGTTTTGTAGAGCCACTTTGTTTTGAGATTTTGGCCATTGTGGATATTTTTGAAGAAGCGTTTTTGAGGGCAATAGGAGGGTGACACGTGTCACCCCGCCTGAGTGGCTTAGCGAAGTTACCTTTGTGCAACACCTTGTTAGAGTCGTTTTTCGACGAAACGTTTTCGTAACTGCGAAGGAAAATTCCGGCTATGTCGTTTTGTATTTTTGCGGATTTTTAGAGGCGAAACATTTTGGACCAACGGGAGGGTGGCGTGTGTCACCTCACAATGAAGCAAGTGGGCGTGACTTGGCGAATTGAGGGCGTGGTGCTAGATATTTGTGTAGATATTTGTGAGGTTTTAAGGAGTAGGGCTAGGGTGCACTTGGCTTGATCTTGGCCTTACACTTGCCTTGCACATGGCTTGATCTTGGCCGTTGGTTGGCTTTTGGTTTTGCTATAAATACCCCATGTTGATGAACTCTTCATCCAAATGAAACCTTCAAGCCTAAAATCCCTCCTCCTCTAGTGTTGAGTTCGTCAACTCATCCCCCACTCTTTTGAGAGTCTTGGCGAGAGCCTCCTCCCCACTGTGGTGCCTTGGCGTGGGGTACCACTAGCCTAGTTGTTTCGTATAATACCCTTATTGTGGTATAGAAATACTCCACAGTATTGTTATAATGCCCAAAATACCTTAGCCTTGTACCTTGTAGTATTCCAAAGATACCTCTTTCGTAGAGTCAGGAAATACTACCTTTTGTCCTTTTAGTCTCAAACCGAAACCCAAGGAAATCTTCATAGTTGGTTGAAGTATTTGAGTAGAAGTTAGTTAGAACTTCTAAGGGTTGTTTGGAGTGGTTTGGGCGCACGGAGTGGAGCTAAACCTTGCTCAGATCGACATTATAACTTGGATAATTTTGGGCTTATCGAGGTAATTATCTTGTCCTCTATTGTAATTGGAAATTACATGTTTGTTAGAATATATAGTTGAAGTATACTATATATGGAACTATACTTAGTATTCGGCAATGTCTTTTGACTTAAGCTGAAGAATAAAGAAGCTGAATCGTATTTACATGGGGTGTATTGCGATGTAGACTTGTGTAGAATTGTACACGTCAGGTTAGGCGTGTAAACCCACGTTGGCTTGGTAGCGGCCTCGATAGAGGAGGAGATTTACTGTTGTGGGGAGGTCTTTGAATTTTCTATGAAAGATAGAAAACTTGTGTTTTGGGGTTAATAGGCGTTTGTGACCTTTATAGGTGAAAGTACTAGAGTAGCGTATTACTCGAGGAGTGGAAAGGCGAGCAAGGTTGTAGTACTTGGAGCATTTTGCTTATTGTCGATAAATCGTCGCGAGGTATGTGAACCTCTTCTATCTTTCTAGCATGATTGTTGTGAACTATGTAGTACGGTGAGCGTACGTGTGCTAAGTGATTTGGTTGGTTTAAAACATAGGGTGTTATAATAGCTTTATGGGAAGTTAGTTATAACGACCTTATGTAAGTAAAAATGGTTTCTTGATGTTAGAAGTTAAGAGACTTGATCTTATAAGATAAGAGACTTAACTTATTTGTTTTAATGTGGATGTTTGTGTGAAACCTCATTCGTGAGTAATGAGTACTTGGTTTTTAAAGGGATAATGTTTTCTTGATTTGGGAATCGTAATGTGTATCGACAGACCAACTGCGGCGTTAATAAAGGAAAATGTATTGAATAATGATGTGTTGTATTAAAACCGGTAGAAACCTCCATCTGCATGAAGCTAAGATAAGACAAATGATATTACATTTTCTAGATCATGGTCTTTGTAATAAGATCGTTATAAACAAGAATAAACTACTCACATATATGACATATGTTACTCGATTGTTCTAAAAGGAATCAAGTGATTAAGTTTGGGAACTATGAAACCATTTGAAAATGAGAAGCTTGAGTAATTGAAACTAGGCAAACCGAACTTAGGAAAGAATGTTGTTACTTGGTTTTGAAAAGGAAGGTGGGTTGGTCATTCTAATACTACGGTATCGGGTGACTTTTATAAAAGAAATGGATCTCTTTTAAAGAACTTAACGTATGTAGTACTTTGGGGTTAAAAACAGGACTTTGGCATAAAATGAAAGTACTTTGAGTTGTGTGAAACTTGCCTATGCTTGTTGTTGTGAAACTTGCCTATCTTTGTGATGATAGCCTTTGTTGTGCAAGTGTGGTATTTACGTATTCTGGCGTCTCGATAGAGGCGGTCGACTTGTTGAGAACTTACTTGGGCGTCTTTGGCGGTGATGGAGAATTCCACGGGTATGTTTCCATTTGATTCTTGTCTTGTTGTTGATGTCACGTGGGCGTATCTGCCGTCTGGTGGGGCATGCGGCCGTGCGGTCGGGTTGATTACGATATATTGTTATTATGGTTACATGGGCATGTCTACACCGAGGTAGAATTCGGGGCATGTGGCCGTGCGGCGGGTTGATCACCCAAGATATTATTGTTGATGTCACATGGGCGTGTCTGCACCGAGGTAGAATTAGGGGCGTGTGGCCGTGGGGCATTGGTATTATTGTTGCATCGTGGACATGTACCTGCCGTCTGAATTCGGGCATGCGGCCGTGATGCGAACATGATTGATGTTGTGGGCGTGAGACCCAGTTATATTTGAGTGATGACTTGAGGCGTGAGTCACTCGGACATGGTATTTTATGTTGTGAAGCGTAGTTTGGTTATCATATATGTCTCTGCTTTATATAGACTAGTATGATTTCATTCTGATATCTTTTCTGATTTCACATACTTGGTACTGTTATCTTGACCTCGCCCGAAGTGCGTTCATCTGCGGTAGAGGTACATCGATCGTGGATCCCGCTCTTAGGATCACAAACTGGCGTATTGGAAGCTCCGTTTCTTGGAGGCTTATCTTTTGGTATGTGTTCCACTGAGTTGTAGGTTCTTGTACATTCGAGGTATGGCGGGGCCTGTCCGTCATAGTCGTAGTAAATCTTAAGTGCATGTAATCTTGTTGTGGCGGGGTTGTAAGAGATTAAAGCATTCGAGTTTTATGTATATCTTGAAGGCAAGCTGTTTTGGTTGCTTTGTTTATTTATTATATCTCTTGTTTCATGACTCATGTTTTATTTTCCATTGGTTTTCTCGATGTTGTATCACTAGGGTGCGGGATAAGGCACGATGCGGGCCGAGCAGTCGTTACAAAAGTGGTATCGAGCGATTAATCCTCGGAAAGTGTCTGAGGCGTGTCTAGTAAGTCTTGATTATCGGTGTGTTGTGCACCACATCTATAATCGAGGAGGCTATAGGACATTTAGGATTAGTTTCCATTCTTCTCATTCAGAGATCGTGCCTTAGAGTCATGTTGTAAGTTGTACCCTCCGGCGTATCTCGTTTTTACGATTATGCCTCCGCTAGTGCAACCAGAGCCCGGAAGGGCAAAGCGGCGAGAGTGCTGCTAGTGAGATCTGAGAGAATGCAGCGCGAGCGAGCGACACGAGTTGTGCTTGACAGCGGGTTTTGTAGCCGCCCGGCCCAGCCAGAGTTAGAGCGCAATGGCTGCTGAGACCGATACACGAGCCTCGATCCCGATGCAGGCGAAGGAGATGGGTTACAAGGAGATGGCGATTCTTTGGCGGTCGTGGCGAATATGAGGATAGGTTGGATCTGCGATTCGGTTCGAGCACGATGGTTCGCCCCGGCGAGATAGTTTGAGGCTACGGGACTTTACGAGTTGTAGCCGCGAGTTTTATGGGTCGAGGCACGAGGATGATCCGCAGGAGTTCATCCGGCGATTCTGTGGATCGTCGGGTGATCAAGCTTGAGACCGAGTCTGTGACCTTTGGTTCGCGTCGGTGCGTGATACCATGATCGATTGGTTTGATTCATGGGAGCTTTCAGGAGAGCATGCCTCCAGCAGTATGGGATGAGTTTTGGGGCTTTCTCACGCACTTCTTGCCTCGCGGATGAGGAGGGACGCGGTAAACAATTTTTGTTCTTGCGAGGCGCGCGGTCGGGAGTACAATGTCGAGTTCGATTCTTTGGCTCGATATGTCCACTGCGCTAGTTGCGAGATATGGAGGATAGGTGCATCGCTACGTCAGGCTAGATGATTATATGGTGAGTCTTGTGCGGGTGTTTCTCTTGTAGGGCATGGACATTGCCCGTGCGAGCTCATCTGGCTGGGATGTGAGGCACGGAGAGGTCGGCGGAATGACGAATCGGCGAAGAGGCGAACAGCGAGGTCCTTTGGTGACTTCGAGGCGGACCGCCTCGGCCATACTAGTTTTGTACCTCCGCCAGGTCAGAGTGGTCCTCGCAATCTTGAGTATTCGGGGCGGTCGTGGCTCGAGGTTGAGTTTCGAGGAAGTAAGGGTGTTGGCGGATCGGTCACCCTGCCTCGGTGTGGTCGATGTAGTAGACCGCATTTCGGAAGTGTCGTGGTGCGGGGAGCTTGTTATTTTTGCGGCAGCGGGGCCATTTGCGGTGTCAGGCCAAGGGTATCACGGATGTTACGACTCGGCCTAGGATCGATGGGTGGTTCGCCGCGCCTACGATTATGCGCCTGCAGGCGGGCCTATGATTAGAGTGGGCGGTAGCTTGGTATATCCTTAACCCTCTAGAGTTTTGGTATGCTTGTTATGATGGTCTCATTATTATGTGCTATGCGAATAGCGTTATGTTAATTGTGAGTTAGAAAACATGCTTAGTTGGGAGGATACGTATGGGGGCATGGTAAGTGTGAACCTTAGACTATTTCACGACTGAGACCTTAGAGGTAAGGTCGTCTTGAGTAAAAGATTCGTTTTATGTTTGACCTTTATAAGGGGGAGTAGTACGTGTGATTTAGTTGTGTGTTATGTCCAGGGGTAGTGTGAGATGGAAGTGGTAGCTTTCATGATGTGAATTAGTAAGATTGTTCGGATCGGGAACAAGAGTTTGGCGGTTGGGGGTCGGGTTTAGGACCATTTGCGGGTCAAACCGTAACCGATTTGGGGTGGGGCCAGTCTGGGTGGTCCCGCCAGTGGTAGGGTCACGAGGGTGCTAGGCCCAGTTTGTGCGACCAACGTATGAGTTCGTGGGGCGTTCGACGAAGCGGTTCGTAAAGGCGGGAATGGCCTTAATGAAGTTTGAGGTTAGTAAGATGACCAAGTTTGGAGGTAGTGACTCGCAGATTTTCGAAGCGGAAGTAATGGTGAAGTATGGTACGTCTTGGGAGAGTTCGAGTGTTCGAGAAAGTACTACGAGTAAGGGAGGAAGATAACGTGTGTTATCTCGTGGCCCAGCGTGGCGTTGGCAACTTGTTAGAGGAACTTCGATATCCGTCTTGAGAAGGAACATTCGGGACGAATGTTTCTAAGGAGGAGAATGTTATACCCGTAGTTGCGGGGTATGTATGTGAGGACGTGCGTGCGAAGTACAGCGAAATTTTGAAAGAAAGAAAGATGTGAGTTTTACGGAAAAGTTTAGGTTATTTGTGAAGAAAAGGTTCGTTAATGGGAATTGGATTCCCAGTTTGGTATTTGGACTTCATAGATTATATTAGAATTTTGAGATTTTATTTTTGGAAATGGTCACGTGGGGCCCACGGGAGAAATTCTGGTTTTGTAGGGCCAGCTTTGTTTCGAGATTTTGGCCATTGTGGATATTTTTCGAAAGACGTTTTTTGAGGGCCAATAGGAGGGTGACACGTGTCACCCCCGCCTAGGTGGCTTGGCCGAAGTTACCTTAGTGCGTAACTGTTAAGACAAAATAAAAGACATGAATATATAAGAAATGCAATTTTGAGATTAGAGAAATCGTCCTTGCGTAGATGTGATATGCTGATGACGTCGTCTTTGGACGTGGCGTCGTTTTCGTACGGGCGTCGTTTCAGACTTTGCGTCGTGTTCAGACCCGACGTCATTTTCGGACAGGCGTCATTTCGGACTCGACGTCGTTTTCGGACTCGGCGTCGTTTTTGGACTAGGAGTCGTTTTTGGACTCAGCGTCGTTTTCGGACTCGACGTCAATTTCAGACTCGGCGTCGTTTTCGGACTGAGCGTCATTTTCGGACTGGGCGTCGTTTTCGAACTTGGCGTCATTTTCGGACTTGGCGTCGTTTTTGCACATGGCGTCGTTTTCGGACTTAGCATCGTTTTCGGACATGTCGTCGTTTTCGGACACGATGTTGATGAAGATGTCATTGTGTTGATGCTACTATTCTTGAGAATTAATGCTCCTGCATGCTAAAACTTTGTGAAAATGTGCATAGTTGATCGGTGTATTTTATATACACCTCTTGAGTCATTTTTAGTTAGTATTTTACTCATTTCATTTATGTTTAGTATAGTATTAGGGTCGTTTTCCTTTCTTTTGTGTCACAGCGGTCAGAAATGGAGAAATGACGAAAAGGAGATGAAATGAGGACTGCAGATGTTCCGGCGCCGCGGCGCCAAGTGTCAGGACCGCAGCTCGGCAACTTCAGAGGACTGCAGATGTTCCGGCGCCGCGGCGCTGCCTCTTCTAAGGGGGGGGGGGAGGTTAGTCAGGGGGCGGGATGGTGTTTCAATGCCACGGTATCGACCCTAGTGAGTACAAGTGACTTGATGATTAAAATAATAGGTTACTTGAAGTTAAACGTACACTTAACTTGATTTTAGAAAGTGGAAGTGTCTTGATACTACGGGTGTTAGAATCTTGGGGTCTTACAAAGGATAGAATGTACGGTGAATGTACATAATACTTTTGGGTTTAACTCCCTAATATTACATGATATGTACGGTGAATGTACATAGTACTTTCGGGTTTAACACCCTTATATTGCATGATGTGATTCTTTGTATAAAGAATAGACGTACATAGTACTTTGGGTTCAAATCCCTTACATGACATGATAGTGTCGTGGTTGTATTAAAAGGAAAGATGTGGTAGTGCTTTAGTTTTCTAGAAATGAAAGTGTTATAACGTCTTTATGAAAAGTTTGTTATAACAAAGTTTGTGGAAAGTAGGGTTTAAAATGTTGAAAGGAAATCATGGGAGAATTTCCATGATTAAGTCCTTAATATAGTACATGATACGCGATACTTTGATTTTCAAATATGTTTTAAAGTAATACGTGATGTCTAGTGCCTTGATTTGCCAAAACCATGTCTTAGAAAGATACTTGGTATGATAAGTGTCTTGATTTTCTAAACGATGGTTTCAAAATGATACATGTATTGGATCCTACTTCCTAGTGATACATGTAGTACTTGACTTTTCTAAATGAAAATTTAGTTTATAAAGTGAATGTACGGCGGACGTACAATTGTTGTAATGGACTTTAATCCTTAGTGATGCAAGGTGTGATAGTGCCTTGGTGTTATAAAATGAAAGGCTTGTTAGTGTCTTGTTTGTTTTAGAAAAGAAGGCATGGTATTGTCTTGGTTATTTTAGAAAGGAAGGCATGGTATTGTCTTGGTTATTTTAGAAAGGAGGCATGGTATTGTCTTGTTTGTTTTAAAAGGAAGGCATGTTATTTCCTTGGTTGTTTAAAAAGACGGTGCATTCATTTTGTCTAGAGAGTTAAAGATTACTTAACTTGCATATGTTGTTCATGATAGCCATTAGTGCTAGTGTTATAAGTATAATTGCGGGATAAAATCCCAAGACATTATACATATCCGTGGATTTGTTCTCCACGATGCGAATATTGCGTATATGCTCATTGCGGGTCCGTAGGGCCTAAGCGGGTGAAATAGTCCTGTGCGGGGCAAATTGTCCTATGCGGGTCCACAAGACTCTTGCGGGTGAAATAGTCTCAGGAGTAGGATTGCATAATGATACTACGGGCGGGTGGCCTAGATTGATCATAAGCTTCCTATTTTAAAGCATGTAAAGTTTACTCTTATTACTCTACTTTTAAAAAGTCACAGTGTACTGATATTTGATTATTATACTTGTTACATGCCGACAGTGATGTTGGAATTCCACGGGCATGCTTATCTGATGATGGTTGTATATTATACTTGTTACATGCTGACAGTGATGTTGTATTCCACGAGCATGCTTCTGTGATATTATATGCTGAGGGCAGGTGTCCCTGATTTTGACATGGCTTTCATATGTGAAAGTGGTACGGTGTTACAGTAGTACAGTGATACAAGGTACAGTTGGCTCTGATTGTTATATGACACGGTAGGATCTGGTATTTGATTTTCATACTTGCCCCTGTCATTCTTGTGTACAGCTATGATTTTAATACTGTACTTTATTTCCGTTCCATACTTGGTACCTGTTGTACTGACCCCCTTCGGGGGGCTGCGTTCATGTCCGCAGGTCTAGGTACTCAGTTGTGGATCCGCGAGTTTATGATCCTTGTTCAGCTCTCCAATGTTCCGGAGCTTGTCATTATGGCTAGGTATATTCAGAGGTACGGCGGGGCCTTGTCCCGTCATAGTATTTGTCCAAAATCTTAGAGGTCTATTGGCTAGAGTTGTATTTACATTGTTGAACGGTGTAGACCCTTTCGGGTGACTTATATTATGGCAGCCTTATCGGCTTTGCCTTGGTTATTTTAAAAAAATTAGTGTTATTTATCTTCCGCGGTTTATTGTGTTGTATGAATAGAAGGGTGCCCAGATAGGGAACCAGTCGCGGGCCCGTAGTTCGGGGCGTGACACCCTCATTTACGCCTCCCCACCTAATCATTGGAGATCATGAGCAACCCTCATTTTCTTCTCTCTCTTGATCTCTAAGTCCATAATCATGATCTTATGTTGGGTTGTAAGATTCTCGCTTGGGATATGCTTACAGTCCTTGAAAACATCTATATATTCATTTTTTAGGAGCAAGTAATCTATCTGAGTCTTAGTCACCGCACTACGGTAGGTCACCAAGTGCCCCTCTCTTTTTCAGAAGCTCGAGTTAGCTATGACCATCTCAAAAGTTTTCGCGAAGTCTAAAAGTGAAACTCCTCCCTCATTTCTATCCCCAAAACCGAACCCGCCATGCACATCATCATATCCTCATGAAATAGTCCCTGTGTTACCATTAAAATCCACTCATAACACTAGTTTCTCGAACTGCGAGATACCTCTCACAACCTCGTCCAACTCCTCACAGAAGCGTCTTATGTCCTCCTCAGTCAAACCCGTTTGCGGCGCATATCTCTAATTATGTTAAAAGTTAGCCCTCCCAAAACTAGCTTAATAGTTATTATCCTATCATTCACCCTCCTAACCTCTACGACTTGGTCCCTAAGTTCCTCGTCCAGTAAAATACCTACTATATTCCTACCCCTTGAGCGTCCTTAGTATCACAACTTAAACTCGTCTATAATCATAGTCTTAGTACCTATTCATTTAGTTTCCTGAACACTAGTTATATTGATCCTCGTCTTTTTAAGAATCTTCACTAATTCTATCGATTTTCCCGTCAAAGTACCTATGTTTCAAGACCAAACTCTCAACCGAGGGCTCCCTTGTTCCCCAAACTCACACAACACAGCAGGATATGAAATCAAAGTGCTATAACAACAATACAGATTAAAAAAGCACAACAGATTACCAAATTCCGCTCACAAACACAAGTTACTGAATAAGAAATGAATGAAATAAAATAAATCAATCTCACTCTCAACAAAAAATTTGATACTTCAATCTTGCCACTAAGGATAGGCCTCGTGGCTTCAAGTTCCTTTATTATTAAGACCTCATTTATTTATACTTAATGGGAGTTTAAATCTTAATAATTCAGATATCATTCATTAAGGGATAGTTGGGTTGGTGAGATAAAAATAATAATTTCAAGATAAAATGTGGAATTAGTTTATCATACGTTTGATTATTGATATTAATTAGTCCCAAAATTATTTTATCCCATCATAGTACTAAAATAGTGGGATTAACTATCTCATATAGAAGGTGTGATAACTAATTCATTGGAATATCCTTGTTTATCTGATCCAGAACCAAACGACCCCTAAGTGTATTTGTTTTTAGCTTTAAGTGCATATGTTTATTCTCTTTTATAAGTTATTAATGGGTCTAAATAGGTTCACTATTTTTGGAAGATTATAGTAAATGACAAGTACATTGTGTGTATTTGGATTAAAATTATGAAGGTAAAGCATGTGTCTTAACAGAAGTTTAGCTCATTGGTTGGTTGTTTATTTTGCTTTTTCTTTATAAAAATTGGTTTAATTTTGTATTCTCTTTTTCATCCGTCGTTTTCAGTAGTCAAAGGGTGAAAGGATAATGATAATAAAACGACAAATCGTTTTGATTTTTCATATAAAGAAACATGAATTGTACTAGTACCTATTTGAAAAAGAAGTGAAATTATACCTAAAAGCTTGAGATGTTATAGTTTCCCTCTACCCCTTTTTCTTGTTTTTCTTAGAAAAGCAATGTATATGCATTTGTGAGATTAAATTAAATATTAGTTTAAACATTACAAGTTATTGACTATAAATGAATGAAATGAAATAATTGTCTGTTTAGCTTTTTTATTTTTTTTTAAAGTGAGGTGTTTGGCCAAATTTTTACGAGAAAAATAAGTGTTTTTAGAGAGTAGCAGAACTACTTTTCATAAGCTAAAAAATAATTTTTCCACATAAACACTTTTGAAAAAATACACTTGTTCGAATAATTTTTTAAAAGCTTGGCTAAACACTAATTGCCTCTTAAAATTAATTGACCAAACACATATTATTTCTCAACAAAAGTACTTTTCAAAATCACTTTTTAAAAATAAGCTGATTTTAAAAGCTTAGCAAAAAATACTATAAGTAGGCGTTTGTCCATAGAAACAAAAAAATCAATTTATTTAGAATTTTTAAAGTTGGAGTTGGAGTTGTGTTTGACCATAGTTTTTACATATAATATTTGGTAAGTAGGACTACGCTAGATTATCTACTACCCTTCTATCCTAACCACACCCCCCTATCTAAGGTCATGTCCTCAGTAAGTTGCACATGCGTCATATCCCGTCTAATCATCTCTCCCCAATACTTCATCGGCTTACCTCTTCCCCTCCTGAAGCCGTCCATAGCCAACCTCTCACACTTCTGCATTGAGGCATTTGTGTCTCTCCTCTACACATGCCCGAACCATATCAACCTCGCTTCCCGCATCTTATCCTCCACCGAGGTCACTCTCACTTTATCCTGTATATCATCATTTCTAATCTTATCTGTATGTCCATACATCCATCTCAACATCCTCATCTACGCAACTCTCATTTTTTGTATGTGCGAAGTCTTAATTGGCCAACACATCTCCCCATACAATATATTCGGTCTAACCAACACCCTATAGAACTTACCCTTAAGTTTTGGTGGCACATTTTTGTCGCACAAGACTCCAGATACGAGCCTCTATTTCATCCACCCTGCCCTAATACGATGTGTGACATGGTCATTGATCTTTTCATTCCCTTGGATGATAGACCCTAGGTACTTGAAGCTTTCTTTATTTGGAATGACCTGAATACCAAGCCTCATCTCCACGCCTGTCTCAAGGTCTCTCCCGTTGCTGAACTTGCACTCTAAATATTCTGTTTTGGTCCTACTCAACCTGAACCCTTTAGACTCCAAAGTTTGTCTCAAAATCTCCAGCTTGTCGTTCACTCCGCTGCGAGTCTCATCAATCAATATTATGTCGTCTGCAAATAAAATACACTATGGCACATCCCCTTGGATTTTTCGCGTTAGTCCGTCCATCACCAAGGCAAATAGGAATGGGCTAAGAGTTGATCCCTGGTGCAGCCCCATCGTCACTGGAAAGTGCTCCGAGTCTCCTCCAACTAACCGTACCCTATTCTTGACTCCAACATACATATTCTTGATCGCCCTAGTGTAATCCACATCTACACCTCTAACCTCCAAACATCTCCATAGAATCTCCCTAAGTACTTTGTTGTTTGCCTTCTCGAGGTCGATGAAAATCATATGTAAATAATTCTTCTTCTCCCTATACTTCTCCACCAATCTCCTAATAAGATGAATAACTTCAGTAGTCGAACGTCCCGGCATGAATCCAAACTGATTCTCTGTTATCGCCTAACAATGAAAATTGAAGTCGGCTAAAATATCGGTATGAGTAAGAAGTGGATATTGGGCTAAAAATGACAAACTAAATGTCCAAATGGACACTCTGCTTAATTTCCCCCTAATTAAACTTATAAGAACAAACCAGCGTATGGAAAACTCTTATTGATATTACTAGACTATAATCCTTAGTGGTATGAAGTATTTTTGTCCTAATTTGTGTGGCATAGTTTGGATTTTGAAAGTACAACTCTATAATATTGACCGTGAACTATTACATGAAAATTTTAAGTTTTTGGAAATAAATTGGGACAGAGAGAGTATATGTTTATATTTTGAATCATTGAGAACAATATTATTGGGGGAGCAACAACTGTGAGTTTGAAAAGAAATATAAAGTTGAGATCAATAATTCAATTTCCTGTTGGCAAACAACTAAAATTAGGTTCTTAAAAATTGCAAGTAGGATATGTCTGACATTAACATTTTTGGGCTTTCACACTGGGAACCTATCCATGGTTATAACAACATATAGCACCTAACCCAGATGAGCACTGGCATAAAAATATTACTCCCTTGTGTATTATTCGTAACGTACAGTTCAGTAGTCAAGTTCTGTACAGATAACAACACGACTAAAAGGCTGCTACTATGCCTACAAACTCATTTGGAAGTTTCCATCTCGATGATATGGTGTCTTTTTCAGTTTCCCATATCGTTATCGGGTATGGATAAACATTACACATAAATAGCAAATAGATCAGTGGGAGTTTTGTGCATAATTATTGAATTTGCCTATGATCTTCATTACCAAAAATGGATGATACTTGAGTGGTGCATAATTAGAATTTCATGCCATCAAGGAATAATGAAGGACAAGAAAACCTATCCAACGTGGTTGCCGACTAGCTATTACTCCCTCCTTCTTTCCCTTTTTAGTCCGTTAAAAAAAAATTGATATATTTTTTTATTTGACAATAATTTAATTTTAAATTTTATCTTTCACACAAAATGAGTTGATCTATATCCACACAAATATATTTAACTTATTTTAGATTATAAGATTCAAAATTCTTCCTTTATTTCTTAAAGTATATGTCAAATGAAAGTACTATCATATAAATTGAGACCTAAAAAATATTAATATCTCAAAAAGAATTATAGTATCTCCGATTAAAATTGCAAGACAATATTTACCACTTTTTAATAGCTTTAATTGCTGTATAGTTCTTTCTCCTGTATTCTATTAGTGTGCTGATAATGCTTTTGAAATCCTACTAATATGTACCCTAATAAGGTGATAAGTTGTCTTTTTCCAACAATTAAACCCCTTGAAAAGCCTGCACATTGAATTATGTATTCTTTGGCTACACCAAAATCAAACTATATCCTGCACGTTCTTTAACTTTTGCATATTGCATCCATTAATTCCAAGTGGCGCATGAAACGTGTGTAATCCACTTGTTAAATAAATTTTAAAAACATAGATGGTCAGTCAATTGTTCGATTATTATGTTTATCGAGAGGACAGATGAGTCGTTTGGGTAATATGTCGGAATAATTTCCCTTAAAAATTTCTTTCATTAATCACAATATTTATAGTTGTACAAAGGTGATTCCTAATACAGTAAGAATCCTAAGTTACCTTAAATACATGATACTAATAAATACAATATATACTGTGAATATTTGAAGAATATTCGCTAATACTCTCCCTCAGACGGAGCGGGAGGAGGCCGAATGCTCAGGCTGGATCTAAAGTCTGTGAACAGTTGTCTGGATAGTTCCTTTGTGAAGATGTCTGCATACTGATAGAGAGAGGGTACATGTAGAATTTTGACTAGACCACGTGAGACCTTCTCACGGACAAAATTGATATCCATCTCAATATGTTTGGTCCGCTGATGCTGGACCGGATTATGAGCCATATAGATAGCATATATGTTATCACAATAGACTATAGATGCCTTACGCAATGGACAACTGAGCTCCAAGAGAAGATTCTGGAGCCAACAGATCTCAGCAACTACATTAACAACACCCCTATACTCGCTTCGACCGAGCGGAATAACGCGCTTGTCGCCGCGTATCAAGAGATAATATTATTCCCTAAAAACACACAATAGCCTGATGTAGAGCGTCGTGTGTTCGGGCACCCTGCCCAATCAGCATCTGTGTAAGAGAGAAACATGTTCGGAGTGGAGGGGTAGAGATGCAATCCATAGTCGTGAGCAATTTAATGTATCCGATAATACGCCAAGAGCAAGAAATGAGTTCCTGGCACGTGAACAGACATTACTCTTTGAACGACATATGCAATGTCGGGCCTGGTAAATGTGAGGTACTGAAGAGCACCTGCAAGACTTTGATAGAGAGTAGGATCGGACACTGGATCACCCTCAGAAGCACTGAGCTTGGATTTCGAATCAACAGGAGTAGGCACAACCTTGCAATTCTACATCTTAGCTTTGAACACAACTTCTTCTGCATACTTACGCTGACTCAGGAACATAGTATCTGCAGATCTAGTAACTGATATACCCAAGAAGTAACTCAGTTTGCCCAAATCAGTCATAGCAAATTCAATTTTGAGAAGAACAATAATGTCATTTTTCAATTTGTTAGATGAGGCAGTGAGAACAATGTCATCAACATATAATAACAAGTAAGCAATGTCACTACCATGATGAAAAATGAACAGAGAGGTGTCACACCTACTGCAAATAAACCCAATCTGCATAATATACATGACAAAACGGTCATACCAAGCACGAGGTGTCTGTTTTAGACCATAGAGTGACTTCCTGAGACGATAGACATACTGGGAAACGACAGGATGAACAAAACCAGGTGGCTGATGCATGTACACAGTTTCTTTCAAATCCCCATGAAGAAATGCGTTCTTGACATCCAGCTGATGAATCGACTACTTTTTACCCATATCAATACTAAGAATGTACGAATCGTAGCCAGTTTAACAACCGACCTAAAAGTATCACTACAGTTAATGCCCTCCTGCTGATTAGTGCCATTTTCCACAAGTCTAGCCTTGTAGCGTTCCAAAACACCATTGTCTCTGAATTTGTGACAAAAAGCCACAAACATCTGATCACATTCACCCCATCTGGTCTAGGTACTAGATCCTAAGTATGCTGCTTAGTTAAAACATTATATTCCTCAGACATGGCCGCATTCCAATGAGGGTCAAGTTTAGCCAATTTGGGGTTCTTTGGAAGTGGTGAAATGGTTTGGGCAGACAGATTAAACTGGACTTTGGGTTTGAAAATACCGTGTTTGACACGAGTTTCCATTTGGTGACTGGGTACAGTGGGTGGCTGCATTGGTTGAGTAGTAGGGTCCGAGATAGCTGAAGATAGGGAAGATAGTTGATTTTTCATCAGAGGACTAGAGAGGACTAACGATGGTGAAAGTTCAACTTGCTCACTGTAAGATCGGCGCCGCGCATCCCTGTGGATCGCGGTCAAGTCGAGATATGAGTGAGCTGACTTAGAATGCTGGAAGATATGACTGGTTCATCAAGAAATGAGTAGTCAGGTTTTCGGTATTTTTGAGGGTCCAAAATGGAATATCGTCTCGTTGAACGTGACTTGACGAGAAATGTGAATCTGACGAGTGGACAAGTCATAGCACATATAACCCCTATGGTTGGGTGGGAAACCGAGGAATACACATGGTGTAGTTTTAGGAGCCAACTTATGAGGGGTGGTGGAGGTAAGATTGGGATAGTATAGACAACCGAAGATCTGTAGGTGGTCATAAGATGGAGTCATACGATATAGATTGTCTGTGGGGGTGATCGGTGTATTTTATATACACCTTTTGAGTCATTTTTAGTTAGTATTTTACTCATTTCATTTATGTTTAGTATAGTATTAGAGCCGTTTTCCTTTCTTTTGTGTCACAGCGGTCAGAAATGGAGCAATAACAAAAAGGAGATGAAATGAGCATAAATGAGATGAAATTGCACACTAAAAGGGCCAAGAAATGAAGCCTAAGATGTTTCGGAAAGTATAGAAGAAATCAGACGAAGACCGGACGAAAAAAGGATGAAGAAACGAAAAAATGCCAAATTCACGCCTCCGGCGCCGCGGCGCCAAATGTTCTGCGGAGTCCGAAAGTTGCAGATTCTTCAGCGCCGTAACGCCCGTCTGCAGGGCCACGGCGCCGACGTGGTATTCTTGACATTTTGGGCCGAATTTGACACGTTTTCAGGGTCCAAAAGGGATAACTTTTCCTACCTACATAATCCTTAACTCTTTACCTAAAGGATTCTATAACTTTTCCTACCTACATAATCCTTAACCCTTTAGCTAAAGGATTCTATAACTTTTCCTACCTACACAATCCTTAACCCTTTACCTAAAGAATTCTATAACGTTTCCTACCTACATAATCCTTAACCCTTTACCTAAAGGATTCTATAACTTTTCATACCTACATAATCCCTAACCCTTTACCTAAAGGATTCTTGGGCTATAAATAGTCTCTACATCATTAGAAGAATTCATTCAATTCATCATTGTAAATAGTCCACAACACAAGAGAAGGAGGCTAAGGCTTGGAGACTTGTTCTTGAGTATTTTTCTTTTCTTTCTTTTTGCTTTATTTATTTCAGTTCATGTATGAAGATTGTATTAGTTCTTAGCGTGACTATGTCTAAGAGCTAATTACTTTGTTAGGGATTTCCTTGTGATTCTCTTGAAACTCTTATTCATGAATTAATACATTATTTGATTTCTTCTTCACTTGGTTAAGATTTATTCAATAATTGTTTTGATTGCTTGATAATTAATGATCACTAGTTATCATCACTTATATGAGTTCTAATCGAAATCCGAAAAGGTAGATTGTGAATATGCTATAGTTGAATAAACATAGGTTTAAATCGTGGACGAAAGTACCCCGATACTTGTGTAGCTTAATAGGTTATTGCTCTTAATCCTCCTTTGTAGTAAATATTGTCATCGAAAGATAGAAGGGTTCTCCATTGGGGTTGAGTGTTTATATTACCTTAACATGAGTATAAAACAATCTAGTTAACCTGCTATCTTAACGTAGAAGAAGAAGTTAGTCTAATTGTATTAAGGATTGAATAGAGTAGATAGTTGATGATCTTGGAAGCCCTAATTCTCCATCATAACTGATTTAAATCAAAGTATTTTCATAATTAGTTTATTTTCTGCATTATTAGTTTAGAATTCCAACCCAATTAACGTTAACCAAATAGAAACTAAAGCATAGATAATCGGTACTTGAAAACCGGTCCCTGAGGACGATATTCGGTCTTACCTAGACTATATTACTTGTCACGATACGTGCACTTGCGTTAAGTGTGTGTATAAATCGCACAACAAGTTTTTGGCGCCGTTGCTGGGGACTGACGTACTTTCAATATCGATTTATCTATTCTTATTTCTAATTTGGCTGCTCCAAGAACAAGTTTCTAATTTGTTCTGCGAGCATCTTTTTATCACTTTTTTTTCCAGGTTAAATTCAAAAAAAAAAGAAAAGAAAAATATACAAGTTCATGGACTACTACTTCTATCAGAGGCAGCAAATTCATCAACAACAGCTTAACCAAAGGTTCTGGAAGAAGATCTAGATGAGTTGCAGGCAAGCATACTCAGGCTCACCAAGTGTCAGCCTCAGTTCATGGATGAGACAAGAGTGTCCCTCAGAAATTTGGAGACACAAATAGGGCAACTAATGGATAGGATGATCAATACACTTCAAGAAAGTCTGCCTAGCGACACCGTTGTGGGAAGTGATAAGCAAATTGATGAGCCTGAACCACACCCAGCTGTTGAGGAATCTGGCGGGATAGTTGGTGTAGAGAAGGAAAAGATTACTGAGATCCAATTATTCACCTTTTTGGATTCTGTGGAATTTTTTTTCCCTGTACCTATTGCAGAAGAAACACCACCATCTGTCACTGTTGATCCCCAAATAGAAAGTCCATACCATCAAAGGCACCCCCTAGAGTTGAAAGATGTAGGGTGTTTCACTGATCCCTACATTATAGAGAGCATAGAAGACAAGCCTGTCTTGTTTACTTGGGGGATAATCGTTTATCTGAGGCCCTTGTTTGGAGAAATTGTTGTAGTTGAAGTGAGACCTGCAACAATAACTATGCGGATTACAAGAAGTTCGCAGAAGGATCCAATGGGCACTCGTAAAGGTTAACTACGTCCGGCTAAAAGACGTTAAAGACAGCGCTTGTTGGGAGGCAACCCAATGTTTTTAATTATGTTAGTTTGATTTTTGTCTTTAGTTTGTTTTATTTTGTCTTGAACAGTCTCACGGTCTTGGGTTCTTGTTTTGTGTTGTTGGATGACAGGTGGACTGAAAGCTAACTCTGAGGGAAAATGAGCAAAAACACTGAAAAAAAGAAAAAACCGTCGTCAGCGCCACGACGCCCAGAATCAGCGCCGTGGCGCCGGAACTTCAGAGAGCTACAGTACTTGGGGCGCCACGGCGCCGAATCTCAGGGTCGTGGCGCCGAAAGTTCCGAGAGCCATATTTCGTGCAAATTCCAGAATTTTTCCTCTCAGTCATCCGTTATGACCGCTGTGTTGTGTCAGTAAGTTGTCCCTATTTTTTTTTAGTCTTCACACATTGGGGACAATGTGTGATTTAAGTTTGGGGGGTGTCTTATTGTTTTTGAGTCTTTTTGATTTGTTTTGTGTGTTTTTGAGTATTTTTGAGTCATAATTTTTTTTTTGATCAAACATGTTGTAGTTACTTGAAACGCCTAGTGAAGTAAAGTGGAATAATGTAATGGAATTAGAAGCAACCATCTGAACACTTAGGATAGATATGCCAAAAATTCATGAAATCGAACTATTTGGGGTATCTTGCTTGATTTATGCATTGTTAGTGATTAAATTTATGTGTCTGCTTGCTTGCTTGCTATTTGAGGCGAAATAGTTAGGATATGCATGTTAGGGAGATGATTCAGACATTTCTTTGTTAGCACTTTCTTACCATTCTTTGTCTATCCCTGACATTACAATAGCATCCCTAGTCAGTCCATTTGAGCCAAAAATAAGATCTTTTCTTTGACACCCTAAAATTCCATATTTGTGCCATAAGTGGAAAAATTGAGTTGTTTGAAATATAAAGTGTTGAAAAAGAGACAAAAGAGAGTGAACAATTTTGATGCACCCCAATGAAAAAGTAATAATAAATAGGCAAAAGCCTAAGTTTAGGGGTGCCTGCTATTCATCATACACCTCATTCTCTCAAAACAAAAGAGGGGAAAGATAGGTATGACGTGAAAAAAAGAATCAAAAGAAAAGAGAAGAATTTAAAGCAAAAGAGCTTATGATACGTAAATTGAGCCTAAATGCCTATTTTTACCTACCCCTGCCTAAGCCTACATTACAACCCTGAAGATCTCTAATATGTGTATCCATGATTAGTGGAGAATAACAAGTAAACATGCCATAGGATTTTGAAATTGACATGCATAGTTAGGTATTCTTACTTCCATTGAACATGATTAAATTGAATTTGCGAAATATCTGAATTGAAGTATTTAGAATGCTAAAAATCCATGCTATATGTTCCAGCATATTATCCTACTAACCTTCATGCTTTTTTAAGTGACAATTGTGCAACAATTTGATCAGTGTCTTTGAGTCATTTTCTTTTCTTTTCTTTCGTTTCTTTATTTCTATCTTTTTGAGCTTTACTCGAGGACGAGCAAAGTTTAAGTTTGGGGGTGTGATCGGTGTATTTTATATACACCTTTTGAGTCATTTTTAGTTAGTATTTTACTCATTTCATTTATGTTTAGTATAGTATTAGGGTTGTTTTCCTTTCTTTTGTGTCACAGCGGTCAAAAATGGAGAAATGACAAAAAGGAGATGAAATGAGCATAAATGAGATGGAATTGCACACTAAAAGAGTCAAGAAATGAAGCCTAAGAAGTTCCGAGAAGTATAGAAGAAATCAGACGAAGACCGGACGAAAAAAAGGATGAAGAAACAAAAAAATGCCAAATCCACGCCTCCGGCGCCCAATGTTCTGCGGAGTCCGAAAGTTGCAGATTCTTCAGCGCCGTGGCGCCCGACTGCAGGGCCAAGGCGCCGACGCGGTATTCTTGACGTTTTTGGTTGAATTAGATACGTTTTCAGGGTCCAAAAGGGATAACTTTTCCTACCTACATAATCCTTAACCCTTTACCTAAAGGATTTTATAACTTTTCCCACCTACATAATCCTTAACCCTTTACCTAAAAGATTCTATAACTTTTCCTACCTACATAATCCTTAACCCTTTACCTAAAGAATTCTATAACTTTTCCTACCTACATAACCCTTAACCCTTTACCCAAAGGATTCTATAACTTTTCCTACCTACATAATCCTTAACCCTTTACCTAAAGGATTCTATAACTTTTCCTACCTACATAATCCTTAATCATTTACCTAAAGAATTTTATAACTTTTCCTACCTACATATCCTTAACCCTTTACCTAAAGGATTCTATAACTTTTCATACCTACATAATCCCTAACCCTTTACCTAAAGGATTCTTGGGCTATAAATAGTTTCTATATCATTAGAAGAATTCATTCAATTCATCATTGTAAATAGTCCACAACACAAGAGAAGGAGGCTAAGGCTTGGAGACTTGTTCTTGAGTATTTTTCTTTTCTTTCTTTTTGCTTTATTTATTTCAGTTCATGTATGGAGATTGTATTAGTTCTTAGCGTGACTATGTCTAGGAGCTAATTACTTTGTTAGGGATTTCCTTGTGATTCTCTTGAAACTCTTATTCATGAATTAATACATTAGTTGATTTCTTCTTCACTTGCTTAAGATTTATTCAATAATTACTTTGATTGCTTGATAATTAATTGATCACTAGTTATCATCACTTATATGAGTTCTAATCGAAATCCGAAAAGGTAGATTGTGAATATGCTATAGTTGAATAAACATAGGTTTAAATCGTGGACGAAAGTACCCCGATACGTGTGTAGCTTAATAGGTTATTGCTCTTAATCTTCCTTTGTAGTCAATCTTATCATCGAAAGATAGAAGGGTTCTCCATTGGGGTTGAGTGTTTATATTACCTTAACAGGAGTATAAAACGGTTTAGTTAACCTGATATCTTAACGTAGAAGAAGAAGTTAGTCTAATTGTATTAAGGATTGAATAGAGTGGATAGTTGATGATCTTGGAAGCCCTAATTCTCCATCATAACTGATTTAAATCAAAGTATTTTTATAATTAGTTTATTTCCTGCATTATTAGTTTAGAATTCCAACCCAATTAACGTTAACCAAATAGAAACTAAAGCATTGATAATCGGTACTTGAAAACCGGTCCCTGAGGACGATATTCGGTCTTACCTAGACTATATTACTTGTCACGATACGTGCACTTGCGTTAAGCGTGTGTATAAATCGCACATCAGGGGGTCTTATTTTGTAAGGTGCTAGTAGGTAAAATATTTAGGAGGTATTCTACCATTTTGACAACATAGACCAAGAAAGATGATGACAGACATGCATGAAAGAGGTGAGTATGGACCATGTTATTAACAATGCGAATAATTCGTTCAGCTTTACCATTTTGAGAGGAGGTGTGAGGACAAGAGAATCAGAACACTATGCCTTGTTGGGAGCAAAAATTATGGAAAACCGAATTATTAAATTCACGTCCGTTATAACATTGAAAGGATTTTATTGATTTCTCAAACTGGGTTTTAATAAATTTGTGAGACTCAAGAAATTTAGCAAAAACCTCATATTTGAATTTGAGTGGATAAATCCATACAAAACGTGAAAAATCATCTAATAAAACAAGATAGAATTTGTGACCTAGAGAGATAACAACAGGAGATGTCCACAAGTCAGCATGAACAATGTCAAATAGTGAAACTGTAATACTCATTGAAGACAGAAAAAAAAGACGAGTATGTTTGCCAAGCGAACAAGAAAAATAGTTTTGGGCAAGTTTCCCATTATTACATTTAATACGCTGATTATTTCTAAGAAAAAACATGATCTCCTGGATGACCGAGCCTATTATGCCAGGTGAACGGAGACAATACAGTAAGGGAGACTGGTTGTTTAGTTCTGACAGCGGAAGAGTTTGTGAAAGGGTAGAAGTCTCCCACACTATTGCATCGCGTGAGAACTCTTCCCGTATTGAGATTCTTCACAGAGAAACCAAAAGGGTCAAAATCTACAGACGCCCAATTATTATGAGTGAATTTCCTAACAGATATCAACTTTTTAATAATTTGAGGGGCGTAGAGGACATGGTTAAGTGAGAAGGGTGGATGAGGATTTTTAATGTGTGTATTTCCATAACGTGCAATTGGAATGCGGTGACCATTGCCAACAGTAATGTATTGAGGATACTTTAACCGAAACAGTTGAGAAAAATTACCTGAAGAGTTGGTCAGGTGTGATGTGGCTCCGGAGTCCATATACCATTATTGTCGGGCGGTTGCAGAGTGAGAGTGTTGAAAGCTTGGCCCAAATCAGTTGATTGCATCTGCTGAGCCGACATCGACGGGCTCGCTGGTCCGACCGAGAATGTTGGCCGCCATCGCCTTGCTAGCTGCTCGGTGCGATCGTTGATGTCTGCTGGCGATGGCGTTACTCATTGTACACATCGGTATCGCTGACGCAGCTGGCGCTACTTCATCAAGTTGCTGCCTTGCCTTTTCCGCAACCCTTCCCCTTATTTCCTTGCCCTCGTCCTCTGCTGCCTCTGCCTCCACCGCGGCTCTGCTGCTGGTTGTCCAGCGGTGGTTAGGATCCACACAAGGAAAAACATTTGCCATTCGTTGGTTATTAGCGGCATCTCGAAAACGTCCGGGTCGAAATATGGCTTTCAAATTAAGTTCCGAATTAGTGGATGCTGCCAAAGGGAGTGGCGATGCCATACGCAAAAAGGAAGAGACTCATAGAATGGCAGAGGAAAATAGAGCTTTTGCACATTTTGAGCAGTGGTGATGGTCGGCGACTGCAAGTTTTCAACGATTTATACTTTTTGATTGTGCTCATCCAGTTTAGCACATCGTGTTTCTTCCAACAACAATTGTGAACGCGCCTTGTTGAAGGTTGGAAGTGTATCAACCTGTTGAATCATTGTTGCAAGAGTACTATTACACCACGTAATTCCAGGACATATAAGTGAGAATGTAACTAAGGAAATAAGATTTAAACATTGGAAGGAAAGTATATTTACACATTATAATTTTGGATACAACAAATGTGACGTCGAGTATTAATTTTAGTAGTTGGATTATTTCCAATAGAGTTATGGACTTAGTGTTGAATTATTTAATCTTGGCATTGAAAGACTTGAGGCCATCGAAAATTTCAAGAAATGGCTAAGTGTGGAAGATATTTTGTGAAGAGTAAGACAAGTGGACAAGTTGTTAAGTGTATTTTGTATACACTTTTGAGTCTTTTTTAGTTAAGTATTTTACTCTTTCGTTGTGTTTAGTATAGTATTAGGTTTTTTTTCTTTCTTTTGTGTCACATCGGTTATAAAGGAGAGAATACTACTTTTGAGGATGAAGTTGCGCAATAAAATCCCAAGAAATGAAGCCTAAGAAGTCTCGGGAAGAAGAGAAGAAATCAGACGAAATTCGGACAAAATTACACTATAAACTGGATGGGGTCTACAAGGATGATTTGCAGAAGTTGCTCGGAGTTGGAGAATCAAGCGGAATCGGGCCAAAAAAAGGTAGACACCGCGGTGCTTGGACAACTAGCACCGCGGTGCTAAGGAACCGCGACCGAAAAGTAAAGAATCGCGACGTAAAATTTCCAGTAGCTGAGACGAAAAATCACCGTCGAAGGCGCCGCGGTGCCAGGCAGCTGAACCGCGGTGCCGACGCGAAAATTTCAGAATCCTGGGCCGAATTGGACAGGGTTTTTATGGTCCGAAAGTCATCTCTTACCAGCTATAAAACCTCTAAACCCTGACCTTATGTTATACCCCGTATTTCCAGAGTATGTACGTGAGGACGTACGTACAAAAGTTTTTAGCCTTAAGTAGACTAAGGGTCGAAATTTTGTGCACAACCCACGAAACGAATTGTTTTCCGACGAAACGTTTTCCAAACTTTGCGAAGGGAAAAATACGGCTATGTCATTTATTATTTTTGCGGATTTTTCCGAGAGATAAAATATTTTGGACCAACAAGAGGGTGACACTTGTCACCCCCGTGGGCAACAAATTGAGGCTCTTGCACGTTTTTGTGCCTTTCTTTTGGTCGCGGTTAGGTAGGATATTTTGTGTAGTAGATGGATAAGGACACATGGATAAATCCTCACCCTACACTTGCACACCACTTGTCTTGATCTTGGCCATTGGTTGGCCTATAAATACCCCTCTAATGCAAGACATTTCTTCATCCACACTTGTGAAAATCCAAGGCAAAATCCCTCCCTCTTTGTAGCTCTCGTCACCTTCCTCCCCTGTGCAGGCCTTGGTCAAACCCCCTCCTAGTGGTGCTAGCCAAACATACCCCCTTGGTAGAAAAATACTCTCCAAGTATTGTTATTATTCCAAAATACCTTGGCCCATATACCTTATAGTATTCCAAGGTTACACCTATACTAAAAGCCCAGAAATACTATTATACTTCCCTTCAGTCACAAAAACGAAACCCTAAGGAAAATCTTCATAGCGGGTTGAAGTATTAAGAAGAAGTTGCGTAGAACTTCTAAGGGTTGTTTGGAGCGGGTTGGAGCGTTCAGAATAGGAGCTAAACGTTGCTCAGGATCGACATTAAAACTTGGATAATTTTGGGTTTATCGAGGTAAATACTCTTGTCCTTCTATTGTAATTGGGAATTACATACTGTAGTAGTATAGAATGAGTATAAGATACATAGAAGGATATTACAGAAAAGAATTTAACTGAAATCACATCAGAAGAATATTAAAGAAGAAGACCGAATCAGATTTACATAGGATCGTATTTCTGATGAGAATCGTGTAGTTTGTGGGTAGGGAGGTCGCCCAATTTTCCGTAGAATAAGGAATCAGATCTAGAATTATTCTACGAGTAGTCTAGACGCTGATAGACTTGTATGATCGTTATAGGTTGAAATCGCAAGTAGCGTATTCTACTCGAATGGTGGAAAGTGGCTAGCGGATTCTGATTTTGGAGCTATTTGCTAATAGTCGATAATCGTCGCGAGGTATGTGATTCTTCCTATCCTCTTGAGCATGATATTTTAAAGTAGATATAGTACGGTAGACGTACGTGTGTTAACTGAACATGGTTTTACTTGACGTCTTCTGACTTGAGTTTTAAATAATAAGAATCTTGAAGCATTTCAAAAAGAATTAAGAATCGTTTTGAAAGAAGAGTAATACTTGGTTTTAAAAGTTTAAGAGTTATACTAGCTTATGAGAAGTTAGGTATAACGACTTAAGAGAGATAAAAAGAATGGTTTATTGACTTTAGAAGACAAGAGACTTGATCTTAAAAGATAAGCGACTTGACTTAATTGAATTGATATGAATTTTGTTAAAAAGTGTGAAACCTCATTCGTGAGTAATGAGTACTTGGTTTTTAAAGAATAATGTTTTACTGATTTCGGAAATGAGAATAAGTATCGAACGAACCACTGCAGCGTTAATAAAGGAAAATGTATTGACAAGTAAGTAATTATATTAAAACCAGTAGAAACCTCCATCTGCATAGAAGCTAAGATAAGACAAAATTTTATTACATTTCCTAGATCATGGCTGCTCTAATAAGATTGTTATAAACAAGAATAACCTACTCACACATAAGGCATATATTACTCAACTGTTTTTAAAAAGAGAATTATGTTATTAAATGATTAAGACTATGAACTATGAAACCTTTCGAAAATAAGAAACGTGAATATTTGAAATTAGGCAAACTTGAACTTTTGGAAAAGAATGTTGTTACTTGACTTTAAGAAGGAAAGTGTGTTGGTTTAAAAGGAGGCATAATATTGCCTTAGTTGATTTAAAAGGAAAACATGATATTATCTTAATCTATCTTAAAAGAGCGCTTAGATGTTAGGGCCACACGACACCGCTGCTCACGGGATGAACCGAATGTATTTCACCGATTCGATACCGAGTCCACGAGACGGACCGAATGTATTTCATGCGACACCGCTGCTCACGGGATGAACCGAATGTATTCCATCCGATTTCTATCGAGTCCCATGAGACGGGCCGAGACACGTGTGCGATTTTTATCGAGTCCCATGAGACGGGCCGAGACATGTGCGATTTCTATCGAGTCCCACGAGACGGGCCGAGACGTGCGATTTCTATCGAGTCCCATGAGATGGGCCGAGACATGTGCGATTTCTATCGAGTCCCATGAGACGGGCCGAGACACGTGCGATTTCATCGAGTCCCATGAGACGGGCCGAGACACGTGCGATTTCTATCGAGTCCCACGAGACGGGCCGAGACATGTGCGATTTCTATCGAGTCCCACGACGGGCCGAGACACGTATTCCATACGATTCCTATCGAGTCCCACGAGACGGGCCGAGACACGATTCCACACGATTCCACCTCGAGTCCATGAGACGGGACGAGACATGTTACACGATCACCTAACTTATACCTAGATCGCCAAGAATGGCGAAGGAGTTCCACAGTACGAGGATGACTTTGCGGCGTGAGTCCCCGACTGACATGATCGCTTTTATGTCGCGAATCGTAGTTTGGTAATCATACATGTCTCCTGCTTTATTTTAAATCGTTATGATTTCATTTACGATTTTTCGCCACATACTGTACCGCCAGATCGACTCTTCGGGGCCGCTCATGCCGCAGTAGAGGTACACCGTTGTTGATCCTCGCCATAGGATCACAGCCAACAGATTGGAAGCTCCGCTTCTCCGAGGCTTATCTTTGGCATGCTTCCTCGAGTTGTAGGTTCTGTACATTCGTGGTATGGCGGGCCCCGTCCCGCCATAGGTATTGTTACATTCTTAGAGGTCCGTAGTACCGCTGGCGTGGCTGTAAAGCGATGAATCGCTCAAAAATTTCAGATATATACGCAAAGGCAACCGCTTTGGTTGGCCTGCTTTATTATCTTATCTCTTGTTTCATATTCGCATGTTTTATATTCCGCTGATTTCTCGATGTATGACTACTGGGTGCCCGTGCATCAACACGCCCCTGAACGGTCGTGACAAAAGTGGTATCGAGCGCTTAATCTCTGAAAGTGTCTACGCACCGCGGTCTAGTAGTCTTGATTATCGGTGTCGCGCACCACATCTATAATCGTAAGGTCGCAGGACATTTAGGATTGGTTTCCATTCTTCTCATTCCGAGATCGTGCCTTAGAGCCGTGTTATAAGTCGACCCTCCGACGTATTTCGCTTTTACCGCTTATGCCTCCGCAGTGCAACCCGAGCCTGGATGGCAAGGCAATGGCGGGTCGCTAGTAGGATACAGAGGAGCACGGGGCGCACCCGCCATTACCCGAGATAGTGATTCGACGGCGAAGCTTTTGACGCCGCCAAATTTCAAAGAGAGTTTAGGTCGCAGCAGGTCAGCCGAGACCACAAGACTGAGCCTCCACCCCACACCGGAGCAGAGAGACGGGTTACGCGAGACGGGCCCGCCATCGCCGTGATCGTGGCCGCATACGGCGATAGGCCGGATGCGCGCGCCAGCCCAAAGAGTACCCATGGTTCACCCTAGATCGGATAGTTTGAGGCTACGGACTTTCGAGTCAGAGCCCGCCAGAGATCTACGGGTCGAGGCCTGCGGATGATCCGCAGGAGTTCATTCCACAGTTACAGAGGCTCATGAGAGTGATCAAGGCTTCCGAGACCGAGTCGGTGGTCTTAGGTTCGCATCGGCTGCGTGATACCGCAATGATCGGTTTGATTCGCGAGCCGCCCGGGAGAGTATGCACTTCCACCGTATGAGCGAAGTTCTCGTGGGCATTTCTTGCACATTTCTTGCCTCCACAGATGATAAGGGCTCGCCGGCAGATTTTTGACGCTGAGGCGCACCGCGACGGTTCGGGAGTACAATGTGGAGTTTGACTCATTAGCTCTGAAGTCCTCGCATTGGTAGCCGACACGGAGGACGAGTGCACCGCCACGCCACCGCTCGACGACTACTTGCGAGGCTTGTTCGTGTAGCTCTTCACCGCATGGACATTGCCCGCATACAAAGCCATGCACTTGGATGAGGAGCGGAGAGGTCGACTAACGACCGAGATCGCCAGAAGAGGCCGTGACAGCAGGTCCTTTGGTAACTTTCGAGGCGACCGCCAAGAAGAAAGTTAGTTATGTACCTCCGCCAAGACAGAGTGGTCCTCCGCGCCTTCGTGACGCTCGGTATTCGAGCCGGTCGAGCCCGTGGCTTCGCTCACAGTATACGGGTTCCAACACGTTCATGCTTTCTCAGTGCACGACGCGCAAACGCCATCCCGGGAGTGTCGCTTCTTATCGGGTGCTTGTTTCACTCGCGCCGTCGCTACGTGACGAGGACTATCCTAAAAGAAGGGATACAGTAGAATGACACAGCCACCGGTCGGGCAGGATTATCGCCTTTCATAAATGCATACGCAGGCGTGCCTATGATTAGAGTGAAGCAGATGGTACATGTATATTTTTACCCCTCTAGAGACTAGTATGCGTAGATGGTGTGATGAAGTGCTAAGTATTATGTTCAGATAGCATTATATTAAAATTGTGTTTAGAAAACATGGTTAAGGGTAAGTTTGGGGACAGGGAAATTCTGAACCTTAGAATATTACACGTAGAGACCTTAGATGCGAGGCCATCTTGAGTAAAAGATTTATGGTTGTGTTGACCTTTATCAGAGTGCGTAGTATACGTGGGATATATTTTTGTGATAAGTCCCTGGGTGATATGAAATGAAAGAGGGTAATTGAGCTAAGAAGACCACTAGGTTTTCGTAACTTGATTTGTGAGATTGTTCCGGATCGGGGGAACAAGTGTTTAGCGCGATAATGGTCGGGTTGAGGACCAATCGCGGTCAACCCGCGACCGAAATGTGGGTCGGGCTGAGGTGGTCCCGCCAGTGGCGTGGTCACGAGGGTGCTAGTCCGTGTTTAGGTAACCATCGATGAAGTTCGTGGATACGTCGACCAAGAATCGGATCGTAGCGCCGAATGGCCTTAAAGGAGATTGAGGCTGGTAGGATGACCAAGCTTGGAGGTAGTGACTCCGGAGATTTTGGAAACAGAAGCGATGACTGAGGTATGGTACGTATACTAGAAAGAGTTCAAGTGTTCGAGAAGAGTACGACGAGTGAGGAAAGAAGAGAACGTGTGTTAGCAGAATAAAGGAGATCATTTTGTTGTGGAGTGAAGATGCGAAGGGAGTATCCTTTAGACCAAGGCATTAATATGAGAACGTACCTGTTAAAATAAGATTTGAATTTTTGGAACGAAAGGAAAATCACTTTCTCCTAAGGAGAAATTTCGGAACCTCGTGAAGGAAAAAAGTTTATTATTTGGAATTTGATTCTCATATTTGGTATTTGGGATTTATAGAATATATAGGAGTTTTAGATTTTTAAGTCTCAGATTTAGTCATGTAAGGCTCACAGGAAATTTTACGATTTTGTGGGGCCCACAAAATTTTAAGATATTTTGGCCAAATATAGATATGTGGGTGAAGATATAATTTTGGACCAAGTGGAGGGGTGACAAATAGGAGGGCGACACGTGTCACCCCTCCACTTGGTCTTGCAAGATGAAGACTAGATATTTTGAGACAAGGGGACATGTGGGTCCCACTCCACTTGACAATTACTTGTATTTATCCAAGTCTTGCAAGACTTGGATTCATAACTTTACACTTAGCCAAATATTTCACCATTTTCTCTCCTTTGAGCTCCATAATCTCGAAAGCCTTGTGACCAAGAACAACAATTGTTGATCAATTTATTTCTCCAAGATTAAGTCCCTAAACCAAGTGTTGAACCAAGATTAACATCTCAACCTTTAAGACAAGTCTTGGCCGAGAAAGTGGGTGAAGAAACCCTAAGTTCTACCAACTTTTTAGAAGTGAAATACAAAGAGAAGTTAGTTATAAGATTGTGGTAGTTACATATATATGATTGGAACTTGAAAAAGTGGAGCAAAACGAAAACTGCGGGCCAAATATTCTACGGACTGTTTTAGCGTTTTTGGGCTACTTTTGAGGTAAGAAATCTTCTTCATTTGATGTAATTATATATTACTCATTGTTATGTTTAGTAGATGAACTTGTATTAAGGAAGATATGAAAAATAAGGTGTGCATGCCCTACTTTGGAAGTTGAGGCCGAGAGCAACATTTTCGGGCCGTTGGATTCGTTGGTTTTTATTGTCGTTATCAAAACCTATAGCATGTTAAAATGAAGTAGTCCTATTATTATAAGTTGTTATGGATTGTATATAAGTGTTGTAACTTGAATTGGATTAAAAGGAATTGTGGAAAAGGGATTTGGATATGTAGTTGTTGTTGGCCAAGAATGGGCTAGAAATTGTGGCATATTGTGGGCAGTTTTGGGGCTCTTTTAGACGTGGTTATATGCTGGAAATTTAGTAGCTTTGTTTCATGGTTAATATAGTAAAATGGCTAATGAAAGTCCTAAAAATAAGGGTGTGAAAAGGCGTTGAAACGCCTCACATTGTAGCCCCGTTATTGTTGGACTATGGACTGTTTTTATGGGCTGAATTGTGGGCTGTTTTATTTAAGTTAAGGGGCCGAATTTTGCACGTAAGGTATGCGTGTGATCCCCTTTGGTTAACTGTTGGTTTTGCCCTTAATTGTGGCTTGGTTGTGATCAAATTTGGGTCGTGGAAAAGGTGGAAAAGTACGTAGAAACAAGAGAAGTGCTGCCCAATTTTTCGTAGAATAAGAGACTCTTTACTTGGTATTACTCTACCTTAGAAAGCATGAAGCTGATAGAAGTGTTATTGTATCTATAGGTTGAAGTACTGCATTGAGACGTATACTAGTTATCAAGTTGGAATAAGCGGATAAGGTATGTGAACTATCCTTCCTTCTTATGACATGATTTATTTTGAAAGTTATGAGACTTGATTTATTTGAAAGTATATGATACTTGGTTTTGAAAGTATATGATACCTGAATTTGAAAGTTAAGAGACTTGATTTATTTTGAAAGTTATGAGACTTGATTTATTTGAAAGTATATGATACTTGAATTTGAAAGTATATGAGATTTGATTATATGAAGTACATGTGACTTGAGTTTAAAAGTGTAGTAACTTGATTTTAAAAGTGGAAATGTCTTGATACTACGAGTGTTAGTGTCTTGGGGTTTATAAATAAAAGGATGTACGACGAACGTACATAATACTTTTGGGTTCACGCCCCTAATATTTCATAGTACTTTGGGTGCATTCCCATAATAATGCAAGATGTGATAATGTCTAGGGTTGTCTAAAATGAAAGTTCATGGTGTGCGTATGGTACACGAGATGTTCGGTACATGATGTTTTGGTACCTTGTCATAGCTAAATGAAAGATTTTATATGTGTTTGGTACATGATATGTTGGTACCTTGGCATAACTAAAATGAAAGTTTGTTTTAAAGATTTTATTGAAAGTCCAAAAGATGTTTTAATTTGCACATGGTTGTTCATGATAGCTATTTATGGATATCACTGTCCGTGAACTTGTATTCACGATGCGGGATAGTTTCCCATAAGATGTTACGTCCGTGAACTTGTATTCACGATGCGGGATAGATTCCCATGAGATGTGTATTGCCCGTGAACTTGCATTCACGATGCGGGATAGATTCCCATGAGATGTGTATTGTCCGTGAACTTGTATTCACGATGCGGGATAGATTCCCATGAGATATTACTGTTCGTGAATTTGTATTCACGATGCGGGATGGATTCCCATGAGATGTGTATTGTCCGTGAACTTGTATTCACGATGCGGGATAGATTCCCATGAGATGTGTATAGAGTATAGGAATTTCATGACTAGACATACATGGTTTTAAAATAACTCTTTTTTTGAAAAAAAGTACAGTTGACTTTTATTTTATATGACACGGTAGGATCTGGTATTTAATTTTCATACTTGCCCCTGTCATTTTTTTGTACAGTTATGATCTGATTTACTGCACTTCTTTTTTACATACTTGGTACTTGCAGATCGACCTCTCTCGTGAAGGCCGCTCATGCCCGCAGGTATAGGTATTCAGTTTGGAGATCCTCGAGCTTAGGATCCGTGCCCAGCTTTTTGAGATAGCTCCCCTGTTCCGGAGCTTATCATTTGGTACATTCTTTGATATTAGACTTATGTTTATTCAGGGGTATGGCGGGGCCTTGTCCCATCATGTTGTACATTTTCTTTTATTCCTAGAGGTCCAGATACATACGCTGGACGCATGTGTGTGTCAGATAAACCGGATTCTGGGACCTTTTTATGTACAGTGTCAGCCTCGTTGGCTAGCCGATTTTATTTATATGAGTTGTTAATTCAATTATTGTCTATGGGTTGTTTGAGATAAGGGTGCCAAGGTAGGGCACCAGTCGCGGGCCCGGGGTTCGAGTCGTGACAGGTCGCTCCCAGAACAAGTTTCTAACTCGTTCTAAGAGCAAATTTTTTGTTATCACTTTTTGTGGTTTGTGTAATCTTGCCAGCAAGGTCAAGTATAGGTACATGGACTATCAATATCAGGAAATGCTGGACTATAACCTTTGTCCCCCACAGCAACTTAGACCACAAGCTCTGCAAGAGGAGCGAAATGAGCTGTAGGAAGCCTTATTCAGGCTCACCGAGTGCCAGAATCCTCAAGGACTAACTCATCCACCACAGAATCAGGATCCATCAGGAAGGCTAGATGACATGAGAGCAACTCTCTGGGCACTCTCAAACGCCCATAATCAGCTCATGAAGGAAATAAGATTAACCATCAGGAATCTAGAGATACAATTGGGGCAGCTAGCTAAAAAAAGATAAGAAATGGTGTATAATGGAACTGCCCTATCAATACTGGTACAAACCCACAAGAGCAGTATCAAGCAATTGAGGTGACGGGTGACAAACAAATGGAGACAGGTTCATCCCCAATATGTCCAGAAAATGAGGGTGAACCCAGTGAGGTGAGAGAGCCAGCAGTCATTGACATACCGCGTGTGAAGATACCATATCCTCAGAAACTTAGAAAGAATTCTCTTGACAAGCAGTTTTCTAAGTTTCTAGAGGTCTTTAAAAAACTGCATATCAACATTCTATTTGCTGAAGCCTTAGAACAAATGTCGAGTTATGTAAAGTTCATGAAGGAAATCCTCTATAAAAAAAGGAGGTTGGAGGAGTATGAAACTGTGGTGTTGACTGAAGAATGCAGTGTCATCCTACAGAGAAAATTACCTCAGAAGTTGAAAGATCCGGGAAGCTACACCGTCCTCTGCACTATAAGGAAGTTTGAATGTCAGTAGGCTCTATGTGATTTGGGGGCAACTATAAATTTGATGCCCTATTCTGTGTTCTGCAAACTTGGAGTGGGGGAAGCAAGACCTACAACCATCATCTTACAGCTAGCCGATCGCTCCATCGTCCACCCTAGAGGAATCATCGAGGACGTGTTGGTTAAAGTAGACAAGTTCATCTTCCCCGATGATTTCATCATCCTAGACATGGAAGAAGATGAAGAAATGTCCATTATCCTTGGCAGGTCGTTCTTAGCCACAGGACAGACACTCATTGATGTTCAGAAAGTTGAGCTGAGACTTCGTGTTCAGGAAGAAAAAGTGATTTTCAATATATTCAGGGCAACAACTTACCCAAGGGCAAGTGATAACTGTTATGCTATTGAAGTGATTGTTGAAGCAGTTTCCGAAAATGGGTTCAGGAGTACAGATGCTCTTAAGGTGGTGATGACACAAGGGTATGAGGATAGTGGTAATGACACAAAATTGATAGAGCATGCGAATTGGTTGGATTCCCATGAGCCCTGCTATAAAAGAAAATACGAGGAGCTAGGAACCATGCCAAAGAGACCAGTACCATCCACAGAACAAGCTCCATAACTCGAGTTGAAGACTCTGCTAGATCATTTTCACTATCAATATCTAGGTGAGAACCAATCCTTACCAGTGATCGTATCAGGTCATCTTTCCAAAGTGGAGGTTGAAAAGATGTTGAGAGTATTGAGGGCTCACAAGCTCGCAATTGGGTGAACACTAGCAGACATTAGAGGGATAAGTACTTCTACAGTAATGCACATAATTCGTCTAGAAGTTGAGAGCAGACCTTCCATTGAAGTACAGAGGAGACTAAATCCAACCATGAAAGAGGTGGTGAGAAAAAAGATCCTGAAATGGCTCAATGTTGGGGTGATTTATCCTATCTCTGACCGTGCATAGGTGAGCCCTGTGCAAATGGTACCCAAGAAAGGTGGCATGACTGTGGTGACTAACGAAAAGGATGAGCTTATTCCATCCAGAACAACTACAGGGTGCAGAATGTGTATTGACTACCGCAAGTTGAACAAAACAACCAGGAAGGATCATTTTTCGTTGTCTTTTCTTGACCAAATGCTTGACAGGCTTGCAGAACACAACTACTATTGCTTCCTGGATGACTATTCAGGGTATCATCAAATAGCCATCTCTCCAAAAGATCAGGAGAATACAACCTTCACATACCCTTTGGTACGTTTACTTTCAGAAGAATGCCATTTGGGCTTTGCAATGCGCCCGCCACCTTTCAGCGTTGTATGATGACTATCTTTTCTGACATGGTGGAAAAGACCATAGAAATCTTCATGGATGATTTTTCTGTTTTTGGATCCTCCTTTGATGAATGCTTAAATCATTCGGGAAGCGAGCCGCAATGCAATGACTCAATCTGGTCGAATCGAGAAATGTCACTTTATGGTACAGGAAGGTATTGTGCTTGGCCACAAGATTTCCAACAAAGGCATTGAGGTAGACAAGGCTAAGGTTTCAGTGATCGAAAATCTGCCACCTCTAGTATCGGTGAAAGGGATCAGAAGTTTCCTTGGGCACGCTGGTTTCTAAAGAAGATTCATCAAGGACTTCTCAAAGATCTCTAAACCTCTGTCCACATTGTTGATGAATGGGGTTGCTTTTGAATTCAATGAAGAATGTATGACTGCCTTTCAGACACTTAAGGAGAAGCTAACCTCAACACCTATAGTCACTGCACCTGACTGGACACTCCCATTTGAATTGATGTGCCATGCAAGCGACTACGCAGTGGGAGCGGTTCTTGGACAGAGGATTGACAAGGTATTCAGGTCAATTTACTATGCTAGCAAAACCCTCAATGATGCGCAGATGAATTATGCGACGACAAAGAAAGAGTTGCTAGCCATAGTATACGCATTCGAGAAATTCAGGCCATACCTCATTGAGAATAAGGTGATAGTGTACACTGACCACTCAGCTATCAAGTATTTGATGACTAAGAAAGATGCAAAATCTCGACTTATACGATGGGTGCTGCTACTGCAAGAGTTTTACATGGAGATTCGCGATAAAAATGGGACTGAGAACGTGGTAGTAGACCACTTGTCAAGGCTTGAAGTGGAAGAGAGTCAGAACACAAAGGATGTGCAAATAAATGACTACTTCCCAGACGAGCAACTGTTCAAGGTAAGTACCAGTGCAATTTTACCTTGGTTTGCTGACTTTGTTAATTTTCTTGCAGCAAAAGTATTGCCTTCAGAAATGTCAAGGCAGCAGGTGAAAAAGTTCTATTCAGAGGTAACACATTACTACTAGGAGGAGCCGATTCTCTACAAGCAATGTGCTGATCAAGTCATAAGGAGGTGCGTACCCGAGGATAAAATGCACCAAATTCTCACTCATTGTCACACCTTGCAATGTGGTGGGCATTTTGGAGCATCACGGACAACAGCCAAGGTATTACAGAGTGGATTCTATTGGCCAACCCTATTCAAGGATGCCAACACTTTCGTGAGGAGCTGTGATCGTTGCCAAAGAACGGGGAACATGACAAGCGCGGCTAAATGCCCGACCGATCTTAGAAGTGAGCCGCTTGATGATGGGGATTGATTTCATGGGCCCATTCCCAACGTTCTTTGGGAACCAATACATTCTCCTGGCAGTGGATTATGTGTCCAAATGGGTCGAGGCAGTGACTACAAAAGAGAATGATAGTAAAACTATCTTGAAATTCCTGCAGAAAAATATATTGACAAGGTTTGGCACCCCAAGAGCCCTCATCAGTGATGAAGAGAGTCATTTTTGCAACAAGAAGCTTGATGCCTTGCTGGCACGTTATGGAGTCTACCACAGGACTGCCTTTCCATACCACTCGCAAGCCAACGGGCAGGCCAAAATTTCAAATAGGGCAGTGAAAAGCATACTGGAAAAGACAGTGGATGGCTCAAGGAAGAATTGGTCTGCGAAGCTAGATGATGCACTATGGACCTATAAGACAGCTTTCAAGACTCCCATTGGGATGTCACCATACATGATGGTCTATGGGAAGACATGTCATCTACCGGTGGAGTTGGAACACAAGGCATACTGGGCAACGAGAAAGCTGAACATGGATGCCAAAGCAAGCAGGCGTAAGAGGTCAGAATCGAATGAGTTAGATGAATTTCGGAACAACGCTTATGAGAACGCAAAAATCTACAAGAAAATGGTCAAAGCATGGCATGACAAGAACTTAATACTTAAAGAGCTACAACCTGGGCAACAAGTACTCCTATTCAATTCAAGGTTGAGATTGTTCCCAGGCAAGTTAAAGTCCAGATGGTCAGGACCATATATTGTGGAAAAAGTGTTCCCTTATGGTGCAGTCGTGTTGAGAGGAGAAGAGGGAGCACCATTCAAAGTGAACGAATAAGAGAGTGAATCCATACTTGTTGAATGCCATAGAACAAATCAACTCTGTGGTCTATTTCGAGGCACAATGATAAGGAACCTGCATCCGGCTACAAGACGTTAAAGACAACGCTACTTGGGAGGCAACCCAAGTTTTAAATTACATAATTTAATTTTAATTAGAACAGTCTCACTTTTGGTATTTTTGTGTTGTGATGCCAGGTGAAGGAATGAGACATGAAGCAGGGAAAAAACGCTGGAAAATGCCGAATCAGGAGTTTGAGAACCGCGGTGCCATCATACAGAACCGCGGTTCCAGAAGCTCAGAGAAGTCGCAGGAATTTAGGCACCCCGGTGCCACGATACAGAACCGCGGTGCCGATAGCGATTTCTGAAAATAAAAATAAAAATGCCCTGAATTGCCAAATCTCCTCCCACAGATACCGTTTCAGTGCAATATCCGCCGCCACCACTACCATTTTGAGCCGCTGTATGTTTTTAAGTCATCCCGTGTTAATTTTAGAGTATTTTACACATTTGGGACAATATGTAGTTTAAGTTTGGGGGGGGGACTTCATTTTATTTTATTTTTGTAAGTTGTGTTTGTTTTTGTGTTTTATATGAGTCATTTTTTATGAGTCATGCATGTTGTAGTTACTTGAAAACGCCTAGTGAACTAAGTGAGATAATGTAGTGGAATGAGAAGCTAAAATCTGTGTGCTTAAGTTAGATATGTCAAAAATTCATGAAAATCTGATTATTTGGAATATTTGATGCTTAGCCTATGTGTTGTTAATTGAAAAATGTTTGTGAAGTCTGTTTTCTTGCTATTTGAGGCGAAATAGTTAGGATGTACATGTTTTGGGAGATGATTCAGTCATTTCTTTGCTAGCCCTTCTTACTATTCATTGCCTACCTTGCACTAAATTGTATCACTAGTCAGCCCCGTTGAGCCTAAAATAAGTTGTTTTCTTTGACACCCCATGATTCCCTCATGTCCCATAAGCAGTAATTGAATAAAGGGATGAAAAATAGTGAAAAAGAAATACAAAAAGAGAGTAAAAATTGATGCACCCCAATGAAAAAGAACGTAAAAGATTAAGTTTGGGGTGCCTATATGAATTGATTCATGCTCTCAAAAAGAAAAAAAAAGAATGATAGGTATGAACTGAAAAGAATACCAAAAAGAAGGACAAAATGGTTGAATGAGAAAAATGCTTATGGTACGTAAATTGAGCCTAAATGCCTACTTTTACCTACCCCTGCCTAAGCCTACATTACAACCCTGAAAAGTCCTGAGGATCTCTAGTATGTATGTCTATGATTAGTGAAGAATAGCAAGTACACATGCCCGTAGACTAAATGAAATTGACATGCATATGTTAGATATTCATGCTTCTATTACTCATGTTTGAAATGAATTTGCGAAATATCTGACTTGAAATTCTATATTGCTAAATTCATGCTATATCTATTCCTACATATTATCTCAACTGACGTTCATGTGTTTCTAAGTCTTTGTGCAGCTGCTTGATTTGAGTCTTTGAGTCTTTTAAGTTTGTGCCTTTGTTTTTGTTTTGATCTTTGCTCGAGGGCGAGCAAAGATTAAGTTTGAGGGTATTTGTTAGGCGTATTTTGTATACACTTTTTGAGTCAATTTTAGTTAGTATTTTACTCATTTTCTTGTGTTTAGTATATTATTAGGTTTGTTTTTCTTTCTTTTGAGTCACAGCGGTGCAAAAAGGCAAAATGACAAAAAAGAACGAGAAATAAGCATAAAAGGAGGTCCCGAGGCAGATTAAAACTAATGACTCAGAAAAAGGCAAAGCATGACCGCGCGTCATAAGCGTAACCTGGTGCTAAAATATCGAGACCAAGAAGACTTTCGGACCGCGTGCCATTTATACCGAGAGTCGCAGACTTTCTGACCGCGCCTGTAAGCGTAATCGCGCGCAGACGCGAATTGTCAGATTCAAGTTAGAATTGGCCAAGGGCAGAAGGGTCCATAGGGCACGAATTTGCAACATATTTTAGCCCTAGAGATTAGTTTAATGAAGAGAGTTGGTCATTATACAACACAAGAAAACACAAGGCAAATTTGGAGCGAAAATTGAAGACTTTGTTCTACGTAATTTTCTTTTTCCGTCTTTAATTCAGTTTATGTATGGATATTGTGTTAGTTCTTAGCGTGACTATGGCTAGGAGCTAAACACTTTATTAGAGCTTCCCTTATGAATCACTTGAAGCTTTTATTCATGAATTAATGTAGTAGTTTGATTCCTTCTTCGCTTGATTAAGATCTATTCAATATTTGGTATGAATGTTTGATAGTTAACTGACCATTAATTATCATAATCTATATGATTTCGAATCAAAATCCGAGAGGAGAGATTTGGATATGCTGTAATTGAATAGACATAGGTTAAAATCGCAGACAAAAGTACTCCGATACTTGTGTAGCATTATAGGTTATTGCTCTTAATTCTCCTTTGTGGTAAATCCTATCATAGAAATATAGAAGGGTTCTGTACTAGAGTTGAGTGATTATATTGTCCTAACCGAAATATAAGACAGTCTAGTTAACCGCTATCTTAACAAAGAAGAAGAATCATTCTAGTTGCATTAAAGATTGGATAAAGTGGATAGTCGAGGATTTTGGAAGCCCTAAGTCATTCATAACTGATTACAACTTTATTAGTTTAAATCTTGCAAATATTCTAGTAGTTAAACAAAACCCTCAATTAAATATTGATTGTCAAATAGATAACATAAAATAGATGAACGGTACTTAGAATCCAGTCTCTGTGGATGATATTCGGTCTTACAGACTATATTACTTGTGCACGATGCGTACGCTTGCGTGAGCAGTCGAAATATCGCTAACAGTTATAATGCTGAAAATTTAGTTACAATTATGCATGTTTAATGTGGTAAATTTCTTACGTATGTCCTAAAGGAATAATGGTATAGAAAGGTGTAGAAAGGCTTCACATTTTACCATCTTTGTATTGGAATATGAATTGTTTTTATATGGATTAAGAGGCCGGATTAACATGAGAAGTGGGTGTGTAAATCCCCTTTGTTGCTGTTTTGATTGTGCCCTTAAGTGGTGCTTGTTTATTGATGTTATTGGCCTTATTTGTAAGGTGGAAATGTATGTATAATTAGGGAAAGTGCTGCTCAAAATTTTATATGAAAAGAGAACCATTACTTGGTATATGACCTACACTAGTAAGCATAAAGTTGATAGATGTTTTATCGTTATTTTAAGGTTGGAGTACTACTTGAGGCGTATTCTACTTGTTGTGTTGGTATAGCCGATAAGGTATGTGAAACTATCATTTCTTCTTTTCGCAGGATTTATATGAAGTGAGTGTACGACGGACGTACATAATTCTATTGGATCTTAATCCTTAAAATGAAAGATGTGATAGTGCCTTGGTGTTTTCTAAAATGAAAGATGTGATAGTGCCTTGGGGTTTTCTAAAATGAAAGATATGATAGTGCCTTGGTGTTTTCTAAAATGAAAGATGTGATAGTGCCTTGGTTTTTCTAAAATGAAAGGTCATTTTAATGATTTAATTGAGAGTCCAATGATGATTTAAATTGCACAAGGTTGCTCATGAAAAGCTATTCATGCAAGTGTTATTAATCCATTCACACCGAGTTCCTCACTAGAGAGTCGGGTACGTTATATGTACATGATTCCATGGACATGCTATCCATGATGCGAGTATAGATACCCATGACACCGAGTCCCATAATGGGCCTGGTATATTCGTGCGCAAATTTATGACATTCACACCGAGTCCCTCACTAGAGGGCTGGGTACGTTATACGTATATGATTCTGTGGACATGTATCTATGATACAATTATAGATACTCATGACAGTATATGGTTCCATGGACATGTATCCATGACGCGGGTATAGATACCCATGACAGACATCCATGATTTTGAAATGATTCTCACTTTTTTTTAAAAAGGCACAATTGACTCTCTATTTTTATAAGGTACAGTTGGTTCTTATTTTATATGGCACGGTTGGATCTGGTATTTTATTTTCATACTTGTCCCTGTCATCTTTTGGCCAGTTATGGTCTTATTTACTGTACTTTATGTTTACATACTTAGTACATTGTTGTACTGACCCCCTTCTCCGGGGGGCTGCGTTCATGCCCGCAGGTATAGATACTCAGTTTAGTGATTCGCGAGCTTAGGATCTTTGCTCAGCTTTTGGGATAACTCCATTGTTCTTGGGCTTATCATTTTTGGTACAGTTTTGCTGTTATAGGCTTATGTATATTCAGGGATACGGCGGGGCCTTGTCCCGTCATAGTTCCTGTTATAATCTTAGAGGTCTGTAGTCATATGTGGGTTGGACGTGTGTACAGTTGTAGCTTGTTTTGGATTTTTGTATATAATGGCAGCCTTGCCTATTTTATTTTATGGGTTGTTATTACAGTTCAGGGGACATGATCCCTTTGTTATGTGATTATGAGTTTTTCCTTAGCTTCCGCTGATTATATGTGATGTGAGGGTATAAGGGTGCCCAGGTAGGGCACCAGTCGCGGCCCGTCGGTTAGGAGCGTGACAAAAGTGGTATCAGATCAGTTCGTCCTCGTAATGTCTACAGACTGTGTCTAAGTAGAGTCTTAGGTATAGGTATGTTGTGCACCATACTTATACGCAGGAGGCTGCTGGACATTTAGGATTGGTTTATATTCTTTCATCTCATAGGTCGTGCGATAGAGCTATGTTAGTAGGATAATCTCTCTCTAACGTATTATTGTGTTACATCTATGCCTTCGAGGAAAGCGACAATGACCTAGAAGGGCAAATCAGTAGCAGGAGCTACTAGTCAGACTCAGAGAGTTACTAGGGCACATGCCCAGTCTATGCCTGAGATTGTATGCCAGTCAGCGAGTTCAGTTACACCGTTGTCACCAGAGGAGCTTAGAGCAGCTCCAGAGGCCCCGATACTTGAGCCTTCAGTTCCTCAGCCAAGGGCAGATGATAGGGTCATGAAAGATAGAGTTCAGTTGCTGACTAGATTAGTGGCTGGGCAGAACCGCAAGCAGGGACCAGGAGTTGATCCTAGGTCTGACAGTTTGAGGGCTCGTGATTTCTTGAACTATAATCCTTCAAAGTTTTTTGGGTCACATCCCGAGAATGATCCGCATGAGTTCATCCGACAGATGCAGCGTACACTGAGGGTAATAAAGGCTTCAGAGACTGAGTCAGTTGACTTGACTTCATACCGGTTGCGTGATATAACTACTAACTGGTATGAGTCTTGGGAGTTGTCTAGGAGAGATGATGTTCCTCCAGCTACATGGGATTTACAGAGGCCTTCCTTGGTCATTTCTTGCCTCCAAAGATGAGGAGAGATAGAGTTGACAAGTTCTTACAGTTGAGGCGGAGTGGCAGGACCATTCGTGAGTATTGCCAGGAGTTTGATTCGTTGGCTAGATATGCGCCTACGATTGTGGCTAATATGGCCGATAGAGTTCATCGCTATGTGATGGGACTCGATCGTTATTTGACTGATGGTTGCATGACAGTGGCTCTTCAGCCAGGTATGGACATTGCCCGGATACAGGCATATGCCCAGAGGGTGGAGGACTGACATAGATGGCGTCAGCCAGACAAAGAGCACGATCGAGGCCAGCCTAAGATGGCTAGGTCGACTGGGTATTTTGGTGAGTTTTGAGGCGGGCAGCCTCAACAGCCTGTTAGGTATTCTTCCCAGCCGGCACAGAGTACACCTCCATAGTCTGCAAGCAGGAGGTTCGATCGCAGGACAGGGTATTCAGGAGCTGGTCAGAGCTCCAGGGCTTCAGGTTCGTAGATATACATGGGTTCTAGCCAGCCGAGTCCACCTTTACCTCGGTGTTCTCGGTGTGGTAAGTCCCATTTTTGGGGATGCCGTTCTGGTACAGGTGCATGTTTTGCTTGCGGCCGTCAAGGCCATATGATGAGAGATTGTCCTTCCAGATGTGGTACAGGTGGTATGACTCAGCCTACTGGATCAGTTGATGGTTCATCATCTACTATCGCTATGCGCCCCGCAGGGCAGGGTGTTCACATGCCAGCAGGACGTGGTAGAGGTCATGGCGGAGCTTCTAGTTCTGGCGGTCCTTTGAACCACATTTATGCTTTGACTAGTAGACACGATCAGGAGGCGTCACCGGATGTTGTTACATGTATATTATTGATCTTTTTCCGTGACGTGTATGCATTGATAGATCCAGGTTCTACTTTATCCTATATATCTCCCTTGTTGCTAGTAGAATTGGGATAGAACCTGAGTCTATAGAACCTTTTGAGGTAGCTACGCTGGTGGAGATTCAGTCATGGCTAGACGTGTATATAAAAATTGTTCGGTGGTTATATGCAGTCGCCATACCATAACAGATTTGATAGAGTTAGACATGACTGACTTCGATGTGATTATGAGTATGGATTGGTTAGCTTCTTGTTATGATAACGTTGATTGTAGAGAGAAGTTGGTTCGATTTCAGTTCCTAAGAGAACCAGTGATAGAATGGAAAGGGAATACAGCATCGCCGAGGGGTAAGTTTATTTCATACCTCAAGGCAAGGAGGATGGTCCGGAAGGGCTATATTTATCACTTGTTTTGAGTGTATGATACGGAAGCTGAGGTACCGACTCTTTAGTGAGTTCCAGTAGTTAGGGAGTTCCCAAATGTGTTCCCAGATGATCTTCCATGTCTTCTTTCAGAGCGGGAGATAGATTTCACTATAGATGTATTACCAGATACCCAACCCATATCTCTTCCTCCCTATAGAATGACACCTGCAGAGCTGAAGGAGTTGAAGGAGCAACTGAGAGACTTGTTAGAAAAAGGCTTCATTAGGCCTAGTACATCACCTTGGGGAGCTCCCGTATTGTTTGTGAAGAAGAAATGTGGATCGCTGCGGATGTGTATTGACTATAGGCAGCTGAATAAGGTAACAATCAAGAACATGTATTCCCTCCCCAGGATTGATGATTTATTTGACCAGTTGCAGGGTGCCAAGTGTTTTTCGAAGATAGACTTGCGGTCAGGGTATCATCAGGTGCAGGTCAGGGAAGCAGATATTCCAAAGACAGCATTCAGGACCTGATACGGTCATTATGAGTTTAGAGTGATGTCTTTTGGGTTGACCAATGCTCCAGTTGTATTTATGGATTTGATGAACCGAGTGTTCAAGCTGTTCTTGGATATGTTTGTTATCGTGTTCATTGACGATATCTTGGTCTATTCATGATCGTAAGGAGGAGCATGCACCATTTGGCGACAAGATTTAAGGTACTCCAAAGACCGCAATTGTATGCCAAGTTTTCTATGTGTAAATTCTGGTTAGCCTCAGTGGCATTATTGGGGCATATTATTGGAGCTGATGGTATTTGGGGTGGATACACAAAAGATTGAGGCAGTTAAGACTTGGCCCAGACCTACGACTCCTACAGAGGTACGCAATTTTCTGGGGATTGCAGGGTATTTCCGGAGGTTTGTGGAGAAGTTTGCCTCAATTTCAGCGCCTTTGACTAGGCTAACTCAGAAGGTGGCTAAGTTCCAATGGACGGATGCTTCTGAGCAAGGCTTCCAGTTGTTGAAGGACAAGTTGACTACGACTCCAGTTCTAACTCTTCCTGAGGGACTAGAGGGGTATGTTGTTTATTGTGATGCTTCGGGTGTTGGGCTAGGTTGTGTGTTGATGCAACATGGTAAGGTTATAGCTTATGCATCCCGACAGCTCAAGAAGCACGAAAAGAATTATCCTACTCACGATTTGGAGTTAGCAGCGGTGATACATGCCTTGGAGATATGGAGACATTATCTATATGGAGTTCATGTTGATATTTATACGGATCACAAGAGTCTCCAATATATCTTCAAATAGAAGGAGCTGAACTTACGGCAGAGACGGTGGTTAGAGTTACTTAAGGACTATGATGTTGATATCTTGTACCACCCGGGGAAAGCCAATGTGGTAGCGGATGCTCTTAGCCGTAGGTCTATGGGTAGTTTGACAGATGTGCAGCCGGAAAGAAAGGAGATGATTCGTGAGATACACCAGTTAGCTAGCCTTGGAGTCTGGTTGGCCGATTCTGGAGATAGTGGAGTTCTTATTCGAGGAGTTGCCGAGTCCTCTATCGTAGAAGAGGTGAAGAGGCATCAGTATAAGGATCCTATTCTGGTACGATATAGAGATGCAACTCTTCGAAAGGAGAAGACTCTATTTGAGGTTGCACTTGATGGGGTGCTACGGTACGAATGCAGATTGTGTGTACCTGATGTTGCAAGGCTACGGCAGCAGGTTATGGGAGAGGCACACAATGCTCAATATTCTATTCATCCGGGGTCAACAAAGATATATCATGACCTTAGATGCGTATATTGGTGGGATGGCATGAAAAGGGACATATCGAAGTTTGTTGCGCAGTGCCCGAATTGCCAACAGGTTACGGTTGAGCATCAGAAGCCTGGTGGATTATTACAGGGGATAGAGATCCCAACTTGGAAGTGAGAGGTGATTAATATGGACTTCGCATGTGCTTACCTCGCACTCGTATAAGTATGACTCCATATGGGTTATTGTGGATAGACTGACGAAATCAACCAATTTTCTTCCAGTTAGGATTACTTACTCAGCTGAGGACTATGCTAGGCTATACATCAGGGAGATAGTGAGACTGCACGAGGTTCACACATCTATCATATCAGACATATGCGCTCAGTTTACAGCTAACTTCTGGAGATTATTCCAGAAGGGATTGGGGACACAGGTGAGTTTCAGTACAACATTTCATCCTCAGACCGATGGGCAGGCAGAGCGTACTATTCAGACACCTGAGGATATATTGAGAGCCTATATTATTGACTTCAGAGGTAGCTGGGAGGATCATTTTCCACTCGTTGAGTTTGCGTATAACAATAACTACCATTTTAGTATTCCGATGGCCCCGTACGAGGCCTGATATGGGAGGAAGTGAAGATCACCTATTGATTGGTTTGATGTGGGCGAGACTAAGTTACTCGGCCCAGACATGATTCAGCAAGCTGTGGATAAGGTGAAGCTTATCCAGGAGAGATAATTAGCAGCTCAGAGTCGACAGAAGTCTTATGCTGATAATCGACGCCGACACTTGGAGTTTCAGCTTGATGATTGGATATTTTTGAAGGTATCACCCATGAAGGGTGTGATGAGGTTTCGTAGGAAATGAAAGCTTAGCCCAAGATACTTTGGGCCTTAACAGGTTATTCGTATGATAGGCAAGGTTGCCTATGAGTTGGATCTACCATCTGATTTGGAGGCAGTACATCCAGTCTTCCACGTATCGATGCTACGTAAGTGTATTGTTGATCCTTCCAGAGTCTTCCCAGTAGATGATGTTCAAGTGACAGAGAAGTTATCTTATGAGGAGAGTCCTATAGACATACTTGATCGCCAGGTCAGAAGGTTACGGACTAAGGATGTGACTTCCGTCAAAGTCTTGTGGGGGAATAATAATAGAGAAGAGATGATTTGGGAAGCAGATGATGAAATGAAGAAGAAGTATCCTCACTTTTTCCCTACGTCTACAGGTAATTCGATTCCTTACCTGCCTATATTAATTGATGAATTACATGTAGGATGTTGTGGCCGTGTGTGGCATCTTTGGCTTTGTTGGGTATAGGTTTGTAGGTATAGTTAAAGGAGACTATGTCGAAATTCGTATAGCTCGAGACCTATTATGAACATTCGAGGGCAAATGTTTCTAAGGGGGGAAGAATGTTACACCCCGTAATTTCAGGGCATTTAAGTGAGAATGTAACTAAGGAAATGAGATTTGAACGTTGGAAGGAAAGTATATTTACACATTATAATTTTGGATACAACAAATGTGACGACGAGAATTAATTTTAGTAGTTGGATTATTTCCAATAGAGTTATGGATTTAGTGTTGAATTATTTAATCTTGGCATTGAAAGACTTGAGGCCATCGAAAATTTTAAGAAATGGCTAAGTGTGAAAGATATTTTGTGAAGAGTGAGACAAGTGGGGTTCATGGGTCCCCCCTCCACTTTTCCTACAAGCTCCAATTAAATACAAGGCTTGCAAGACTTTAGCTCACAACTATCTTCATCATCCAAACTCTCTTCTCTCCTCCTTAACCCTCAAGTTCTCGAAAAAGCCATAGCCAAGAAGAACAAGTTAAATTATTTTCCAAGATTAAGTTCTTTAACTAAGTTCTAAGCCAAGTTTAATACTCCAAACAGTGGTCACGATTTTGGACCAAAATTTGTCTTGAAACCCTAAGCTTGTTTATGAACTTTGTGGAAGAAAAACATGAAAGCAAGATGGATACAAGCTTGTAAAGGATTCATGTGTGTTATTGTAACTTGAAGTAGTGGGGCGAAAGGAAGCGTTGGTCAAACTCGGGACTGCTTTTGGCATAAGATTAAGGTAAAATTTCTTCTTTCTCTTGAAGTAATTGGAAGTTACATGATGTTATAGTTAAGAGATGAACTTGTGTTAAGTAAAATGGATAATAAGAAGTGCATGTCACAGTTTTGGCATGTTAGCCGAATTGTGGACAGTTTTGTTAAATTGGATTCGTTGTTGTTATTATCGTTACTTATTGCATGTTATAAATTGAAGGAAATCTTGTTATTGAAAGTTGAAATAGTTTATATTAAAGTGTTGAGACTTGAATTGGATTATAATAAATTATGAAAAGGGAAATGATATTAGGTCTTGTTGGCCGAGATTGTATAAAACTGTGGGATATTGTGGTGCAGTTTTAGGAACTGTTTTGTGGAGTTATAATGCTAAAAATTTAGTTACAATTATGCATGTTTAAGGTGGTAAATTGCTTACGTATGTCCTAAATGAATAAGGGTATAGAAAGGTGTAGAAAGACTTCACATTTTACCCTCGTTGTGTTGGAATATGGACTGGTTTTATATGGATTAAGAGGTCGAATTAACATGAGAAGTGGGTGTGTAAATCCCCTTTGTTGTTGTTTTGGTTGTTCCCTTAAGTGATGCTTGGTTATTGATGTTATTGGTCTTATTTGTAAGGTTGAAATGTATGTATAATTAGGGGAAGTGCTGCCCAAATTTTTATATGAAAAGAGAACTATTACTTGGTATATGACCTACACTAGTAAGCATGAAGTTGATAGATGTGTTATCGTTATTTTAGGTTGAAGTACTACTTTGAGGTGTATTCTATTTGTCGTGTTGGTATAACCGATAAGGTATGTGAAACTATCTTTTCTTCTTTTGGCATAATTTATATGAAGTGAGTGTACGACGGACGTACATAGTTCTATTGGATCTTAATCCTTAAAATGAAAAATGTGATAGTGCCTTGGTATTTTCTAAAATGAAAGATGTGATAGTGCCTTGGTGTTTTCTAAAATGAAAGATGTGATAGTGCCTTAATTTTTCTAAAATGAAAGGTCATTTTAATGATTTAATTGAGAGTCCAATGATGATTTAAATTGCACAAAGTTGCTCATGAAAAGCTATTCGTGCAAGTGTTATTATTTCATTCACACTGAGTCCCTCACTAGAGGGCCGTGTACGTTATATGTACATGATTCCATGGACATGCTATCCATGATGCGGGTATAGATACCCATGACACGGAGTCCCATAATGGGTCGGGTATGTTCGTGCGCAGATTTATGGCATTCACACAGAGTCCCTTACTAGAGGGTCGGGTACGTTATACGTATATGATTCCATGGACATGCATCCATGATGCGAGTATAGATACTTATGACAATATATGGTTTCATGGACATGTATCCATAACGCGAGTATAGATACCCATGACAAACATCCATGATTTTGAAATGATTCTCACTTTTTAAAAAAAAGGCACAGTTGACTCTCTATTTTTACAAGGTATAGTTGGCTCTTATTTTATATGACACGGTTGGATCTGGTATTTGATTTGCATACTTGTCCATGTCATCTTTTGGCCAGTTATGATCTTATTTACTGTACTTTATGTTTACATACTTAGTACATTGTAATGACTCTTCTCCTGGCCGTTCACGCCCGCAGTATAGATACTCGATTGGTGATCCGCGAGCTTAGGCTCTTTGTTCATCTTTTGTGATAGGTGCATTATTCCGGGGCTTATCATTTTGCATAGGCCATTACAGGCTTATGTATATTCAGGGGTACGGCGGGGCCTTGTCCCGTCATAGTTACTGTTATACTCTTAGAGGTCTGTAGTCATGTGTACAGTTGTAGCTCGTTTTGGATTTGTGTATATAATGGCAGCCTTGCCGGCTTGCCTATTTTATTATATGAGTTATTATTACAGTTCAGGGGACAGTGTCCCTTTGTTATATGATTATTAGTTGTTCCTTAGCTTCCGCTGATTATATGTGATGTGAGGGTATAAGGGTGCCAGGTAGGGCACCAGTCGCGACCCGTCGGTTTGGGGCGTGACAAGTACCATATTCTCCTTTTGGTAATCCTGCAACGAGTTGTAGTACCATTTTAGTCTCAGAAACCGTTGTCCCAACATGACAGAGTTGGTCGGCGATAAGTTTCAGTTGTTTGCAATAGTCAGACATGTTGTTAAAATTCTCAAGACGAGTGTTGTTGAACTGCTCCTCTCTAAATACACTACCCGAGTATTTTTATTATCCTGAAATATATCTTCCAAGCGTACCCAAAGTTCGCGTGCCGAAGCACCAGTTTTCAGGATAGTACACAACAAGTCTTTTAAGATGGTACCATAGATCCATTGTTTAACAATTGCATCAAGACGGCGCCATGTCGAGTCATCAATCTCAGAGGGGCTAGGGATTGAATCATCAATGTGGTCGAGCACGTTATACGCGCAGACGTGGATATAAAATAGATTCTGAACTTCGTCACGGGCGAACCGGACTTTGACGAGCCACTTTTTACGCGCCAGGATCAATCATCAATGTGGTCGAGCACGTTATACACGCAGACGTGGATATAAAATAGTTCTACCTACATAGAATATTGACATTCTTCTTGGTCAAGAATAATAGGGATAAAATTCTTGATGTTTGTGACAACAAATGCCGGATGAAAAGAAGACTTTGAGGAAGGAGGGGTGTCAATTAATCCGGAGGTAGAACCAGTGGATTTAGGAGAGGTAGGAGGAGACATGATAGCCACAGGGTTAGAAATTCAAAGGAAAAAGCCGCCACTGTCGAGAGGAGGGTAGGGTGGTGGGCGGCGGAAATCAGTATAAAATTTCTAGGGTTTAGGGAGTTTATGCTTTGATACCATGTAAGATGTTGGAATAATTTTCCTTAGGGATTTCTTTCATTAATCACAATATATATAGTTGTACAAAGGTGATTCCTAATACAGTAAGAATCCTAAGTTACCTTAAATACATTATACTAATAAATACAATATTTTGAAGAATATTCGCTAATAGTTTGGTCTGAAGTTAAGCGGGTCAAGATGAGCTGAATCAATAGATGTGTCATTACCCAACCCGCTCAAAACTTACATGGGCTAAGATGAGCGGATCAAGATGACTAAATGATGGGTCATAACCCAACTTGCACAACTTGACCCATTACTTTTACAAATTTCAAACATATAGTCTATGATGTTATTTTATTTTGTATGGTACTTAATTTTTCCATATCTTTATTTTTAAAATAAGAATAATATTTTTCAGTTTTTTTTTTTATAAAAGAAAATAAAATAAAATAAAAATTTGAGGATGAGGTGAGAAATGAGGTAAAGTGAGGTAGGTAGGTATGGGAGGGGCGAGGTAAGAAAAAAAATCATATTTTTATAAATTATTTATAAAAGTAAAAAAATATATAAAATAGAAATTTGAGAATGGATAGGGCGGAGGTAAGAAAAAATGTCATATTTTTAATAATTATTTTATAAAAGTAACAAAAAATATGAAATAGAAATTTGAGGATGAGGTGGGATGGAGGGGGTAGGTGGGCGGTAGGGGGGAGGTAAGAAAAAATCATATTTTTAATAAAAGTAAAAAAAAACGAAATAAAAATTTGAGGATGAGGCAATCAAAGGAGGGGATAGGTGGGTAGGGGCTAAGAAAAAATTATATTTTTTTATAAATTATTTATAAAAGTAAAAAATATATAAAATTTTAGAAATTTGAGAATGAGGGAGGGGGAAGTATGAAAAAAATTCATATTTTTATAAAAGTAACAAAAAATATGAAATAGAAATTTAAGGATGGGGTGAGGTGGGGTTAGGACTTTAAGAAAAAAAATCATATCTTTTATAAAAGTAAAAAAAAAAATGAAATAGATGGGGATAGGTGTGGGTAGGGCGGGTGGATGTAAGAAAACATTTATATTTTTTATAAAAGTAAAAAATATATAAAATAGAAATTTGAAAATATATTCGAAATGAGGTAGGTGGGGGTAGAAGTGGGTAGGGGTGGTAGGAGGTGGGGTGGAGTAGGCAAGGTAGGGGCAGAGATGAAGGGTGGTTCAATGCTTAGGTGTGGGTTGGTGTATGAAAGGGGTAGGGTGGATGGATAGTATGGTTGAGGTGTGTTGGTGTATTTTTATTGTTCCGAAATAATAAATGAATTTTTAAACAATTATTTATAAATAAAAAACGTAATCTAGAGTGGAGCTCTAATCGTTAAAATTGAGTATTTATGTGGATCAAGTGTGGACATCATCATGAGTTCATTTGGGCTGTAACCCAAATCAACTCATAATCAAAATCACTCTTACCCAAACCCATGAACCTTAAGCGAGTTAGACGGGTCATTTATGTTTAGGCTAATTTTACCACCCCTATGTTTATCTGCCTTGTGTTGAATGATCCAGATCAAAATTGATAGAAATACAATTTGCAGTCTCCAGTCTCCACAAAGAGATGCAAACCTCACGGTTCTTTTTTATCGTAATTAATACAACTCCGTTTGTCATACAGAGTGGATGGAGCTTTGAGTTAGGAAAAATTATGTTTAATAATTACTCCCTCAGTTCAATCATAAGTCAAATTAATAAATTTTTACATCAGTTAAGTTAATGTTAAGACATGAATTCATAAAATGACACTTTTTTTTAGACAAATCTTAAAGCTAAGTCTCCACAAAGAAGAGATTCCCCTAATCTTTTGATTTTCTTTCACCATTCGTTTAGACGGTAGCACTAGTCAAAAGACAGGTAAAAGAAATTCGTTAGCTGACGCCTCTTAACAAAACAAGAAGAAGTGCTTTTATTGCAAACCAAACACGCCATACTAGCACATAATTTATGAAAACACGTACAAGGGTCTGTCCCATTCATCATGGAACTTCACCAACACGCTATTTCCAGATAAAATAAAAATAAAACAACCGAAAGCAAACAGTGACGGAAATCCCCCAAAGCAACCGTTAAACTTACATCACCCGGACTCAGAGAGCCAGGACAAGACCCGGAACCGATTTACCGACCCGATTAGGGAGGCTGCTCTCCCAAAGAGAGGGGCAATAACGTGGAGCGGCCGCGATAGAAGAGATATTATTATCGAGTCGGGTGACTGTGAGAGAGGTGTTGAAATACTCCCTGACCTGAGTAATTATCCCATCAGTGACAGTCCAAGCGTGAATCCAAGTAATGGATCGGGTCGGGTCGCAACCTTCAACTAGTACAGTGGACCCGAAGGCGTCAATGCTTTGAGGAATGAATTGGAAAAGGTGGTGGTGGGAGTTGGCAGTGCCAGTAAGGATGCGCATCAAAAATTGGTGAGAGGGTGGACCATGGAACCACCACTCAAGGTCAGAGGCCAGAAGTTTCTGGACCTTGTCTACGTCAAGTGAGCTCAAGGCCTCATATAGGGCGAGCACCACCTCTTTGTTTCTAGTTTCTTCCAGAGTTTCCTGAGAGTTAGCCAGTTCCAAAATCAGAGGACAGAATATTAGTAATTATATGGATACCAAGAATGGAACAAGTTACAAGGATGTTATAGGAAGACTACAAGGGTATTACTGAAATTATATAATGATAAGAGGGTGTTTTTGGGAAACGGCAAGGGTTGATACATTTCACGCGCCAGTCAGTGCATGAACATAACGTGTCCATGCTTGTATGGCTGAGTTTTCGTGGGGACAGAATTAATTGGGCCCCGCAGACTGACGTTTAAAATGTGTGTGAAGATGTCTAGCCAAATTTTAGTGGATCCCACAATATATAAACTAGTAATAATGCCCTGTTTCAATCATTTACGTGGCACTGTTTGATTAGTTGAATAATAAATTTTAAATATTTATATAATTATAATATTTAATAAGAATAAAAGAGAAATTTTAAAGTTAATTTATTTTTAATTATAGAAAAATGATATTGTAAGTTGTCGCCCAAGGAAAATTATTGAACAAATTATTTTTGAGATCAAGTGGAACTTTTTATGTATGTTAATAATGTTCAGGCAAAGGAGATCCAAAATAGTTGACCTAGACTGATGAAGCAATTGGTGCAACACCATCAAGAACTTGTTTTGAGTAAGAAAACTGAGGACTCTGCTAAGGCTTGGGTTAAAAATTCTTTCAACACATTATAGATTTCTAATGCCAGTGATTTAGACATGTAAGATGAGTCAAGAGGTTCTAAAAGAGAAAGGTGATCATGTGATTAAAAATGTGATCATGTGGAGGTTGTATTTGATCATGATACTGTTAATGAGCAAGGTGATAACTATTTGATGTTGATCAATGAGTCTCAAAGCCTTAAGACACATGCAGAGCAGTAGTGATTAGTGATAATATTTCTCCTTTGGATGTTTCAATCCCAAGAAAAATGTCACCAAACAAAATGCTGCATGATTTGGTACCCCATAATATAATGCATATAGAGGAGAAATATGATTATTATTCTGAGAGTGGTTTAGGAGGCAACACATAAAGGAGGAGGATAAATCAGATAATATATTGCAGAACTTGCGGAGTATCTATAATCAAGGTGGTGTTACTCCAAAGTCTACTATAATGGGTCACAAAAAGGTAGCAGACATGCTACTTTGGAAAAACAATATCCAACAAAGGTGTTACCAAAGAAGGTTTCTGTTAAAACAAGTTTTAAATGATGATTAAGTCTTTGATATGGAACATTAGATCGGCGAGGACTCATAAAGCTTTTTATAGGCTATAAATTCCTAACAAACATCACAAGTTCTTTCTAGTTGCCCTTATAGATCCTTAACAAACTAGACATGTTCAGTAGTATAAGAGGAGGTTGGGTATGCATACAGTTAATTTCAACTGTAATGGGAAGATTTGGTATTTTGTTTCTAAAAATATACATGTGGAAGTATTACTGGATACAAGCCAACAAATTACTTTGAAGTTATTTTTCCATGAGTTTAATCAAACTATTATCTCAACTCTAGTATATGCTAAATCTGATGCTGCAAATAGACTAGATCTGTGGGATATTATCTATCATCATGCTACTACTGTGATCCTACCTTAGATGGTTGGAGGAGACTTCAATATTATGATGAATGAAAAAGAAAAGATAGGGGGTCTAACTATTTATTTAAATGACTCTGATGACTTTGCATATTGTGTTTATTCTTGTGAATTAGAAGAATTAAATTTCAAGGAGAGTCCTTTTACACGGTGGAATGGAAGATCTGCTAATGACTGCATATTTGAAAAGCTTGACAGAATGTTGGTGAATTCTTAATTTCATGATTGGTTAGGTCACATAGAGGTTGAACATTTGGCAAGAACATGTTCTAACCATGCTCATCTACTCTGTAGTTATGGCGAAGTGTACCTAACTATATCATGCCTTTTAAATTCCTCAATTTTTGGACTGATCATGATACTGTTCAACAAAGTTGGATGTCATATGGGGATTTAGATCCTTTTATAAGCTTTAAATACAACTGAAAAAGCTTAAATATATTTTGTCTGAATGAAGTAGAGAGGTGTATAGAGATATCTTCAAGCAGTTAATTATTAGAGAGGAGATTGGCAGAATTAAAAAGACTTATTTGAAGAAGATCCTAATCCTTTAAACAAATGTGTGTTACAAAGTGCTCAGGTTGAGTACTATCGGTATTTACATTAATGAAGTCTTGCCAAGGGTGATGCATGATAGGTTGAAAAAAGTATTATCAGACTTAATTTCTGGTAATCGTTCTAGTTTTATCGAAGGGAGTAGTATCATTGAGAATGTTTTGCTAGCCCAATAAATAGTGACTAATATCAGAAAAAGGGGAAGTTTTGTTAATGTATAATTAAGCTAGATATGGCAAAATCTTATGATAGTCTCTTGAAGTTATCTAGCTAGAGTTCTGCACGGGATGGGATTTGACACTCAGTTTATTGATCAGTTATGGAGGCTGCTGGCGAACAACTGGTATTTCATATTGTTCAATGGTCAGTCAAGTGGCTTATTTCATTCAACGAGAGGGGTTAAGCAGGGTGATCTATTATCACCTGCTTTATTCATTTTATCATCAGAGGTGTTGTCTAGAGCAATTTCAAATCGGAGATTGAAATTATAGTATTCTTGCATGGGTGACAATAAATATGATTCATAGATGTTTTATTTGAAGATTCAAGCTATGTTCGATATGGTATGTCAAAGTGGAGTCTTAACTCAAAAGAATTAATTCCTTGATTATTCTTATTGATGAAAGACATATATATACAAGTTATAATAGGAGAATCCTATTCCTACTTTACATCTAAATTCCTATTCTATAAGGAGATTAACTATATATTTATGGTAAGACTACAATACTAATTATATGGTAAGTGTACAATAGAAGTCATAAACTAATATGGATACATGGTGGTATACACAGATGGGATAGACGGATGGGCTGAAGCCCATGTCTACTTTAACACACCTCCGCAGTCACAGCGGGCGATCTTCGTACGTTGAGACTGTCTCTAAAATCTTCAAAAAGGACCGAGGGAGGATCCTGTGTAAAGATGTATGCAATTTGATATCTGGAAGAGACATGACAGACGCGTACTTGTCCTTTAGCTACCTTCTCTCGAACAAAGTGAATATTCATCTCTATGTGTTTAGTCCGCTGGTGCTGAACAGGATTACCAAAAAGGTAGATGACACTTATATTATCACAATATACCAAGGTAGCCTTCTCAATCGGACAATGAAGCTCTAAAAGTAGATTTCAGAATCAACACGACTGAAACCACATCGCTACCCTCGATACTCGACCTCTGCACTTGAACGTGAAAACGTAGATTAACGCTTGGCAGGCCATGAGACCAAGTTATTACCCAAAAACATACAATAGTCAGACGTAGACCGTCTGGTGTCAGGACAACCATCCCAATCAACATCTGTATAGGAGACAAGTGTAGAAGTCGATGAAGGATACAAATGCAAACCATACTCAAGTGTTCCCTGAATGTACCTAAGAATGCGTTTGAGCGCATTCATATGTTCAACTCTGGGATCATGCATAAACGAATACACCTGTTGTACGACATATGTAATGTCCGACGCCAGAACGCTGGCCATCGAAGGCGCTGCAAGACTACGATATGGGCCTGATCCTCATAGTGAGAGCTACCGCAGACTCAACTTGGGTTTAGTATCAACTGGAGTAGAAGTGGACTTACATGATGACATCACAACCCTCTCAATGATCTCTGCTGCATACTTCCTCTGTGATAAGAACAACCCACCTGCATGACGAGTTATAGCAATTCCCAAAAAATAGCTCAAGGGGTCCAAGTCTTTCTTGGCAAACTCAGAACTGAGCATTGTCATAATAGAATTTCTCAAAGCATCAGAAGAGACAGTCAAGATAATATCATCCACATATAACAGTATATCAGCCATGGAAGAACCCCGACGATATATGAATAATGAATTATCTTACCTGCTGTGAGAAAACCCATAGTCGAAACAAAATCAACAAACCTTTTATACCAAGCCCGTGGAGACTGCTTAAGACCATACAAGGACTTCTTCAATAGACATACATGATTAAGATATCTAGTATCCCTAAACCCCAAGGGCTGATGCATATACACTGTCTCCTGAAGATCACCATGTAAGAAAACATTCTTCACATCTAGCTGATGAATGGACCATGATTTTGAAAGAGCCAAGCTGAGCACAGTGCGAATGGTAGCCGGCTTGACCACCAGGCTAAATGTCTCACCACAATCCACACCAACATGCTGAGTCTTACCATCACCTACAAGTCTAGCCTTATGTCTTGCAAAAGAACCATTAGAATTTTTCTTATGAATAAAAATCCACATAGACCGAATAATATTAACACCGGATGAACGGGGTACCAACTCCCACGTCTTATTATCAATAAGAACATTATATTCCTCGGTTATGGAAATTTTCCAATTAGGATCATTTAAGACAGACACGGGATTACGGGGTAAGGGTGATTTAAGAACATTAAAATTTAAATTAAAATGTCTCTTTGATTTAAAAATACCATGTTGACTGCGAGTGATTGAACCTTGGCTTTGGGCTGGACTGAGTGAATTTTGGGAATTTTCTGAAGTGTTGGAGATTACCGTCGGAAGTGCCTCGACGCTGGGGTCATACCGATGAACCGCAGAGCTGAGTTTTAGCCGCGCGCTTCCTGCAGGGTCTCGGCCCTAATGACGAGATTGAAACTGTTGTCATCGATCGCAGGCCGCGCCTCTAAGGGCGGCCATCATTGGCGGCGTTTTCTAAAGAATCTGAAAAATGACGGAGAACATACGGGGAGATATCATCATCCAAAAAATCGTAAGAACTAGGCACATGTTGTTCTACTTTAGAAAACGAAAATTGGGATTCATCAAACAGGACATGACGACTTATGATGATTCGTTTAGAGGACAAATCAAAACATTTATAACCACGGTGATTTGACGGATAACTCAAAAACACACAAGGAGTAGAACGTGTCTGAAGTTTGTTGATTGTAATGGATGGAAACAATTGATAATATAAGCATCTGAAGACCCTAAGATGAGAATACAAATGAGTCTTATTATATAACACTTGGAGATGAGATGAATATGTCAAACCTTTGGAGGAAGAATATTAAGTAGATCGGTAGCCATTTGTAGCGCATGACGCCAAAACAATGGAGGGATGGAAGAATGAACCAATAAAGTGCGAATAATGTTATTAATGGTATGAATTTTGCGTTCTGCTTTTCCGTTTTGTGAGGACGTATGAGGACAAGAAAAATGAAAATTTATCCCATTTTGTGCACAAAACTCCCTAAATTCCCCATTGTCATACTCTTTACCATTATCACATTGAATGTTCTTTATTTCTCGTTCGAATTGGGTTCTGATGAAAGCTCTAAATTTTGTGAATATGGAAAAAACTTTAGGATTTTTTTCGCAATTGAAAACGTCCATAAAAATTTAGAATAATCATCCAAGAATAAGATATAATATCGTTGACCCATAGAACTGAGAACATGAGATGTCCATAAATCGCTATGAATAATGTCAAATGACATAGAAGTATGAGAATTTGAAGCTACAAAAGGTAATTTAATATTTTTTTCCCATAGCACAGGATTGACAAAGTGGAGTACTACACGTACCCTTACAAGAAATAAACTTATGTCTATCTAAAGAAGATAAAATAGATGACCCTGGATGACCTAGACGAGCATGCCACAAGGAAGGAGCAAGAACTGCAAAAGTGGATGACATAGCTTGATGCGAGATGCTGAGACTTGGTGTGATTGCATAAAGATCCATCCTACTATTACACCTCATGAGATGACTCCCCGTCTTGAAATTCTTCACAGAAAATCCAAACGGATCAAAATTAATATAAACCCAATTATCAGTGGTGAATTTACTGACATACACCAAATTTTTAATCAATTTTGGTGCATGAATGATATTTTTCAGGACAAGTGGTGGATGAGGATGAGACAAAGTTTTATTACCATACCATTAATTGGAATAGAATGGTCATTACTAACAGTTATACCACAATTAGTGCTCAAATTGGAATAAGACGAGAGAGTACATTGGTCGGATGTCATGTGCGTAGTGGCGCCGGTGTCCATGTACTAATTAGGGTCCGGTTGAGTCAAGCCAATCGTGTGCATCGTTGTTTCAATGTCGGTCTGAGTGGGGCCCACCGCGTGGTGGGCCTGATGGGGGCGAAGCCCAAGTATCTTGGATCGCTGGCCGCCATACACCGGTCCAACCCGAGTCCTATCTCGGAAGCTGGTCGCGATGCTCGTGACCGCCGATACGAGGCGCCGCGACGTCAGAATGCGGGCCGTGGCGCTGGGACCCATCACATCGCCCAGGCCTCAGGCCCTAATCGCTGTTGCTTACGGTTGCCCCGTTGTTTCCGCCGCGATTCTTGCCATTATTCTTTCGATTTTGGCCCTTCTTACCACCCCCATTGTTGTGATTTTGGGTCACGTTGGTTGGATTGGAAGGGGAAAAATTGGAAGCAGTAATCATGGCAACAGGATTTGCTCCGATAGATACCCTTTTAGTCAAACCCGCTTCTTCCAAAGTGAGCATGGAGCGGGCTTGATAGAACTTCGGCAGGGGGTTACTTTGACGAATAACCGAAACAACCCTTGTATAGGCCTCAGATAGACCGACAACCATCTGAAGAACTAGACGACTATTAGAAACAGGAGAACCCACGTTGCGAAGTTGATCTGCCAAGTCCTTGAGGCGTTTGCAATAAGAAGAAACGTTTGGAAAATTCGCCATAGAAACCTGAGAAAATTCCTACTCAAGGATAATAATGCGAGAATGACTGTTATCTTAGAAGATGTCACGCAACCGATTCCACGCCGCCATAGCTGTGGATTTGGGTTCCATAATCGTCTGTAAAAGATCCAAGGAGATAATGACATAAATCCATTAGAGAACCTTGGCATCAAGCATATCCCATAAGTCGGTATCTGCTGCTTTAGTAGGCACAACCGTTGTAGGTAGACGTCGTATCACCCCCGTAGGAGTAGTTGGAGGGATGATGTGGTGAAGAACTTTATGTGCCATAGTATGAATCTTGAATAACTCCGTCCACGTCCCATATTGGACGTTTTCTAGGTCAAGAACGATAAGAAGGACGCTCTTGATGTTAGAAACTGTGAGGGCAAGATGAAAAGTGTTCTTATCAGTCATGGTGAAAGAACGAACTTTGGACCAAGATTTGGAGAAAAATAGGAAGGAGGAGGGCTCAGATTTCTGGAGAAAACCGAGGGGTTTTGTTGAGGGACGTCATGGTATTTTTGAGAAGAAAGGAGAAGCGGAAGCAAGGAAAATAATCTAAATTTTTGATACCATGAAAGAATTAATCTCTTGATTATTTTTATTGATGAAAGACATATATATATATAAGTTACCATAGGAGAATTCTATTCCTAATTTACATCTAAATCCCTATTTTATAAGGAGATTAACTATACATTTATAGTAAGACTACAATATTAATTATATGGTAAGTGTACAATAAAAGTCCTAAACTAATATGGATACATGGTGGTATACCCGGATGGGCAGAAGCCCATGTCTACTTTAACAATAACATCAGTATGTTGATGATATCATCATTTTTACCTCTGCAGATAATGAATTCTTATACAAGGTGATAAAGGTGTTACAGGAATATGAGAAATTTTTCGGACAATTAATCAATACAGAGAAGAGTGCCTTTTTACATGTATAATAAAGTGGTAGATAGTTTGATTCATCGGGTGGAGTAAATAATTAGTTTTTCAAGACATCAGTTTTCTTTGAAATATCTAGTTTGTCCAATTTTCTGTGATAGAAGAAAAAAGATATATTATAATGATCTTATAAAGAAGGTAAAGCAGAAGCTGCAAAACTAGAAATGAAAGCTATCATCATATGGTGGGAAGATTGTACTGATTAACAATGTATTTAAAAGTATTCCAATTTATTTGTTGTCAGCTGTAGTGCCCACTAAATTCACAATTAATGAAATTCACAATATCTTTGCAAGGTTCTCGTAAACATGTATATTATAGAAATAATTATATTTCTATTTATAATTAAAATATTTTCATATATTGTGTAAATATAATTATGGTAAGACTAGGATTCCTACTTTGTATAGGCTTAGAATTCCTATTGTATAAGGGATGAATATTATACTCTATATATACTTTGATATTAATGAGAAGACCCCCAAGGGAGATTAATATCATCTTACATGGTATCAAGAGCCTAAACTCCAAAAACCTAGAAATTTTCTACAAGCCGTCGCCAAAACCTAGAAATTTTCTACAAGCCGTCGCCCCCCCCCCCCCCTCCTCACGACGCCGCGGCTCCTCTCTGTTTCTTTCAAAAAATTCTTGGTTCTTCCTCTCTTCTCTAAATGGCTATCCCTGATTCTTCCACACTTTCTGACGCATCTACCTCCACAAACCCCACCACAAAGTCATCACCCCCGTTTCATCCCACCCTTACTGTTTCCAACATCAAGAACCATATTCTCATCCTACTTGATCAAGAAAACAGTCAGTATTCTCCTTGGGTTGAACTGTTTCGTAATCATGTATGTCTCTACAACGTGCTTGATCATATTGATGACACAATTCCGCGTCCTCTGGAGGTTGATGATTCTACTTGGCGTCGTCTAGACGTCGGCGTCAAACAATGGATATATGGTAGTATTTCTCAGGATCTTCTTCTCACTATCATGAAATCTGACTTCACAGCCCGTGACTTGTGGAATCGTTTGGAGGAAATTTTTCAGGACAATAAGCACACCCGTGATTTAGAGGAGCAATTTAACAATACACGTCTTAAATTTTTTTCCAATGTGATCGAAATCGCAAACGATTAAAGCTCCCGACGATCAACTTGCGCTATCGACTACTTTATTCGACCAAAATAGTGTTACAATTGATTGCTGGCCTCCTTAAAGGCGAATTTGATACATTGGCCATCATGATTCAACAGACGGATCCGTTACCCAGCTTTAACAAAGCTCGCTCACAGTTACTTCTCGAAGAAACTCACCGTGCTAAACAGCGAGAGCAGCGGCCGAAATACGCTGCTCCCAAGAACCCGGCGCGCAGTTGCCTCAAGCCTGAGAAGCGGCGCGTGCCCCATTAGTATCAGCAGTCCTTCAACCCTTATTCCTACCACGGGTTGTTAGGTCCAGCTCCAAAGACCACAAAGAAGCCCACTTCGTGCGAGGCGATTCCAGCACCTCCTCCGCCAGACACCCATCGAGTTGGGTCAGCTTTCAGACCTCAACATGCAACGGCGACAATTGGTACATGGACTCCGGAGCCACATCTCACATCACCCAATCTGCAGGTATTATTCCCAAACTGTGCAGTTTAAAGCATCCTCAATATATTACAGTTGGTAGTGGACAACGCATTCCAGTAAAGGGTTATGGTACATCATACATGCCACGACCCGACCCCGGGCCCGCGACTGGTGCCCTACCTGGCACCCCTTTCAGGTATACATCAGAGAATAGCAGCGGAACATACACAACTCATAAAATACTTTAGACATTAAACATCAACAGGCTAGCCGACAAGGCCACCTTCCGTAACATATACATAATACAAAAATAAAACAGTACATCTCTGTTCTTACAACCCAATCCACAAATGTGACCACAGACCTATAAGAATAACAATTGTGGCGGGACCAGGGATCTAAAGCAAGGATAAGCCTACGGAGTAATGGAGCTTCTCAACAGCTGAACAATGATCCTAAGAGTGAGGATCAACAACGTGTATACTCTACCTGCGGCATGAACGCAGCCCCCCGAAGGAGGTCAGTACAACATGTACCAAATATGTGAAATCAGAAATCAGAATGGAATCATAAGTCTAAAATAAAGCTGGAGACATGTATGATAACTCAATTGACAGTACATTGTGCCTTACTAACAATGAGAGTAAACAAGAGTATACATTTCTGCATAAAAATAGGAGGCTCATGATCAAAGTAGGGCCACCCGCCCGTAGTATCATTAAACAATCCTACTCCTGAGACTATTTCACCCGCATAGGCCGTATGTACCCGCATGAGGTAATTTCCTCACATAGACTGTATCCGCCCGCATAGGTCATGTGGACCCGCATGAGGTAATCTCCTCGCATAGGACTGGTCCGCCCCGCATAGGACTATTTCACCTGCATAAGCCCTACGGACTCGCATGAGGTATTCCTCGCATCATGGGTAGCAAATCCACGGAATATGCAAATGCCACAAACCCCGGGAATGACCCCGTAATGAACAATATATCACTAGCACAACCGACTATCATACATAACATAAGCATTACCAGCTTATCATACACAACATAAGCACTATCAACTTATCATACATAACATAAGCACCACCGACTTATCACAATTATCATAAGCAACTTAAGAAATCCTATAACTTCTTATTAGCTTTGTTCATATACACTCTCATTTTAGTTTACTTAAGGCACTAACATGTCATTATAAAATCCGGGAATTTAACCCAAAGTACTACATACTTCTATTCTTTTAAAATGACTCTTTTTTATATAAAACTTCCAAGATACTAATAACCGTAGTATCAAGTCATATCTACTTTTTAAAACAAGTCACAATACCTTTTAGAACTACATTTAAAGACTTCTAAATCAAGTGACTTTTTACTTTAAAATTTTAAGCAATTGATGCCTTCAAATCAATTTACCTTTCTCCCCTTCAAATCATTTTATCTTAATTTACATTGCTAGAGTAAATCATCCTTTTAACTTTCCATAAAGCTATTATAACCAACTTCCCATAAAGCCGTTATACTAACTTTATACTTTAGATACTTACATTCTTCTTTATAACCAAGAGACTTAAACTTTCCAAAAACCAAGTATCCTATACTTTCAAAATACTTCAAGTCTCTTAACTTTAGAAATCAAGTTTCTTAACTTTAGAATAGCTCAAGGAATCAATACTTTCCAAATCAAGTATTCTATACATTTTCAAGTCAAGGAATCTTTGTTTATCTTAGTAGAATAAACCATTCTTTTTACTATCCATAGAGTTATTAACCAACTTTATGCTTTTGAAACCAAGGCATTTCTATCCTTTAAAAACAAGTGAGTTAATTCTCTAACTCAACCAACTTGGACATCCTTAAAACGAGTCAAGGATATCAATGAAACTAAATTCATTAAAATCTCGTACGTCTACCGTACTATACATTTACAACTACTCATGCTCAAGAGATAGGAAAGTTCCACATACCTCTTCGGTTCAATCCACTTGCTAAGTCCAATATGTCGTATGTAGTATGTCAACCTATAATGACCATAATACATCTATTAACTTCTAGCTTCAAACGTAGAATATTCTAAGTGTAAAGTCACCAAATTCTACGGAAAATCGGAAAGCACTTCCTTTGTTTCTACGTACTTTTCCACCTTTTTCAAGGCCCGAATTCAATAACCAAACATGCCACATTTAAGGCTCAACAATGTAGTTAACAATAGGGGATTACACGCCTAATAGGACGTGTAAAATTCTGCCCCACAATTGATATCCAACTAGTCTAAAATACAATGTCATTCTCGGCCATTGAGGTACAACAATACAAAGTCTTTTCCAATTCTTTTTCAATCCACTTTGTTTAGTCTAACATGTTATATAGCCGCAATCGATTATAACAACTAAAATCTCCAATTAGATAACATGTGACGATTCTAACTATCGACCAAATTGTATTTCAATTTCAAATGGCTAACAATGTCATTTCGGATTTAGGCTTCCAATATACACAACACTTATCAATCCTTAATACATATATCTCATGCTAGTTAAAATGTAAGGCTACAACAATAAGTAATCTTATAACACTTAAGAGAACAAGATTGTTACCTTAACGAGCCTTAATCCAACTTCAAGATCCGAAGTCGCTCCCTAGCAACTTAGAGCCTCTCCTTGACACTCCAATCCGCCACTTGAAGCCCTTAGAAGATCACAAACAACTTTCCTTCAATTTCCAATCCAAACCTAGGAAAGTGACTTAGGTTTTTACCTTGCGACTAACGCAAAAAACGACACTTTTTCGGGATTTTTCTATTGAGATACCCTTACAATACCCTTAGGAACCTTAGTTTAACGTATTGAGATTATTGAGCAACAAACGAAAAAATTTCTCTTGAGAGAGAGCCCTAACCCGAGAGCTCAATAATGAAGAACAAGATTTTCTTGAATTTTTTTTTCTAAGTATGGGAGCTTGTCCGGCTAGTAGTGTTACTATATAACAACATGGAGGGTCAAGATTAAAACAAATGGGTGGCTTGGATGTATTTTAATAAAAGATCAAGCCAAGTGGCCTTGACTTAGTCAATGTTATCAAGCTCTTAGCCTAGCAAGACTTGTTCATCTCTATAATGGTCAAATGACCATTTCACCCATGGCCCATTTCGTCCAAGACCAACTAAGGTGGGGTGACACGTGTCGCCCTCCCATTCGTTGTAATATTTCGTTTTCCGACATTTCCATAATTCCGATAAATTTTTACTAGTCTCAAATCTTAACATTTTTGAGTTCTTACGTATGTTCTTATAAGCATGTCCTGAAATTACTGGGTGTAACAATACACACAATCTCCCCATCCACCATTCTCCCTTAAAAATACCTTATATGCCCCACATATGATTAAGAACCTAATCTATGTCCTCCAATTTACTCGTAATAATTAGAATATTTTCATATATTGTTTAAATATAATTATGGTAAGACTAGGATTCCTACTTTGTATAGGCTTAAGATTCCTATTGTATAAGAGATGAATATTGTACTATATATATACTTTGATATTAATGAGAAGACTCCCCAAGGAAGATTAATATCATCTTATAGTTCTTCTGGAGTAACAAGGAGTAAACATTTGGTCTCATGGGAAAAAGTTTATTTTCCAAAAGAAGGTGGTCTGGGATTCAAATCACTTTATGATGTATACAAATCACTCAACTTTGGTGGAAGTTTAGGACTGAAAATATAATATGATCAACTTTTATTTGGAACAAGTATTGTAAGAAGCACAAACCAATTGAGGTTTAGTGGAAGGGTGACTCTCAAATTTGGAAAAGAATGTTAGAAGCTAGAGATCGATCAACATATTTGGTGGGAGTCTAGAAGTGCAGAATGCAGTGTTTAGCAAGATAACTAGTTCAAACTAGGTCCACTAAATCAAGTTTTACCAGCTCAGAACAACATTGATGAATTGAATTACTTCGTGACATCAGATGCATGGAATTATCAGAGGTTGCAGGAATAATTTCCATATCATATCTTGGAGCACATCAAATCAGAATTAGGGATTGGTGAGAAGCCTGAATGTCAACGTGTGTATAGTCAAAGTAACAATATTCCCTACCCATAATTAGAATATTTTCATACATTGTGTAAATATAATTATGGTAAGACTAGGATTCCTCTTGTGATTAGGTTTATGATTTCTATTGTAAAAGGGATATATATTGTACACTATATATACCTTGATATTAATGAGAAGACTCCCCAAGGAAGATTAATATCATCTTACATGGTATCAAAGTCTAATACAAAACCCTAGAATTTTTTTGTGTAAGCCGCCGCCGCCCACCCCCCCCTCTCGGGCAGTTCCGCCACGACTCCACCCCATCTCCTCCCAAAATTCTTGAGTTTTCTTCTTCTTTCCTCTCTTCTCTAAATGGATACTCAGGATTCCTCTAACACTTCTGACGCTTCTACCTTCACAAAATCCACCACCACATTGTCATCCTCTTTTCATCCCGCCCTAACTGTTACCAACATCAAGAATTATATTCTCATTCTTCTTGATCAAGAAAACAATCAGTATTCTCATTGGGTTGAACTGTTTCGTAATCATGCATGTCTCTAACGTGCTTGATCACATCGATGACACTATTTCGCGCCCTCCGGAGGTTGATGAGTCTACTTGGCGTCGCCTAGACGCCGACGTCAAACAATGAATTTATGATAGTATTTATCAGGATCTTCTTCTTACTATCAAGAAATCTGGCGCCACATCACTTGACTTATGGAACCGTTTGGAGGAAATCTTTCAAGATAACAAGCACACTCGTACGGTGTATTTGAAGGAACAATTTAACAAGAAACACCTTGAAAACTTCTCCAACATGACTGAGTACTACAGACAGTTGAAACTCCTGGCGGATCAACTCTTCAACGTTGACACGACTGTCTCGGACACTAAAATGGTGTTGCAATTGATTGAAGACCTTCCCAAAGGCGACTATGATACGTTAGCCACCATGATTCAACAGGCATATCCGCCTCCCAATTTTAACAAAGCTCGCTCGCAGTTGTTGCTCGAAGAGACTCGACGTGCTAAGCAGGATGAGCACAATCAGAAGGCGTTAGCTGTCGAAATGTACCCTCAAAATCCAACGTCGCCAGAAAACTCTCAACCGCAGCAGGCACGCGGTGGCAAGGGTCGCGACATAGGAGGTCGTGGTCGTGGCAAGGGTCACGGACAACAAAATCAGTAGCAACAACAACAGGGCCCGCATAATTAGTTCAGCGCCACGGCCCGGAATATCCGTCAGATCTTGGCGCGCGCGCCAGTTCGATGCAAAGAACCGCCCGGCGGTTCTCCGCGGGTTGTTGGGTCCTGCTCCATCCCCTCTGCAAGTCCAGTACCTACAGTAATCCCACTTCATGTACGACCAGTTCCAGCAGCCCTCACCCAGCATGACACCCACTGAGTTGGGTCAGGCCTTCAGCAGTCTCAATATGCAACAGTCTGACAACAACTGGTACATGGACTCCGGAGCCACTTCTCACCTCACCCGGTCTGCAGGTAATATTCTCAAACTGTTTGGTTTAAGGCATCCTCAATTTGTGACAGTTGGTAGTGGACACCACATTCCAGTAAAGGGTTATGGTACATCCTACACACCACCTCCTAATCCATTCCCCCTTAAAAATACACTATATGCCCCACATGTAATTAAGAATCTCATCTCTATCCGCAAATTTACTCGTAATAATTATGTCTCTGTTGATTTTGACCCTTTTGGTTTCACTGTGAAGGATCTTCATACGGGGACACCTCTTACGAGATGCAATAACACGGGGGATCTATATCAATTCACTCCCACCTCCGCTGCCAGATCTAGCTCTCCCGTCTCTCTAGCGGTCATTTCTTCTTCCACATGACATAATAGGCTTGGTCATCCAGAAGCCTCAATTTTTAATTTTCTTAGAGGCAATAATTTCATTACTTGTAATGGAAAACTTGTCCAAAACTGTGTTTCTTGTTTTTTAGGCAAACATATTCGTCTTCCGTTTAAATCATCTACTAGTGTCACTTTTGCACCTTTTGATATTATACATACCGATTTATGGACATCATCTGTTGTTAGTTCTCTCGGTCATAAATACAATTTTATCTTACTAGATGATTTTTCTCACTTTGTTTGGTTGTATCCTCTCAAATTTAAATCGGAAGTGTTTGTCAAATTTCTTGAGTTTCGAACTTTCATTCAAACACAGTTCGAAAAAGGTATAAAATCTTTTCAGTGCGATAATGGTCGTGAATTCAATAACTCTATGTTTTACCATTTTTGTACTAATAATGGCATGGTCTTTCGCTTCTCCTGGCCCCACACCTCCCCTCAAAATGGTAAAGCTGAAAGAATTATCCGCACAATTAACAATATGATTCACACTCTATTGATTCATGCCTCCCTACTTCCGTCCTTCTGGGTCTACATTGCTAAAATGTCAGAATACGTTCTCAATATTCTCCCAACTAGCACCCTTCACAATATGAACCCTACCATAGAGTCCCATCTTATGAGCATCTTCGGATATTCGGTTGTCTTTGCTATCCTAACCTTGACTCTACTGCCCCTCACAAACTAGCTCCTCGGTCAACTCCATGTGTCTACCTAGGCTTCCCACCGAACCATAGGGGCTATATATGCTATGACTTGTCCACTCGTCAGATCCACATCTCTCATCACGTCACATTCGACGAGACCACATTTCCGTTTTCGAATCTTGAAAAGTTCCAAAAACCAGATTACTTTTTTCTTGATGAGTCTGCCATCTCTCCCATCATTCTCAGTCAACTAGATTATAGCACTTCCACAGAATCACCGTCTTTTCCCGGTAGTTCTTCTTTAGCGTCAGCGCCGCGGCCCCAAGGGTCAGCGTCACGACGCCCAAACTTCAGAGAGGACTATCAGTTGACAGCGCCGCGGCCCTATGATTTGGCGCCATGACGCCAAAACTCCTATGAGCAACTTTCCTCCAGCGCCGCGACCCTTGATCACGGCGCTGCGGCGCCTCCGACGGCGTCACCTCCCTCTTCTCCCTATCCAACCGATCCCTCAGTCTCAGCTCTTCCCACTCAGCCGACACAACCTCCCACTGTCTCCACTCACCAAATGGAAACTCGTGCCAAGTATGGAATCTTCAAACCTAAAGTCCAATTTAACTTGTCTGCCTATACCATTTCTCCAATTCCCAAGAACCCTATATTGTCTAAACAAGACCCTAATTGGAATGCGGCTATGTATGAGGAATTCAATGCTTTAACTAAACAGCACACATGAGATCTAGTACCTAGACCTGAGGGGGTGAATGTGATTCGTTGTTTGTGGCTATTTCGTCACAAATTCAGAAATAGTGGAGATCTTGAGAGATATAAGGCACGACTTGTGGCTAATGACACGAATCAGCAGGAGGATATTGATTGTGGTGAGACCTTCAGCCCGATTGTCAAACCGGCTACTATTCGCACAGTCTTGAGCATTGTCATGGGCAAACACTGGCTGATCCATCAGCTTGATGTGAAGAATGCATTTTTACATGGGGATCTGAGAAAGCGATCTACGTCGTCACTGGGTTCACCCATCCGTGATTCCTCACTATGTGTGTCGTCTCCGTAAGTCACTATATGACCTGAAGTAGGCCCCCTGTACGTGGTATGATCATTTTGCCAGATATATCTCGCATATTGAGTTTGTATGCAGTAAGAGTGATACATCACTTTTCATTTTTCATCGAGGTAGTAGCACTGCTTACTTATTACTTTACGTGGATGATATTGTTCTTACTGCTTCCTCCGACGGATTGAAAAATAAGATTATTGCCTTTCTTAAGTCTGAATTTGCAATGACTGATTTGGAAAAACTGAGTTATTTTTTGGGAATATCAGTGACCAGGTCTGTCGATCACATGTTCTTCTGTCAGCGTAAGTATGCATAAGAGATTGTGTACAGGGCTAAGATGGAGATGCAAAGTTTCACCTACTCCAGTTGATTCAAAATCTAAGCTCAATGTTATGGACGGTGCTCTAGTCTCCGATCCTACTTTGTATAGGAGTCTTGCAGGTGCACTTCAGTATATCACATTTATAAGGCCAAACATTTCTTATGTTGTTCAACAGGTATGCCTATTCATGCATGCCCCCAGATAGTCTCATTTCACTGCTCTTGATATTATCATCCGATACATTAAGGGCATACTTGATTATGATTTGCATCTATACCCCTCTGCACCAAACAGGTTGCTCTCTTATACGGATGCAGATTGGGCAGGGTGTACGGATACGCGACGCTCCACCTCCGGCTTTTGTGTATTTTTAGGGGATAATCTGATTTCTTGAGTACGCCGGCGACATGCTACCCTATCTCGTTCGGTCAGATCGAGTACAGAGGCGTTGCAAATGTGGTAGCTGAGATTTGTTGGCTCAGAAATTTACCGTTGGACTTTAGTGTCCTTTGCGTCAGACATCTATTGTGTACTGTGATAATATCTCTGCCATCTATCCGTCTCATAATCCGGTTCAACATCAGCGAACCAAACACATTGAGATAGACCTACACTTTGTTCGTGAGAAAGTTGCGCTACACCATGTCAGAGTATTATATATTCCATCATCCTATCAGTATGCAGATATATTTACCAAAGGACTTCCCAGACAGTTATTTCTTGACTTCAGATCCAGTCTCAACGTCCGGCCTCTTCCCGCTCCGACTGAGGGGGTGTATAAACGTGTGTATAGTCAAAGTAACAATATTTCCTACCCATAATTAGAATATTTCCATATATTGTGTAAATATAATTATGGTAAGACTAGAATTCCACTTGTGATTAGATTTAAGATTCCTATTGTAAAATAGATGAATATTGTACACTATATATACTTTGATATTGATAAGAAGACTCCACAAGAGAGATTAATATCATCTTACACCGAAGATAAAGATAACCCTTGGTGGATGCTTAATGAAAATGGTAAATTTACCGTGAGGAGTGCATGGAATGTCTTAAGACAACAGGGGCAGAACGCTATACATTTTTCTAGAATATGGATTAAAGGAGTATCTTTCAAAATTTTCTTTTTACTATGGAGAGTTTGGAAATACAGATTTTCAGTAGATAATATCCTGAAGACAATGCACATATCTATAGTGTCAAAATGTAGATGTTGTAACAATCCTCATCATGAAAAAACTGTGGAATATTTTTTCCTCACAAGTGGCTTTGCTACTACTTTTTGATCTTATTATACTGCAGTTGTCGGGATTACAAGTCTTTTAGCACAGATTCACCAAGCTTTGGTGAAATGGTGGGAGTGTTGAGATATACCACATATATACATTATATATATATGTGGTTAGTTAGTTGAGATATACCACATATATACATTGTATATATATGTGGTTAGTTAGTGGCTATATGTGGCTAGTGGTTAGTTAGTGGTTATTTGGTTATTTTCTGCAAAATTAGTTATTATAAATAGTTGAGGATATTTGTAATTGCAGTTGAAGCATTCGTAATAGAAAATCAGAAGAGCCAGTTTGGGCTCCCAAAATATCTCGTTTCTCTCGGCTTCCCTTCTCGATCTTCTGCTCCCCTGCTCGATTTCCATCTTCTTACAGACTTTAACACAATGTGTTACCAAACTAAGACTTATCTTTCCAGCTTTCATCTGTTGGCAATTGTGGAGAAGAAGAAACTCTATCATGCATGATAAGTCCATGAGCAGATCTAGGGTCATATATGGGATAAACTACAACTTGTATAAATTGGGTAAAACTTTATATTTATGATTGCAAGATATTCCTCATGAATGACCTCAGCTTGTTCATTTTCTGAAAGAATACAGACCTCAAGTTAGGTTCAAACTGGTGTATTGGAGGTGTCCTCAGGAATGGTGGTTTAAATGTAATACTGTTGGAGCTTCTAAGCGGAATTCATGATTAAGTTCAGTAGCTTTTTATGTTAGGAATTGTTTGGGAGATCTGGTGTATGCTAGTGCTAGAAGGTTGCATGATACAATTAATATATGTTCAGAGGCAACTACTATTCAGGATGGAATTGAGTACTGCATATCTAACTATCTATTTACTGTTATCATAAAATATGATTCCTTAACTATGATTAACATATTGGAGAGGAGTTGAGAAGTTCCTTGGAATATAAATGTTGAAGTTAGGCAGATCAAACAGTGGAGAAATAAGGTCCATGTGCAGTTTGCTCTAGCTAACGTGATTTTTTATTTTGTAAGTACAATTCAGATACAAAGTTTTCAAGAATTAGCAACAAAAACAAGGAAGATTCTAAATAGTGACAAGAGTACAAGGCCATCTTCAATGCTCAGTTTTCAAGAATAGAGAGCCTGATTAAATATGCAACAACACTGCATAAGTCTACAACAGTATGAGAAATGATCCAGGACTGTATAATTAGCTAAGATTATCCTATCAAGTATGTGGTACTTGAAAGTATGTATATCCTAGAAACAATCATTTTAGGGACAAATGTACTTGAACACATTCATATTATTAATGAGAGTAGTATATTTTGGCATTTGCAATTATTGAATTATGATTTTGACGGCTTGTGACTATTCATTAATGTGCATCCATTGAGCTTACATTGTCATTGATAAAGTGAGATATTAATTATAGAGCGTAACTCTCAAAATAGTCTCGATTGATGATCATTGGTAATGGGATATCAATGATATATTATAAGTCGATATGTGGTCTGCATCACATTCTTAGAGAATGTAGTATGTCCACTTACTACTAGTGATGGACACATGGATACTCTTAGAGGGTATTGGTATGTCCTGCTGATAAACTATTTATTATACATGTCTAGAGTATTATCAGCATGTGGAGATAGATGTCCTTTGACTTGAGGCCAATACGCACCTAATTTGCAGAGTAATGTACTTTGATCATGTCCTAAGCTTAAATTTCTTATAGGATAATATATGGCTTGTATTGGGTACATTGCGATGCAACTAAGGTGGTAGTTGAGCCAAGAATAAGATTCATTTCCCGATTGGATATTCGAGAGGGAACACTCAGCTTCTCAGTGATATTAGGTCGACTAAGACATTGGCCAATGCAAGAGACATATTTAGGATATGATCTGGTTGTCGACTAATATAGATGAGATAAAGTGATCAAGCCATTTGGATAGACACACGACAAATCCTAATCTTGATCGAGTGTGTCACAAATGAAAGGAATTTATCATCTCACATAAAGGTTATGTTTACCGGAGTCATGTAAACGTACTTCACATATTGAGTTCGTCATATGGCGCAGTCTAGGAGTTCCGTATGAACCTTAATTTGATTAATGTCGATGTGTGAAGGCCTTAATGGTCACACTAAGTCGATTGTCTTTTCGGTCTAAGGGTATATATTGAGAAAATGTAAAACATTTGATTTAGAATCCAGATATTTAAACCAATGATAATTATGGGATAATTTATATTCGATGGAAATTATTTAATTAAGTCAAAATTAGATTTTGGATTTAATTAAATCAAAACGTGCTGAAACATAGGGCGGGAGCGCCGCGACGCTTGAGAAGCTGAGCCGCGACGCCTGTACGGCAGTGGGCCCAATCTGATTGGCCCACTGCACCTCGGAATTTGGGTCAAATTTTAAGCCTAATCCTAATCTGATTTGTAACCTAACCTCCCATATATATTCAACACTTAACCCTATTATTTGGTTACTGAATTTATAACTCAATTCTTACTTTCTGAACTCAGAGTTCAGAGAATAAAATCCTCTCAAACCTCTACCAAGATTTCCTAGCTTTCCTGACAGAGGAATATACCACAACAAGGCTTGCGGTCGAAAGGATACTCGCGTGCGCTCCCTATAGTAAAGACTCCAGAGAATATCAACTTTAAGTTTATGTTTCTGTCTTTGCAGATCTCAATTGTAATGTAATCATATCAGACAGAATAGTTGGGGTAAGTAAGTTGAATAAAATTTTAAATTTTCGTTGTGCCTTACCTACGTGTTTTAGACCCAACAAAACCCTACAATACTAACAGAATTTTTGTTCATTCTATTAGAAGGATTTTCATAGCTAATGAAAACAATACATAGAAATAACTCAGGCTGCATAGTTAAATCTCAAAACATAGAGTATATGCATAAATGAATAACAATAACATATGGAGATTTTGCTTGTTTATTGCTTGATAGAGTTCATCATGGATTCAATACCATAGCACCTGGTGAGAGTTTTGAGCAAAGCAACAGAATTATAGCAGCATCAACATCTTGTTCTGAGTTTTATTTGTTTCTGTTCTGAGTTTTATTTGTTTCTGCCACAAGTTTATTTTCTTTGCTCTTCTTCCTCTTTTCTATTCTTTGATTAGGCTAGGCTTCTTTTTCTTTTGTTTCTTTTGTCTGAATTTCTTGTGTAAATATTTTGATATGAGTAAAATAGCAACAGCTGCATGCTGTATGGTTTTAATTAAAAAAATGTCTTCAATGCATACTAATTTTTAACTAAAAAAATAGCCTGATTTATATATAGTGACTGAATTTGGACTTTTTTCTCTGTAGTAAGTTGTCTATTTGATTTCAGTTTCCTCTATCTGATCTCCAAAGTTTTTGTACAGAGAAAAACAGAAACAATATTGTTGTTACTTATCAATAGCTAGTGGTACCTATTTGCCTAAATGTTTTCCATGAAATCTTAAATTTGTTGTAGATCATATATTAAAAAAGTTATAAATTTCTAGTCTTAATTAGAGTTCCTCGTGGAGACTTCTTGTGATTAATGTGTTTGATAATAAGAAAACACATGTTGGAAAGAATGCAAGAAACTTTTGAATTATAAAAAACACAATGAATACGTAATTTTTTTCAAAAAAGTAGGGTTAAAAAGATACTACCACTTATGTTGTATTAACACAAAAAACTATTAGGTAAAAAAGTGTACTTCCACTAATTAAATTGCTTTCCTGGTATCTTTTCTAACCTCAGGATACACCAATTGTTAGAAGTTAAATTAAAATTAAAATCCAATTATACACGTTAATTAATTGAAAGTATAATACATACGGTATTTTTGGATAATTTATAAATTTAGCTTATATACTAAAAGTTAGGGATGTCAGTGGGGTGGGTAAATGTGGGTACCACCACGCGCTCGCTCCAGTTGGGTAGGTATGGGGATGGTTTGGTGGGTGGTGGGGTGGATATGGGTATCAAAAGTGCTACCCGCCATGGATAGTGTGGCGGGATGAATTTCATATAAGACCCGCACCGCACCCGCTATCCGCACCGCCTAAATAATGGGTAACCAACTTGTTTTATTAGTCCAAAGTCCAAATATGGTTTAAAAGTGAAAAAAAAGTAAAAAAATAAATAAATAAACATTCTCAGTTTCCGCCACTAAATATCCTACCGCCAATGTTTATTTTTGCAACATATGTTGTTAGCCGATTTCCAATTGCTTACACAAGTGTATGTATCGTTACAGGTAATATAGTCTGGTGAGACCGAATATCGTCCACATAGACTGGTTTCTAATTACCGAATATCTATTCTAGGTTATCTATTTGGCAAACAACGGTTGGTTTGAGTTTTTATCTAACACTACTAGAGTAATTACAAGAATTAAACTAAATTACTTTGGTTTAATCAGTTATGATGGAAATAGGGCTTCTAATATCCTCGACTATCCACTATTTTCTATCCTTAATGCAACAAGAATGACTTCTTCTTCTACGTTAAGATAACAGGTTAACTAAACTGTCTTGTATTCCGGTTAGGATATATAATCGCTCAACCCCAGTGCAGAAACCTTCTATATTTCTATGATAGGTTTTACCACATAGGAGGATTAAGAACAACAACCTATAATGCTACACAAGTATAGGGGTACTTTCGTCCGCGATTTTAACATATGTCTATTCAATTACAACATATCCAAATCTCTCATCTCGATTCTTGATTCGAAATCATATAAATTATGATAATTAGTGATCAGTTAACTATCAAACATTCATACCAATATTGAATAAATCTTAATCAAGTGAAGAAGAAACCAACCTAATGCATTTATTCATGAATGAAAGTTTCAAGCGATTCAATAGGATAGCCCTAATAAAGTGTTTAGTCCTAGCCATAGATATGCTAAGAACTAATACAAATCCAAACATGAACTGAATTAAAATAGAGAAAAGAAAGAAAAGTACTTAGAACTAATGTCTCCAATTGTAGCCTTCAAGCGTTGTGAGAGATAGAGTATCCAAGATGAGATGGAATACGTACAAGGTGCCTCCATAATGAGAAGGGTTTTAGAATCTTATATTTGAGAAAAACTTGCGCTTCGGACCCTTTTAACCCTCTGAAATTCGGCCCAAAAATCAGAAATCCCGTGTCGGCGTCGTGGCCCTGCAGGCTGGTGCTACGGTGCTGAAACTCCTACAAAAAATCAGACAATGCAGGACATTTAGCGCCGCGGCGCCTGTGGCATCTTCGGGCATTTTTTCGATTTTGTGTCCTTTTTTCGTCCGGACTTCGTCATATTTCTTCTATTCTTCCCGAGACTTCTTAGACTTCATTTCTTGGCCTTTTCTTGTGCAGTTACACCTCAATTAAACTCATTTCATCTTCTTTTTGTCATTTCTCCATTTAGGACCGCTGTGACTCAAAAGAAAGAAAAATGACCCTAACACAACACTAATTTCAACGAAAATGAGGAAAATACTAAGTAAAAATGAGGAAAAAAGTGTATACAAAATATGCCTAACAAATACCCTCAAACTTAACCTTTACTCGCCCTCGAGTAAAGATCAAAACAAAAACACAACAAAAACAAGGACTATGAAATGGATCTAGTAGTTATAGTATTGCTGCTTCAAAACCAAGGATGACAAATGAGATAATATGTTGGAACATACATAACATGAATATTTAGCAATCTAGAATTTCAAGCTAGATATTTCGCAAATTCACTTGGATCATAATCACTGGAAATACAAACACTAACATATGCATGTCAGTTTCATTCCATCTTTTCCAAAATGTTATAGACCTATTTACTTGCTATTCTCCATTAATCATAGACATACATTTTGAGATCATCAGGACTTTCAAGGGTTGTAATGTAGGCTTAGACAGGGATAGGTAAAAGTAGGCATTTAGGCTCAATTACGTACCATACGCATTTTTCATTCAACTCTTTTTTTCCTTCTTTTTGACTTTCTTTTTAGTCTCATACCTATTTTCTCCCCTCTTTTCTTTTGAGAGAATGAGACACAATATAAATAACAAACACCCCCAAACTTAGGCTTTTGCATATTTTTCATTGGGGTGCATCAAATTTTCACTCTCTTCTTGTTTCTTTTTCAACACTTTTCATCCCACTAACTTTCAATTATTACTTATGGCACAAACAGGGAATCATAGGGTGTCAAAGAAAGATCTAATTTTAGGCTCAAAGGGGCTGACTAATGATACAATTTATGTCAGGATAGGTAATTAATGGTCAGAAGGGCTATCAGAGAAATGCCTGAATCATCTCCCTAAACATGTACATCTTAACTATTTCATCTCAAATAACAAGCAAACAGATTTCTTGACATTTTTCAACCTTTATTTCCATAACTGACACACCTAGGCTAAACACAAATATCTCAAATAATTAGATGTCATGAATTTTTGACATATCTAACTTAAGCACACATATTTTTGCTTCTAGTTCCATTACATAATCTCACTTAATCCATTAGATATCTTGAGCAACTACAACATGATATCCATGAAAAAAAATTATGACTCAAAAACACAAAATAACAAAGACAAATAAAAAAACTAAAAAACAAAACAATAAAACAAAATAAGACACCCCCCCAAACTTAATCGACACATTGTCCCTAATGTTTGAAGACTAAAAATAGGGACAACTTACTGACACAACACATCGGTCAAAACGATGGTCTGAAAGGAAATTCTTGAATTGCACAATTTTTTGAATTTCAGCATTTTTGACACTTTAGTTTCCATTCCACCTGACATCAAAAACATAAGACAATGAGCCAATACCGTGAGAATGTTCAAGACAAAATAAAACAAACTAAAATAGAAAATCAAACTAACATAATTAATAAATATTGGGTTGCCTCCCAACAAGCGTTGTCTTTAACGTCTTTTAGCCGGACGCAGTTAATCTTTACTAGTGCCCAGTGAATCCTTCTGCGAACTGCTTGCAATCCACACAGTTATTGTTGCAGGTCTCACTTCTCCTACAACACTTTTTTCAAACAAGGGCCTCATATCTAAGATTATCCCCCAATTACACAAGGCAGACTTGTCTTCTAGGCTCTCTATAATGTAGGGATCCGTGAAACTCCCTACATCTCTCAACTTTAGTGGGTGCCCTTGAGGGTATGGACTTTCTGGTTAGGGCTCAGCAATAATAGTTGGTGGTGTCTTTTCTGCAACGGGTATAGGAAAAAGAAATTCCAAGGAATTCAAAAAGGTGAAAAATTGGATCTCAGTAACCTCTTCTTTCTCTACACCAACTATCTCTCTCAATTCCTCATTATTCTCAAAAGATTATTGTGGTTCAGGTTCCTCACTCTGCTTATTCCCCACAACTGTGTCGCTAGACAGATTTTCTTGTGGTACATTGATCACCATATCCATCAGCTGCCCTATTTATGTCTCCAAATTATTGAGGGACACCCCTGTCTCAGCCATAAACTGAGTCTGGCACTTGGTGAGCCTGAGTATGGCTGCCTGCAACTCATTTTGATCTTCCTGTGGAACCTGTGGGTTAAGTTGTTGTTGATGATTCCACTTCCCCTGATAGTAGTAGTAGTCCATAACTTTACCTACAAAATAAGAAAAATAACAAAAAGTGATAAAAAGATGCTCGCAGAACAAGTTAGATACTTGTTCCTCGAGCAACAAAATTAGAAATAAAATAACATAGCCAAATATATACAAACCAAATTAGAAATAAGAATAGATAATTCGATATTGAAGTACGCCAGTCCCCGATAACGGCGCCAAAAATTTGTTAGCCGATTTCCAATTGCTTACGCAAGTATATGTATCGTTACAAGTAATATAGTCCGTAAGGCGAATATAAATCCACAGATCGGTTTCTAATTACCGAACATCTATTCTAGGTTATCTATTTGGCAAACGACAATTGATTTGAGTTTTTATCTAACACTACTAGAGTAATTGCAAGAATTAAACTAAATTACTTTGGTTTAATCAGTTATGATAGAAATAGGGCTTTCAATATCCTCGACTATTCACTCTTTTCAATCCTTAATGCAACAAGAATGACTTTTTCTTCTACGTTAAGATAGCAGGTTAACGAAACTGTCTTATATTCCGGTTAGGATATATAATCGTTCAAGCCCAGTGCAGAAACCTTATATATTTCTATGATAGGTTTTACCATATAGGAGGATTAAGAACAATAACCTACAATGCTACACAGGTATCGGGGTACTTTCGTCCGCGATTTTAACCTATGTATATTCAATTACAGCATATCCAAATCTCTCATCTCGGTTCTTAATTCGAAATCATATAAATTATGATAATTAGTGATCAGTTAACTATCAAAAATTCATACCAATATTGAATAAATCTTAATCAAGTGAAGAAGAAACCAATCTAATGCATTAATTCATGAATGAGAGTTTCAAGCGATTCAATAGGAAAGCCCTAATAAAGTGTTTAGTTCCTAGCTATAGACATGCTGAGAACTAATAAAAAGCCAAACATGAACTGAATTAAAATAGAGAACAGAAAGAAACGTATTTAGAACTAATGTCTCCAATTGTAGCCTCCAAGCGTTGTGAGAGATAGAGTATCCAAGATGAGATGGAATATGTACAAGGTGCCTCCATAATGAGCAGGGTTTTAGGATTTTATATTTGAGAAAACTTGCGCTTCGGACTCTTTTAATGTCACGACCCGAACCTGGGCCCGTGACTGGTGCCTTACCCCGGGCACCCTAGTGATACAACATCAGAGTAATCAGCGGAACATAAAACACATACATGAAATAAATGAAGTACAAACGATGTCGAGGAAAACTTGCCTTTGGCGTATATATAAATAACAACTCTTACAAATGAACAGTTTAATCCCTTTTACAAACCACGCCCCTGGCGATTACTACGGACCTCTGCGAATGATATGACAACAACGGGGACGGGGCCGTCATACCACGAATGTAAGCACCTAAAACAACGGGGACTATACCACGATAAGCCTCGGAGAAAGCGGAGCTTTCCCAACAATGACTGTGACCAAGAGCGAGGATCAACGGCGGGTGTACCTTTACTGCGGCATGAGCGGCCCGAGGAGGTCGATCTGTGAGTGCAAGTATGCGAATCGAAAATAAATCGTAAATGAAATCATAGCGATCATATAAAGCGAGAGACATGTATGATAACCAAACTACGCTTCTGACAAAGCGATCGTGTCAAGTCGGGGACTCGCCCTCAAGTCATCACTCGAAGTATAACAATGGGTCTCGGGCCCACAACATCAATCATGCGTGGAATACCTTCGCCACTGCCGGCGATCATGATATAAAAGCACGAGGAACACATGAACACGAGTCCCACTGTGTCATAATAAAGCATGCGGGGTAAATGCGAAGGCATAGCCGACTACTAAAAACCCACGGTACCAACAGTCATGAGCGTATCGCATAAGATCTGTCTAGGCGTCACATGATCAAAGGCGGCCACTTGCGCAGATATCGATGTGCGCGTCTAACCACGGAACTCCGCGACTCGCATAGGCCAAACTCATAGGCCCGCGTGAGGTATAACCCGCGTCGAGGTAGCTACTCCCGGCGGCGTCTGGACTCGCCGTCGCGCCACGAGACCGCGTGACCACGAGGGCGCTAACACTGGAACTCCGCGATTCGCGCATAGGCCCTGCAGACCGCGTAAGGTATTCTCGAATCATAGGTCCATCGACCGCTTTGAGTCTACCCGCGTGGAGGCGACTTAACCTCGGAATATGTCACGATGAGTGGCACAATACTATCATAACGACCGATAGTTAAGAAGCACAATCAAGGAAAACCGCTACACAAACATCACAAGATACTATCACACGTAGCGTCTAACATGATTACTTATCAAAGCAACGAGAAAGTATTGCGGCTATCACAATTCAATACAATCAAGTTATTCACACAAGGTACTTCTACTTTAAGTTAACAAGTTGGAATTAATCCCCAAAGTACTTTATACAATAACTCTTTTAAAAGGTACGTCAAAAGTCACACAATACGTAGTATATAAAAATAGAGTGACTATCTTTTTAAGTAAACCAAAATACTTACCTTTGTAAAATCAAGTAACAACATTATTTTCCAAACGTCCAAGTTTGCCTAATTTCAAATGTTCACGTTTCTTATTTTAGAAAGGTTTAGTAGTTAAATAGTCTTATTCATTTAATAATATAATTCTCTTTTAAACAATCGAAACATAAGTCTTATGTGAGTAGGATATTCTTGTTTATAACAATCTTATTACAATGACCGTGATCTAGGAAATATCATTTTGTCTCATCTTAGCTTCTATGCGGATGGAAGTTTCTCTTGGTTTTAATAATACTTAATTATTCAAAACATTTCCTTTTAATTAACTGCGATGGTTTGTCGATACACATCACGATTTCCAAAATCGATAAAACATTCTTAAGCGTTATACCTAACTTCCCATAAAGCTAGTATAACTCTTAAGTTTTCAAAAGAAACCAAGTATCACTCTTCTTTCAAAACGATTTAGAAATCTTTTGAAATACTTCAAGTTCTTTATTATCACACATCAAGCCGCTTATAAACAAATCATTTACCTTTTAAAAACCACAAAGTATTTTGGACCTACATAAAGTTGTTATAACCAACTTCCCATAAAGCGTTATAACACTTTATGTTTCAAACCAATCAAATACATTTAACACGTATGCGTCTGCGTACTACATAGTTCACATATCATGCTAGAAGAGATAGGAAGAGGTTCACATACCTCGCGGCAGTATCGACTAATAGCAAAACGCTCAAGTACTTCCAATGTCGGCTACTCCTTAAGCCAAGTAGATCGCGCCACGTAGTACTTGACCTATAAGGACCTGGCGCTTATTAACATTTAGACCTCATCGCAGAACATTCTACCAAAATTCGCAAGACTCTCCCGCAACAGCGTAAATCTCCTCCTTATCGAGGCCGCTACGAAGCCGACGGGGTTATACATCTAACCCGAACGGTACAATTCTACTCACGTAAAAGCTACACAAGTCTACTCTGAATACACCCTATGTAAATACGCCAAGATTACTCTTCTTTCAAAAGGTTTCTTATTATTCAGCTTAAGTCAAAAGACATCACGACAACAACGTTCGATTCTACATATAGTATACTTCAACTATAGTCTAACAATCATGTAATTTCCAATTACAATAGAGGAAAAGATATTTACCTCGATAAGCCCATAATTATCCAAGTATAAAGTCGATCCTGGGCAATCGTTTAGCTCGACTCAGGCGCCCAACCCGCTCTAAACCACCCTTAGAAGTTCTAACCAACTTCTACACAATACTCCAACGGACTATGGAGATTTTCCGAGGGTTTCGGTTTTGCGACTGACGGGACGTATAATAGTATTTCCGGGCTTTTCGGATTGGTATAACCTTAGTATACTCCAAGGTATACTGGCTAAGGTAATTTGGGCATTATAACAATACTTTTGAGAGTATTTCTACACCACAAAGGGGTATTATACGAAAGCAACTAGCAGTGGGGTACCCACGCCACACTACTGTGAGGGGTGGAGAGGGCTCTCGGCCAAGGGGCCTTTCAAAGGGGAGAGGGCTCTTGGACGAGAGTCAACAAGAGGGAGAGGAGGGATTTTAACACTTAGAAGATTTGTGGAAAGGATGAAGAATTCATCAAAGGGAGAGGTATTTATAGCCTGACAAGCTGCCAACCAATGGCCAAGATCTTGCCAAGTGCATAGCAAGTGTAGGCCAAGATCAAGCCACGTGCACCCTAACCCTACTCCACAAAACACTCCACAAAACAAGGCAAAACAAGGCACAAATCAAGGCCATAAAGTAGCCCAATTCGCCAAGGGTTGCCGCCCTGCTTCCAATGTGAGGTGACACGTCACCCTCCCGTTGGTCCAAAATGTTTCGTCTCTCGGAAAAATCCGCAAAAATTAAAAATGACATAGCCGGAAATTCCCCTACGAAAGCTGTGGAAACGTTTCGTCGAAAAACGACTCAAATCGGGTGTTGTGAACAAAAAGAATTCGGCCAAGCCTAAATCACAAGTTCAAATTTCTACGTACGCCCCACGCATATACCGGAAATACGGTATACCATTCCCTCCTTAGAAACATTCGTCCCGAATGTTCCTTCTAAGTCTCAAAACAACGTGCGCCAGTATAGTCTTCACTACTATACTTACGAGAACCAACCTGCCACATCTGGCCACAGAAACACCCGCGCACATAAAAACTTACATCCAAGTCCACGAGGAAACACCTCTAACATCACCAAAATGATACCACTTTTGTCACTTTGTCGCGAGCCTTGCTCCGACGACCCAACAAATGGTACCGGGCTGCATGCGATCACCGGTCGCCAGACACTCGAACCTTACCACATTTCGACATCGCTTTAGTTTCCAAAACTCGGGGTTACTATCTCTTTACGTGGGCATCATTAACTGGGAACATTCTGGATGGATCTTCGATACTTTCCCGAACATAACAATACGAAAGACCGGACGTCCTGCCTCCTAAGTCGGACGGCAAATGCTAACATATAGGCAACCTGGCCTATTCTTCACATGAACTCTCAAAGGCCCAAAGTAACTCGGGCTAAGTTTCCTCTGTTTTCAAAAGCTCGTCACACCGCCCGGTGGTACTTTCAGAAGATCGACCGTCAACTCAACTCTGCGTCGCCGATTATCCGCACGATTCCTCCGAGCCGCGAACTTCTTCTAGACAAGCTTCACACTATCCACGATCTGTGGAACAAGCTGAACCAATATGCAACGCCAACATCGAACCAATCGGCCAAGAACTTTACACTTCCGCCCTACAAGGCTTCAAAAGGTGACATCCGAACACCGAAATGGTAGCCTAAACACTCCTCCACAGAGACAACAATCCCACAACTATCCTCGAAATCCAAGCACCGCCCGAGGCGAATGCGATTCTCGAGACTCACCGAGTTCTTAACACATGTTTGGTAAAACTTCCAAACAAAACAGCCGCACTGGCTCCACCGTCGCCATAAGGTGAAGGTAGGCACCCCGCCTTACAACATTTCGTTAAAACAACATCGCTGAGTGAACGGTCCCCGAAGAACACGATGGGCTACCCCATCGCCCAACCATCCGGTCGAACGCGTCCACGAACTCAGTCTGTTGGTCAACTAAACTTGGGCCTAACACCTCGTGACCCTAACACAAGACGGGACCACCACAACCGACCCACCACCAAAACTCGCCGCGGGTTGACCCGCAACGTGGCCTCAACCCGACCCGCAACGCCGCACAATGCTAGCTCCACGAAGAAAAACTCACTAATCACGCTACGAAAACCTAGCGGTCTTCTTAGCTCAACTACCCCCTTTCATTCCACACTACTTAGGACCTATCCCAAACGTAGCTCACGTGCACTATGCACTTCCGATACGGATCAAACATAACACTACACCTTTCTCGAGATGGCCTCACCTCTAAGGTCTCTACGTATAAAACTCTAAGGCTCACACCTTCTCTATCCCCAAAATCTTACTCGGTTAACCCATCATGATTTCTAATCACAACTAACACAACCGCTATCGAACATAGCACTTAAGGTATACTCACCTTATCACATATACAAATCTCTAGAGGTTAAGGATATATCTATATCTCCGCTTCACCCTTAGTCGTCTAATCAAACTCGCCTGCAGGCACATAGCTGGAAGGTGACGAACTACCCACCGATCCTCAAGGCTAAGTCCTTCTACCAGACACTCTTTCGACATCGGACACGGCGGTCATAGGTACAACAAGTACCAACTAAAAGACGACATTCCCGGGATGGCGCTCACAAATCAGAACCGGAAGCCCCGAGTTCTAACCAACTCCTGCGTACCCCGAACGCCCCGAAATCCGGAAGCCACTCGACGGCGGATGTGCAAATCTAATCTGGCCGTGAGGCGACTCGCCGAAAGTTACCAAAGGACCTTGCCGCTCGCCCTCTTCTCATCGCCCTTAACCCGCCGATCTCTACATCGTCTCGGCTCACTGCGCAAAGCCCGCATACGTGCCATGCTCAAGCCTAATCAAGAACTTACTTTGCACAACCTTTTCGTTGATATTCATCAAGACTCGCAGACATCGGGATACTCTCCGTAGTCAAATCCATAGTTAGTAACAGGTCGCCTCGAAATCTATATTCTGCTCCCTGGCCGTGGAACCAAGGTTTACATATCATGGCCGCAGTAGGAACTGCCGTCGCCGTGCTTAAACTCTGCTGGGGCTAGTGACGTCGCAGAAATCCCCGAATGAAGCATTACCCTAGGTAATGATTGGGCCTGTGCCCACGTAACCCTCTCGAACTCTACTCGCGCCTCCGCCGCCTCGCCTCCAGGCCCGGGTTTTGCCCTACGCGAGGCATATCGGTGGGAAAGAAATACGTTAGAGGTCCAACTTACAACACGCCTCTAAGGCACGATCTCGCAGTAAGAAGAAATAGAAACCAATCCTAAATATCCTATAGCCTCGATTATTGGTGCGCACAACACACCGATAATCAAGACTTCATCGATACGGTCTGAGACACTTTCCGAGGATTAATCGCTCGATACCACTTTTGTCACGACCAACTGGGCGTGATCGTGCCTTACCCCGCACCCTAGTGATACAACATCGTAGTAATCACGAACATAAAACACATACATGAAACAAATGAAGTACAAAATAAGATGTCGAGGAAAACTTGCCTTTTCGTATATATAAATAACAACTCTTACAAATGAACAGTTTAATCCCTTTACAAACCCCGCCTACAACAAGATTACAGACCTGCGAATGATATGACAACAACGACGGACAGTGGCCCCGCCATACCCCGAATGTAAGCACCTAAAACAACAGTGGACTATACCACGATAAGCCTCCGAGAAACGGAGCTTTCCCAAACGAATTGTGACCCTAAGAGCGAGGATCAACGATCGTGTACCTTTACTCGCAGATGAACGCAGCCCGGGCGAGGTCGATAACAAAAATTTAGTATGCGAAACTGAAAATAAATATCAGAAATGAAATCATAGCGATCATATAAAGCGAGACATGTATGATAACCAAACTACGCTCTGACAAAGCAACATGTCAAGTCGTGACTCACGCCTCAAGTCATCACTCAAGTATAACAATGGGTCTCGTGCCCACAACATCAATCATGCCCGTGGAATACCTTCCTCATCTGCCGAGCCTATGATATAAAAGCACCAAGGAACACACATGAACACCGTGTCCCACTGTGTCATAATAAAATCAGACGGTAAGTACGAAGGCATAGCCGATTACTAAAAACCCACGCACCAACCGTGCCGCGAATCAGATCATAAGATCTGTCTAGACCGTCACATGATCAAAATCGCCACTTGCGCGCAGATCGATGTACGCGTCTAACCTCGAACTCCCGCAGACTCGCATAGGCCAAACTCATAGGCCCGCATGAGGTATAACCCCGCATCGAGGGTAGCTACTCCCGGCAGCCGCCTGGACTCGCCGTCCGCACGGCCACAAGGACCGCGTGACCACGCGGTCGCGACACTAACACGAACTCCCGCAGCCCGCATAGGCCCTACTGCACCGCATAAGGTATTCTCGAATCATAGGTCCATCGACCCGCTGAGTCTACCCCGTGACGGAGGCGACTTAACCTCCGAATATGTCACGATGAGTGGCACAATACTATCATAACGACCGATAGTTAAGAAGCACAATCAAGGAAAACCCTTTACACAAACATCACAAGATACTATCACACGTGGATCCTAACATGATTACTTATCAAAGCAACGAAAGTATTACTGTGCTATCACAATTCAATACAATGAAGTTATTCACTCAAGTTACTTTCTTATTTATGTTTACAAGTTCTGTAATTAATCCACAAAGTACTTTATACAATACCTCTTTTAAAAGGTACGTCAAAAGTCACACAATATACGTTGTATATAAAAATAGAGTGACTATCTTTTAAGTAAACCAAAATACTTACCTTTGTAAAATCAAGTAACAACATTATTTTCCAAACGCCCAAGTTTGCCTAATTTCAAATGTTCACGTTTCTTATTTTAGAAAGGTTTCAGAGTTCGTAGTCTTATTCATTTAAGAATATAATTCTCTTTAAACAATCTGAGAAACATAAGTCTTATGTGAGTAGGATATTCTTATTTATAACAATCTTATTACAACAATGACCGTGATCTAGGAAATATCATTTTGTCTCATCTTAGCTTACATGCGGATGGAAGTTTCTACCGGTTTTAATAATACTTAATTATTCAAAACATTTCCTTTTATTAACGCCGCAGGTGGTTTGTCGATACACATCCCGATTTCCAAAATCAAGAAACATTCTTAAGCCGTTATACCTAACTTCCCATAAAGCTAGTATAACTCTTAAGTTTTCAAAAGAAACCAAGTATCACTCTTCTTTCAAAACGATTTAGAAATCTTTTGAAATACTTCAAGTTCTTTATTATCACACATCAAGCCGCTTATAAACAAATCATTTACCTTTTAAAACCACAAAGTATTTTCGGACCTACATAAAGTCATATAACCAACTTCCCATAAAGCCGTTATAACACTTTATGTTTCAAACCAATCAAATACATTTAACACACGACGCCTACCGTACTACATAGTTCACACATATCATGCTAGAAGAGATAGGAAGAGTTTCACATACCTCGCGACAGTATCGACTAATAGCAAAACGCTCCAAGTACTTCCAACTGTCGGCTACTCCTAAGCCAAGTAGATCGCGCCACACGTAGTACTTCAACCTATAAGGCCACAAGGCGCTTATTAACATTTAGACCTCATCGCAGAACATTCTACCGAAAATTCGGCAAGACTTCCCCGCAACACAGAAATCTCCTCCTTTATCGAGGCCGCTACCAAGCCGACTGTGTGGGGTTACACATCTAACCCGAACGGTACAATTCTACTCCACGAAAAGCTACACAAGTCTCATCAGTAATACATTCTATGTAAATACATTCAAGACTTTCTTTCAAAAGGTTTCTTATTATTCAGCTTAAGTCAAAAGACATTGCGACAACAACGTTCGATTCTACATATAGTATACTTCAACTATAGTCTAACAATCATGTAATTTCCAATTACAATAGAGGACAAGATATTTACCTCGATAAGCCCATAATTATCCAAGTATAAAGTCGATCCCGGCAATCGTTTAGCTCCAACTCAGCGCCCAACCCGCTCTAAACCACCCTTAGAAGTTCTAACTAACTTCTACACAATACTCCAACGGACTATGGAGATTTTCCTAGGGTTTCGGTTTTGTGGTGACGGAAGTATAATAGTATTTCCTTTTCATATAGGTATACCCTTCGAATACTACAAGGTATACGGCTAAGGTAATTTGGGCATTATAACAATACTTTTGAGAGTATTTCTACACCACCAAGGGGGGTATTATACGAAAGCAACTCGGCTAGGGGGGGGGTACCCCACGGCCACACTACTAGGAGGGGGGGGGAGAGGGCTCTCGGCCAAGGGGGCGTTTCAAGGGGAGAGGGCTCTTGGGCGAGAGTCAACAAGAGGAGAGGAGGGATTTTAACACTTAGAAGATTTGTGGAAAGGATGAAGAATTCATCAAAGGGAGAGGTATTTATAGCACAAGCCAAGGCCAACCAATGGCCAAGATCTTGCCAAGTGCATAGCAAGTGTAGGGCCAAGATCAAGCCATGTGCACCCTAACCCTACTCCACAAAACACTCCACAAAACAAGGCACAAAACAAGGCACAAATCAAGGCCATAAAGTAGCCCAATTCGGCCAAGGGTTGCCGCCCCTTGCTTCCAATGTGAGGGTGACACATGTCACCCTCCCGTTGGTCCAAAATGTTTCGTCTCTCGGAAAAATCCGCAAAAATTAAAAATGACATAGCCGGAACTTCCCCTACGAAAGCTGTGGAAACGTTTCGTCGAAAAACGACTCAAATCGGGTGTTGTGAACAAAAAGAATTCGGCCAAGCCTAAATCACAAGTTCAAATTTCTACGTACGTCCTTACGTACATACTCTGGAAATACGGGGTATAACATTTAACCCTCTGAAATTCGGCCCAAAAATCAGAAATCTCGCGTCGACGTCGTGGCCCTGTAGCTGGCGCCACGGCGCTGAAACTCCTGCAAAAAAAATCAGACAGTGCAGGACATTTAGCGCCTGTGGCATCTTCGGGCTTTTTTCGGTTTTGTGTCATTTTTTCGTCCGGACTTCGTCAGATTTCTTCTATGCTTTCCGGGACTTCTTAGACTTTATTTCTTGGCCTTTTCTTTTGCAATTACACCTCAATTAAGTTCATTTCATCTTCTTTTTGCCATTTCTCCATTTAGGGTCGTTGTGACTCAAAAGAAAGAAAAACGACCCTGACACGACACTAATTTCAATGAAAATGAGGAAAATACTAACTAAAAATGACTCAAAAAGTGTATACAAAATATTTATAACATATGTGAAATTAAATGTGCATTGAATAATTGGATTACATCCTCTAATCCTGTGATAAAAAATATTGCAACAAAAATGTTGGAAAAATATAACAAGTATTGGGGGATGTGAATACTCTTCTAGCCGTGGCAACCGTATTAGATCCTCGATATAAGATACCACTTGTTCGCTATTACTACAAGCAACTTTATGAGGACTATGAAGTTGATTTTGAGGTGGAGAAGGTGAAAGATGTTTTGAAGGATTTGACGAGCGAATATTCGTTAAAGTATGGAAAGTGTAAAGGAAAAGAACCAACTTTTAATTCCAAGCTACCACCATGGTAAAGTTAGTCGAAAAGGAAGGATGAGTCACTTTGCTAAATATTTGGAGGTGGAAGAGAATCAAGTTCAAGAAAAATCGGAGTTGGAGAAGTATTTTGAGACTCCTGTGTTGTCAATTATGGAAAGAAATGTTGAAAATGTCTAGAAAATCGATTTGCTTGTTATTTGAGGCGAGATAGTTAATATATACATGTTTAGGGAGATGATTCAGACATTTCTTTGATAGCCCTTCTGACCATTCATTACCTACCCTGACATAAATTGTATCACTAGTCAGTCCCTTTGAGACTAAAATAATATCTTTCTTTAACACCCTATGATTCCTCTGTTGTGCCATAAGTAATAATGGAAAAGTATTGGGATGAAAAGTGTTGAAAAAGAAATAAAAAGAGAGTGAAAAGTTGATGCACCCCAATGAAAAATATGCAAAAGCTTAAGTTTGGGGTTGCTTGTTATTTATAATATATCTCATTCTCTCAAAAGAAAAGAGGGGAAAAATAGGTATGAGATTAAAAAGAAAAATCAGAAAGAAGGAAAACGGAGTTGAATGAAAAATGCTTATGGTACGTAATTTGAGCCTATATGCCTACTTTTACCTACCTCTGCCTAAGCCTACATTACAACCCTTGAAAGTCCTGATGATCTGTAAGGTGTATGTCTATGATTAGTGGAGAATAGCAAGTAAACAGGTCTATAGAATTTTGGGAAAGATGAAATGAAATTGACATGCATAGGTTAGGTGTTTGTATTTTCAGTGATTATGATCTAAGTGAATTTGCGAAATATCTAACTTGAAATTCTAGATTGCTAAATAGTCATGCTATGTATGTTCTAACATATTATCCTAGTTTTCATCCATGATTGTGAGGCAGCACTCTATAGCTAGTTGATCCATTTCATTGAGTCTTTTATTTGATTTTGTTTTTGTTTTTGTTTAGTGCTTTACACGAGGTCGAGTAAAGTGTAAGTTTGAGGTGTTTGTTGAGTGTATTTTGGTACACTCTTTTGAGTCCTTTTTAGTTAGTATTTTACTCATTCTTTTGTGTTTAGTATAATATTAGGTTTGTTTGTCTTTCTTTTGAGTCACATCGATCATAAAGGAGGAATACAGAATTAAGGATGAAATGAGCTTAATTGAGATGAAATTGCACAAGAAAATTCCAATAAATGAAGCATAAGAAGTCCCGAGAAGCACGAAAGAAATCTATGAAGTCCGGAGATCAAAACGACAAAAAATCGGAAGATGATGTCGCCGGTGCCGTGGCGCCCAAACTACTGCGTACTCTGATTTAGCTACAGGATGTTCGGCGCCGCGACGCCATCCAGCAGGGCCGCGGCGGAAATGTAAGGTTCTGTGCCGAATTTTGAAGGGCAAAGGGTTCGAAACATGATTTTTACATCTACAAGACCAAGGGATTATTCTATATTCTAGATCATACTTTGGAGGCAAGAATTGGGGGTTACAACAGAAGATTGGAGATAACTCTTGTTCAAGTTCTTTTCTTTCCTTTGTTTTTATTTCAGTTTATGTTGGTTATTGATTTAGTTCTTAGCATGACAATGTCTTGGAGCTAATCTCTTTAGTAGGGTTTTTTCGTCGAATCTTCTTGAAACTGTTTCATATAGTTAATGCATAGTTACTGATTTCTTATTCAGCATATTAAGATCTATTCAATATTGTTGTGATTGCTTGATAATTAACTGACCATTATTGTCATAATTTATATGATTTCGAATCGAGGTCCGAGAGGGGAGATTTGAATATGTTGTAATTGTCTAGACATAGGTTGAAATCGTGGACGAAAGTACCCCGATACTTGTGTAGTATTTAAGGTTATTGTTCTTAATCCTCCTGTGTGGTAAAATCTATCATAGAAATATAGAAGGTTTATGCACAAGGTTGAGCGATTATATATCCTAACCGGAATATAAGACAGTTTAGTTATCCTGCTATCTTAACATAGAAGAAGAATGTTACACCCCGTAATTCCAGGGCAATAAAATGAGAACTTAAGTTAGGATATAAGATTTGAATGTTGGAAGGAAAGTATATTTACATTTTCTATATGGAATAATTTTGGATACAACAAATGTGACGACGAGAACTAATACTAGTAGTTGAATCCTTTCTAATAGAGTTATGGACTTAGTGTTGAATTATTAAATCTTGGCATTGTGAATATGAAGTCCATCGAAAAAAATGAGAATTTGGCTAAGTGTGGGAGATATTTTGTGAAGGGAAAGACAAGTGGACAAGTGGGTTCATGGGTCCCCCACTCAACTTGTCCTATATACACTAATTATATGCAAGTTTTGCAAGACTTTAGCTCACAAATATCTTCATCCTTCAAACTCTTTTATCTCTACCTTCTGTTGCAAGTCTCGAAAATCCTTGGCCAAGTGAAGAACAAGTTAACTTATTTTTCCAAGATTAAGCTCCTTAATTAAGTTCTAAGCAAAGTTGTTACTCCAAAACAGTGGGTCACGGTTTTGGCTTAAAAACTGTCTTGAAACCCTAAGCTTGGAGATGGACTTTTTGGAAGATAAACAAGAAAGTAAGATGGTTACAAGCTTGTAAAGGATACATGCATGTTGTTGCAACTTGAAAAATTGGTGCACAAGTGAAGCAGTTTGGCCGAGACTTTGGGGACTGTTTTGGCTAAAAATAAGGTAAGATTTCTTCTTCCTCTTTGAGAATAATGGAAGTTAAATGATGTTAATTAAGGGATGAACTTGTATTAAGTGAAATAGAGAATAAGAAGTGCATGTCACAGTTTGGCAAGTTAGCCAATTCTGGATAATATTTTATATTGTATTCGATGGTTGTTATTGGTTGTTATTATCGTCACTTATTGCATGTTAAAATGAAGGAAATCTTGTTATTGAAAGTTGATATGGTTTATATGAAGTGTTGAAATATGAATTAGATTTTAAGGAATTATGAAAAGGGCTTTGGTATTGGTTGTTGGCCGAGAACTTCATGAAACTGTTGGATATTGTTGTGTCGTTTTAGGGACTGTTTTGTGGAGTTATAATGCTGGAAATTTAGTTACAATTATGCATGTTTAATGTGGTAATTGCTAACATATGTCCTAAAGGAATAAGGGTATAGAAAGGTGTAGAAAGGCTTCACATTTTACCCTCGTTGTTGTTGGAATATAGACTGTTTTTATGTGGGTTAAGAGGACGGATTAACATAAGAAGTAGGTGTGTGAATCACCGTGGTTGCTATTTTGAACTACCCTTAATTGGTACTTGGTTATTGATGTTATTGACCTTGTTTGAAAGTTGTGGATGTGAGTATATATAGGGGAAGTGCCGCCCAAATTTTTATATGAAAGGAGAGTCATTATGTGGTATAGCGTATACTAGTATTCATGAGGTTGATAGACGTGTTATTGTTGTTATAGGTTGACGTACTAATTATGACGTATTCTACTTATCGTGTTGGTATAGTCGATAAGGTATGTAAAACTATCCTTTCTTCTTTGGCATGATGTATATGAAATGGGTGTACGGCGAACGTACGTAATTCCATTGAATCCTAATTTCTATTGATACATGATATGATAGTTCCGTGGTTTTTCTAAAATGAAAGTTATTCTATTTATTCCATTGAGAGTCAAAAATGATTTTACCGCGTCCCAGAAAGGGTCGGGCAGTATATGATTTTATTGAGAGTCAAATGATGATTTAAATTGCACAAGGTTTCTCATGATAGCTATTCATGCAAAGTGTTATTATTCCACTTCACCGAGTCCCATAATGGGTCGGGTATGTTCGTGCACAGATTTATTGCACTGATTCACCGAGTCCCTTACTAGAGGGTCGGGTACGTTATATGTATATGATTCCATGGACATGCAATCCATGATGCGAGTATAGATACACATGACAATATATGATTCCATGGAAATGTATCCATGATGCGAGTATAGATACCCATGAACACCGAGACCCTCACTAGGGGGCCAGGTACGGTATGTATATGATTTCATGAACATGTATTCATGATGCGGGTATAGATACCCATGACAGTATATGATTATATGGACAGATATTCGTGATCTTGATATGACTCTCACTCTTTTTTAAAAAGGCACAGTTGACTCTCCATTTTTAAAAGGTACAGTTGACTCTCTATTTGTACAAGGTACATTTGACTCTCTGTTTTTAAAAGGTACAGTTGACTCTCTATTTGTACAAGGTACAGTTGACTCTTATTTTATATGGCACGGGTGGATCTGGTATTTTGATTATCATACTTGTCCCCTGTCATCTTTTGGCCAGTCATGATCTTATTTACTATACTTTATGTTTACATACTTGGTACATTGTTGTACTGACCCCCTTATCTGGGGGGCTGCGTTCATGCCCGCAGGTATAGGTACTCAGTTTGGTGATCCGCGAGCTTTGGATCCTTGCTCAACTTTTTTGGGATAGCTCCATTATTCCGGGACTTGTCATTTTGGTGCAGATATGCTATTACAGGCTTATGTATATTCAGGGGTACGGCGGGGCCTTGCCCCGTCATAGTTCATTGTCTTACTCTTAGAGGTCTGTAGTCATGTGTGGGTTGGACATTTACAGTTGTAGTTCATTTTGCCTATTGTGTATATAATGACAGCCTTGCCGGCTTGCCTATGATGTTATATGACAGTTCAGGGGACAGGATCCCTTTGTTATGAGATTATGAGTTTTTCTTAAGCCTCCGCTGGTTATATGTGATGTGTGGGTATAAGGGTGCCCAGGTAGGGCACCAGCCGCGGCCCGTCGGTTCGGGTCGTGACAAAGAATCATTAGCATTGCATTGACACGTGAAAGAGTGGATAGTTGAGGAGATCGAAAACCCTATTTCCTTCATAACTGTTTAAAACCAAAGTATTATCATTCTTAGTTTAATTCCTGCACTTTACTATAATTTTAGTCTTAGTCATAAATCCAAACTAAAGAACGTCTACAAAATAGATTAGATAATCGGTACTTGACAAACCAGTCTATGTGGACGATAACTCGGTCTTACAGATCTTTATTACTTGAATGATACGTACACTTGCGTAAGCATCTAGAAATATCGCAACAAAAGGTAACCGTAACTTTGAACCTTCCATAGTAGAATATCATCGGACTTATTTACTGCGCGGTGAACGTGATGTCTTGAACCGTCAGTGTTTAGTATAAGTCAAGACAATGATATCAACACAACATTTTTCCTTACTCTATCTTTCTTAAATGTTTTATCTGTCGTGGGCCGTGGACACCCTTGGATTCTTAAGTGCGTTCATTTGAGGCGGTCTGTCCTCGCACTTAAATAGGTGGTCTCCTATAAGATATTCTGCAATACCCCACTATACCAGTGTCAGGAACCATTAAAAGTTTCCCCCAACCTAACTTCTATATTGAAGATCATTAAAGAATTAGAAATTTTATCCTTTACCCGTCTACAGGTAGCACTTTATGTCTATCACCGGAACGACTTTGGATTATGTTTCTCAAGAATAAATCATTATCCGAAGTGATCTTGCTTCCTTCGAAGCGCTCAACTGAACCTTTACGATTTAGTTTTCCCATTGAACCTACTTTCTGGGATCTCCAGTTAGTAAGATTGGGTATCCACCGTATTAGTTCTTATTGATTGGATTTTAAGCACATTCCCCTAGATAGGTAGTACATCTGATCTCTGGTCATTCCATTCGTCAAGGGATCGACGATATTTTTCTTAGATTTAACGTAATCAATGGAAATAATACCCGAGGTGATAAGCTGCCTAACAGACTCATGTCGCCGTCGAATGTGACGAGACTTGCCCTTATACATAGAACTTCGTGCCCTTCCTAGAGCTGACTGACTATCGTAGTGGATCATTACAGATGACATGGGTTTATCCTAACAAGGGACATCCTCTAAGAAACCATAAAGCCACTCAGCTTCTTCTCCCGCTTTATCTAAAATGATAAATTCCGAATCCATTGTGGATCGGGCAATAAGGGTTTGCCTAGAGGATTTCCAAGACACAACTCCACCACCGATTGTAAAAATATACCGCTGGTGGACTTGATGACATCGCTATCAGATATTCAGTTTGCGTCACTGTACCCCTCTAGTACCGCTGAATATCTAAAATAGTGTAACCCGAACTTTAGCGTGAACTTCAGGAACCGCAGTACCCTGTTCAATGCTTTCCAATGATCATCACTTGGATTACGGGTGAACCGAGCCAATTTATTAACTACATAAGCGATATCAGGTCGAGTGCAGTTTGTGAGATACATCAGACTACCAATCACATGTGCATATCGCTCCTGGTGTACGGGTACACCAAGATATTTGTCAATCTTTTGACTTCTATCCAATGGTGTCGTTACCGGTGAACTGCCGAACATATCAAATTTCTTCAGCACATTCTCAATGTAGTGAGATTGAGACAAGACCAGTCCGTTAGATGTCTTAGAGATCTTGATCCCTAGGATGACATCTGCGACACCCATATCTTTTGTTATACCCCGTAGTTCTGGCCATGCGTATGAGAGCGTACGAAAGGGAGTAAGCCTTAATATTTTGGAAGGATAGGTTGACGGATTGTTTCGGACGGGTTTTTAGTCAACTTTGAGGCGGGTTATGACCCGTTACATTGAGAATTCCTAGGTGTTTCAAAGGCCTAGAACGTAGTTCGTTGAGTCTAGTTTCCAGCGCAACCAACCGTTCGTCGATAGGACATCGGAGTAGAAAGTTATGGGAGTTACAAGTTCGGTCTTGCGATGGGCGAAAGTATTTGGCCGGGAGCCTGTGGCCGCGCGCGCGGTTGCGAGCCGCGCGCCGGATATTCTGAGGGAGCGCTGAAGTTGCAGCGCCACGACGAAAGCGAGGCAGCGCCGCATAGTTCGGGGTTGCAGGCCAGTGGCGGAAATTTTGGCGGAAAAACTGAGAAAAACAGATATTTTCTTTTAAAAAGGCCATGGGAGGGTGAAAACGGTCCCCCCCCCCCTATCTGATGTTGCATGCACTACTTATTGACCAAGTCTTGAAGACTTGGTCATTCTTCAAACTCTTCTCTCTCTCTAAAGCTAAAAGCTCTCCCTTCTCTCTAGAATTTCAAGAGGAAATTTAAGCTTGAGAAAAATCTGAAAAGTGTGGCAAGAAGGAAGCTTGTGGCTAGCTTGTAGGAGTTATTGTGGTGGTGTTCTTGGAAAGGAGGCTAGCAAAGTTGTTGGAATAATTTTGGCTAAAGCTCTAAGGTTGACATATTACGTGCGGTATTTTGGACTTAGCAAGTGGATTGACCGAAGAGGTATGTGGAGCTTTCTTATCTCTTGAGCATGAGTAGTTGTACCTATGTAGTACGGTAGACGTACAAGATTTGACATTCTTCACTTGTTTTAAGTATATGATACTTGTTTCGTTTAAAAGTATAAGTCCCTTGGATATAGGGAGATGTGTTTGACTAGTGTATAATGGTAATATAACAACTTTATGGGAAGTTGGTTGTATTGGCTTTATGAAAGGTTAATAAGGAAAGGTTTACTCCAAGTAAAATAAGTACGGATAAAGGATTTGAATTTGTGGAAGACAAATTGTTTTTAAGGCATTAATTGCCTAAGGTTTTAAAAGAAATGAAGTCACTTGATTTTACAAGCCTATTGTATTTTTAAAGGTAAACGTGACTTGTTTTGAAAAAGTTGTCGTGACTTGATATTATGGTTATTAGTATCTTGGGAGTTTTACATAAAAGGGAGTCATTTTCTTAAAAGGTTTAAGGAACGTGGTACTTGGGTTAAATTCCCGAATTTTCTTTTGAAATGACATGTAGTGCCTTAAGTAACTAAAATGAGAGGATGTACTAGAAATGTTATTAAGAAGTTAGGAGATATTCTTAACTTGCTTACGTTATGATAAGCCGGTAGCGCTTATGTTATGTATGATATCCGGTTGAGCTGATTTATGTATTATTATTATTATTATTATTATAATTATTACTATTTATGCCATGGATTTGCTACTCATGATGCGAATGCGGCGCTTGTACTCATGCGGGCCCACTGGGTCCATGCGGGTGAAATAGTCTCATGCGGGTGAAATAGTCCCATGCGAGGCGGATGACCTCATGCGGGTGAAATAGTCCCATGCGAGGTGATTACCTTATGCGGGTCCACAGGACCCATGCGGGTGAAATAGTCCCAGGAGTAGGATTGCTTAATGATACTACGGGCGAGAGACCCTGTTTTGATCATGAGCCTCCTATTTTCATGCAGTAAAGTTTATACTTGTTACTCTCTGTCACGCCCCAAATCCCGGGCAGTGGCGGTGCCCTACACAGGCACCCATACCCATACAACATAAATAAACCGCGGAAGATAAATAGCACTCTTTTTTTTTAAAATAAAGGCAAAGCCGGAAAGGGTTCCGTATAAATATAAATCACTCGAAAGGGTCTACGCCGTACAACAATGTAAATACAACTTACACCAGTCCAGCCCACATATGAATACAGACCTCTAAGAAGGTGACAACAACTATGACGGGACAAGGCCCCGCCGTACCCCTGAATATACCTAGCCATGATGACAAACTCCGGAACTTGGAGCCATCTCAAAATGCTGAAGAAGGATCCTAAGCTCGCGGATCCACAACTGTGTACCTAGACCTGCGGACATGAACGCAGCCCCCCTAAGGGGGGTCAGTACAACAAGTACTAAGTATGGAACGGAAATAAAGTACATTAAAAAAGATCACAACTGTACAAAAGAATGACAGGGGCAAGTATAAAAATTAAAATACCAGATCCTACCGTGCCATTTTAACTCATGAAATCAATCGTACATTAATCATTCTTTTCCTTCTTTCAATAAGAATTAACATCATATTCTTACATACATACTTAAGAATTCGATCAAGTTTTTCCACATAACTTACATATCTTACATAACATAATTCGGCCCTTTATGGAGGGACTTCTTATTTGGGAGCTTACTTTGATTACCCATACGTGATAACGTAACCCGGCCCATTTGCGGGACACGGCGAAGTCATACAAAAGTCTTCCCACGAAAGTATACTGCCCGGCCCATTCTGGGACGCGATAAGGTCATATAGTCTGCCCATAAAGGTATACTGCCCGGCCCATTCCTGGGACGCGATAATGTCATATAGTCTGCCCATAAAGGTATACTGCCCGGCCCATTCCTGGGACGCGATAATGTCATATAGTCTGCCCATAAAGGTATACTGCCCGGCCCATTCCTGGGACGCGATAATGTCATATAGTCTGCCCATAAAGGTATACTGCCCGGCCCATTCCTGGGACGCGATAATGTCATATAGCCTGCCCATAAAGGTATGCTTCCCGGCCCATTCCTGGGACGCGATAATGTTATATAGTCTGCCCATAAAGGTATACTGCCCGGCCCATTCCTGGGACGCGATAATGTCATATAGTCCGCCCATAAAGGTATACTGCCCGGCCCATTCCTGGGACGCGATAATGTCATATAGTCTGCCCATAAAGGTATACTTGTTATGCCCCGTGGTTCCGGTATACTTATGTGAGGACGTACGTACGAATGTATATGCCCTAAGTAGGGTAAGAACGATAGAATTATTTTCCGACGAAAGTTGTTTCGAACCTTGTGAAGAAAATTTTACGACTATGGAATTGTTCCGAGAGATAAAATATTTTGGACCAATAGGAGGGCGACAAGTGTCACCCATAGATTGGGCCAAGTGGACGAAAATGGGTGGACAACTTGGCAAGACAAGTGGCCAACAAATCTTGCCTAGTTGGCATAGGCTTGGACGGCAACATGGAGTTAGTGGGCAAGTCTTGCATGGTCAAGACTTGCATGGCTTTAACAAGACAAGTGTGGGAAGGCTCTTACACAAATAATCTCTACCTTACACTTGTGTTAATCCCATCCCTTGGTTGTGCTATATAAACCCCCTAAGTGGATGAAAATCATCCACACTTAAACATATTACAAGTCTTGAAAAATATTTTCCTCTCCCTCTTCTCTAGCTTTCTCTCGTCTAAACAGCCCCCTCCCCTACCAAAAGTTGTCCAAAAACTCTTAAACTTATAAGTGTTCTTCCTTAGTATGTTAGGAAGATCACCAACCAAGAGTTAGATAAGATTTTCACACCCATAGCCTCTAAAACACCACCAAAACCGAAACTGGACAGTTTTGAAGACTAAGTGTTCTTCACCTTTTGGAGTCCATTCTTGAATAGAAGTTGGTTGGAACTTCTAAGGGTAAACTATGGTTAGTTGGAACACAAGAAATTGGAGCTAAAGCACAAAGGTTTGGAGCTAAGACTTGCTTTGGAACGATTTTAAAATCTTGGAGATTGTTGGGCTAGTATTGAGGTAATGAACCTTAAACTCTTTGTGAATTTGATTATTATGTATATAAGGATATTATACATATATTGGAAATATATTATGGACTATAACTTATATAAAGATTGGAATATAAGTTGAAGAACTAATGAAGTAATTGGATAAGTAAAGTATAAAAGTTGGCCAAAGACCCCAACTTAAGGACCGTATCTACTTTGGACTTCATTACTTATTGTTATTATGAAGGCGAGATAGTAAACCGCGTTACCGTTTGGGCGTGTAATCCCATTCTTTTACTTATTGTTATTATGAAGGCGAGATAGTAAACCGCGTTACCGTTTGGGCGTGTAATCCCCTTCTTTTACTTATTGTTATTATGAAGGCGAGATAGTAAACCGCGTTACCGTTTGGGCGTGTAATCCCCTTCTTTTACTTATTGTTATTATGAAGGCGAGATAGTAAACCGCGTTACCGTTTGGGCGTGTAATCCCCTTATTTTACTTATTGTTATCATGAAGGCGAGATAGTAAACCGCGTTACCGTTTGGGCGTGTAATCCCCTTCTTTTACTTATTGTTATTATGAAGGCGAGATAGTAAACTGCGTTACCGTTTGGGTGTGTAATCCCCTTCTTTACTTATTATATTTATGAAGGAGAGATTGTTAATCGCGTTCCGTTTGGGCGTGTTATCCCCTTCCGTACTTATCGAAATTATTACGCCACGTTGGTTACTGTTATCGGGCTTTGTTAAAAATGAAGAATTGAGTAAAAACGGAGTCTTTGATTTTCCGTAGACTAAGAGGAGTCTTACTTAGAAGAATTCCACGAAAAACTAGAAGTTAATAGTCGTGTTTTGACTATTATAGGTTGACACTTTGCACGCGACATATCCGACTTGGCAAGTGGGTTTAGCCGAGGAGGTATGTGATTCTTCCTATCCCTTTGAGCATGATATTTTCGAAATATATATAGTACGGTAGACATACGTGTATTAAACTAAACTTGGCTTCACTTTGATGTCTTTGGACTTGAGTTCTAAATAATAAGAATCTTGAATATTTCAAAAGAGATATGAATCATTTTTGGAAGAAAAGTAATACTTGGTTTTTATAAAAGGCTTAAGTGTTATACTAGCTTTATGGGAAGTTAGGTATAACAACTTAAGAAAGATAAGAAAACGGTTTTTATTATTTGTTTATCAAATGCTTGAAATATTGTCTGAAGGTATGGTAAGTTGGTTTGATAGACATATTATGATACTACGTGTGTTAGTATCTTGTGACGCTTATGTAAGAAGGTTATTCTTGTTTTGCTTATATTGTTCAACGATTAGTTGTTGTGTTCGATTCTTGTGATGATTGTATAAAGAGGTTATTCTTATTGTGCTTATGTTGTTTAACGATAAGCCGTTGTGTTAGTATTGTACCACTCACCTCTTGACATGTTATACCGGGGGTTAAGCTGCCCCGTCGAGGATGCCTCTGCGGGTCCAGGGACCTATGCGCGAGCTACGAGTTCCAGTTAGTGTGCGAGGAATACCTCACGCGGTCTATGTGGCCATGCGGATGCGAGAGTCGGGGCGATGCGAAAGTAGCTACCCTCGATGTGAGGAATACCTCATGCGGGCCTAGGTGGCCTATGCGGACTGCAGGAGTCCAGGATTAGGTATGCATAATGATACTATGGGCGATTGGCCTTGCTTCGATCATTCGCGGCCTAGAAAAGACCTGTTACAATATACTTATTATTGCTCTTGTTTGTGATGTGGCACTATGTGCAGTTAATTCGGTTGTTTTCATACATACTTGTGAATTGGTTTTAAAAATGTTAAGGTTTTATATGTGTATATATATTTGTACTTTACAGTTTCACATACTTGGTACTTGTTGTACTGACCTCCTTGAAGTGCGTTAAATGCCAGGTAAAGGGAAGCAGGTAGCGGATCCTCAGTCTTAGGATCTTTACTCTGGTGTCAGGAGCTCTATTTCTCCGGAGGCTCGACTTTTGGTTTGGTTCTCCCTGGTGTCGTAGATGTTTTGTACATTCAGGGGTGTGACGGGGCCCTGTCCCGTCATAGTGTTTACATTTCCTTAGAGTCCGTAGTCTGCCGCATTTTGGGATTGTAATCGCTTCACTTCTTGGGTAATTATATATATGTCTTAAAGGCAACTTTTCTTGGATAGACTAGTCTTACGTTTATTGTTTCAGGTCTTGGTTATAGTCCGCTGGTTACTCTGATGTTTGGCTACTTGGGTGTCCGGTAAGGCACGATCCGGGTCCGGATCGGTCGTGACAAAAGTGATATCGAGCGATTAATCCTCGGAAAGTGTCTACAGCCGTGTCTAGTAAGTCTTGATTATCGGTGTGTTGTGCACCACATCTATAATCAGGAGGCTACAGGACATTTAAGATTGGTTTCCATTCTTCTCACTCTGAGATCGTGCCTTAGAGCTGTGTTATAGGTTGGACCCTTCTGACGGATTTCTCCTTCTTACCAGTTATGCCTCCACGTAAGGCAACCCGGGCCCAGAAGGGCAAGGCAGCCGAGGGAGCTGCTAGTAGTACACAGAGAGTCACGAGGGCTCAGGCCCAACCCTTACCCGAGGTGATACCTCCGACGGCGAGTTCCACGACGTCGCCGGCCCCAGCAGAGTTTAGGGCCGCAGCAGAGGCTGCTAAGGCCACGGCACCGGAGCCTCCAGCCCCACAGCCTGGAGCAGAGGACATGGGCTACAAGGAGATGGCCCAGTTATTGGCCAGAGTAGTGGCAAGGCACGAGGATAGGCTGGACGCAGCAGTTCCAGTCCCAGTAGTACCCGTGGTTCACCCGAGGTCAGATGGTTTGAGACTTCGGGACTTTCTGAGTTGCGGCCCGCCAGAGTTTTATGGGTCGAGCCCTGAGGATGATCCACAGGAGTTCATCAGACAGTTACAGCGGATCATGAGAGTGATGAAGGCGTCGGAGACCGAGTCAGTGGTCTTAGGTTCACATCGGCTGCGCGATACAGCAGTCGACTGGTTCGATTCTTGGGAGCTGTCCCGGGGGGAGCAGGCGCCTCCAGCCATTTGGGACGAGTTCTCAAAGGCATTTCTCTCTCACTTCTTACCTCCGCAGATGAGGAGGGCACGAGTAGCAATTTTGATCTTTGGCGAGAGAGGCGCCTGATTGAGTACAATGTGGAGTTCGACTCGTTGGCTCGGTATGTTCCCGCGTTAGTAGCAGATATGGAGGACCGAGTGCACCGCTACGTCACAGGCTTGATGACTACTTGGCGAGTCTTGCTCAGTGTAGCTCTTCACCGGGCATGGACATTGCCGCACGCAGCTCATGCGCAGGTGTGAGGCGTGAGGCCGACGGGTTGACGGATATCGCAGAAGAAGGCCGGGCAGCAGGTCCTTTGGTGGTTCTCGAGGTGGGCGACGACCGGCGAGTAGATTTGCACCTCAGCCAGCTCAGAGCACTCCTATACCATCTTCGCATCGCCAGGGTATTCGGGGCGGTCGGGGCCCGGGACTTCAGACTTCCAGGGTAGCAAAGGTGCTAACCAATCGAGACCACCTTCCTCTCAGTGTGTTCGATGTGGGAGATCCCATTTCGGAAATGTGAATCTTCTGCGGGAGTTTGTTTCACTTGCGGCCAGCGGTCACTTTGCGAGATCGTCCGGCTAAGGCGGCGCGAGATAGTAAGTTCACTACAGGTCTTTTTGCCGGTCTTCATCTCCTACGATTACTCGCCGGGCGTGGTTCGTAGGTCGGTCAGCGGTCAGGCGGTCGTGGCGGTGCTAGTTCCAGGTCCTCGAATCGCATTTATGCCATGTCCACCGCCAGACCGGGGCGTCGCCGGATGTCATTACAGTACTTTATCGGTTTCTTGTTGCGACGTATATGCCTTGATAGATCCGTGTTCTACCTTATCCTATATATCCCCTTATTGCTAGTAGGATAGGGATAGAGCACGAATCCATAGACCACTTTTGAGGTAGCTACGCTGTGGGGATTGGTAGTAGCCGAGTGGGTATAGGGCTTGCCCGGTGACTATATGCGATCGTCGGACCCTGCCGACTTGATAGAGTTGGACATGACCGATTTTGATGTGATCATGGGTATGGATTGGTTAGCTTCTTGCTACGCCAATGTAGGCGTAGGAAAGCGGTTGGTACGGTTTGATTTCTGAGGAGCCGGTTGTCAGTGAGAGGAACACTTTGTCGCCGGGTAAGTTTATTTCCTACCTCAAGGCCGGAAGATGGTTCGAAGGGTATATCTACCATCTTGTCCGGTATTTGATACTGAGCGGCGACACGGACCTCTGATCGATTCGGTAGTCGAGAATTTCGGATGTGTTCCCAGACGACCTCCCGGGTATCCCTCCGGAGAGGGACATAGAGTTTTGCATTGATATTACGCACGATACTCGACTATATCCATTCCGCCATACCGAATGGCACATGCCGAGTTGAGAAGGCAAGGACCAGGTGGCGATTTCTTTGGAGAAAGGCTTCATTAGGCCTAGTGTTTCTCCCTGGGGAGCGCCGGTATTGTTCGTGAAGAAAAAGGATGGGACGCTGCGTATGTGCGTTGACTACAGACAGCTGAACAAGGTGACTATTAAGAACAGATACCCCCTTCCCAGGATCGATGACTTGTTCGACCAGTTGCAGGGCGCGAGGTGTTTTTCTAAGATAGACCTACGTTCGGGTTACCATCAGGTACGGTTTAGGGAGTCGGATATCCCTAGGACTGCGTTCCGGACCCGGTACGGGCACTATGAGTTTAGGGTCATGTCTTTTGGCTTGACCAATGCTCCGGCGGTATTCATGGATTTGATGAACCGAGTGTTCAAACCATTTTTGGATACGTTCGTGATAGTATTCATTGACGACATCTTGATTTATTCTCGCTCGGAGCAGGAGCATACAGAGCATTTGAGGATGATGCTGAGAGTCCTCCGGGACCAGCAATTATATGCCAAGTTTTCGAAGTGTGAGTTTTGGTTAGCTTCGGTGGCATTCTTAGGGCACATTGTAGGGGCCGATGATATTCGGGTAGATACGGCAAAGATCGATTCAGTCAAGAGTTGGCCTAGACCTACTACCCCGACGGAGGTGCGCAGCTTTTTGGGCCTTGCAGGTTACTACAGGAGGTTTGTGGAGAAGTTTGCTTCTATTTCAGCACCTATGACCAAGCTGACTCAGAAGGCAGCTAAGTTTCAGTGGACGGATGTTTGCGAGAAGGGCTTTCAGTTACTAAAGGAGAAGTTGACGACCGCCCCAGTTCTTACTCTTCCAGAGGGGCCAGACGGCTATGCGATTTATTGTGATGCATCGGGCATCGGGCTTGGATGTGTTTTGATGCAGCAGGGCAAGGTTATAGCTTACGCATCTCGACAACTCAAGAAGCATGAGAAGAACTACCCCACACATGACTTAGAGTTGGCAGCAGTAATTCACGCCTTGAAGATCTGGAGACATTATTTGTATGGAGTTCACGTGGACATTTACACCGACCACAAGAGCCTCCAGTATATATTCAGCCAGAGGGAGCTGAACTTGCGACAGAGACGGTGGTTAGAACTACTCAAGGATTATGATATCGATATTTTATACCACCCGGGGAAGGCCAATGTAGTGGCAGATGCCCTTAGTCGTAGGTCGATGGGTGATGCAGCCGATGTTCAGCCAGATAGGAGGGGCATGGTCCGCGAGTTACATCGGCTAGCGAGCCTTGGAGTCCGATTGATTGATTCTGATGATAGCAGAGTTCGAGTTCGAGAGGTTGCCGAGTCGTCCATCATCGAGGAGGTGAAGAGACGACAGTATGAGGATCCAGTTATGACACGGTATCGTGATACGGCTATTCGTGAGGGAAAGGGTCCTTTTGAGGTAACACCTGATGGGGTGCTAAGGTTTGAGGGCAGGTTGTGTGTTCCAGATATTGCAGGACTTCGACAGCAGGTTCTAGGGGAAGCACACAGCGCGCGTTACTCTATTCATCCGGGGTCGACAAAAATGTACCATGACCTCAGATCTATATATTGGTGGGACGGCCTAAAGAAAGACGTTGCAGAATTTATTGCTCAGTGCAGAGTTGTCGCGAGTCAGGTAGAGCACGCAGGCCAGTGGGTTGTTGCAGGCTATAGAGATTCCGACATGGAAGTGGGAGGTGATCAACATGGACTTCATTACAGGATTACCTCACACTCAGAGGAAGCATGATTTTATCTGGGTTATCGTCGACAGGCTGACGAAATCAGCCCACTTTCTTCCCGTCAGGTCGACTTTTTCGGCCGAGGATTACGCCAGACTTTACATCTGAGAGATCGTGAGACTACATGGAGTCCCTATTTCCATCATATCGGACAGAGGAGCTCAGTTTACGGCTAACTTCTGGAGGTTTTTCCAGAAGGGATTAGGGGCCAGTGAGCCTCGATCGCATTCCATCCCCAGACCGACGGACAGGCAGAGCGTACTATCCAGACACTTGAGGATATGCTGCGAGCCTGTGTTATTGACTTCAAAGGTAGCTGGGAGGATCATTTGCCGCTGGTAGAGTTTGCGTATAACAACAGCTACCACTCCAGTATCCAGATGGCGCCTTACGAGGCCTTATATGGGAGGAAGTGCAGGTCACCGATAGGCTGGTTTGATGTGGGTGAGGTACAGTTAGTCGGTCCAGACTTGGTTCAGCAGGCAGTGGATAAGGTGAAGCTTATCCAGGAGCGGTTATTAATGACTTCGAGTCGGCAAGTCGTATGCAGATCATCGGCGTCGACATTTAGAGTTTGAGGTTGCTGATTGGGTTTTTCTGAAGGTATCACCCATGAAGGGTGTGATGAGGTTTGGCAAGAAAGGGAAGCTCAGCCCAAGGTACATTGGGCCTTATCAGATTGTCCGTAGAGTAGGCAAGGTTGCCTATGAGTTGGATCTGCCGTCCGATCTGGAGGCAGTACATCCAGTGTTTCATGTTTCTATGCTGAGTAGATGTATCGGAGATCCGTCTATATTGCACCCGGTTGATGATGTCCAGGTGACAGAGGAGTTATCGTATGAGGAGATTCCCATAGCGATACTTGATCTTCAGGTTAGGCGACTGTGGACAAAGGATGTAGCTTCCGTCAAAGTCTTATAGCGGAACGAGAACAGAGAGGAGATGACATGGGAAACAGAGGAGGACATGAGGCAGAAGTATCCCCACCTATTCCCCACACCTCGAGGTAACTCACTTTCATACCGGTTAATTTAAATTGTCATATGTACTTAGGTATTCTGTTATGGCCATATGTGGCATTTTGTTGATTGTTCGATTTATGGGGGACTATGTCGTATCCAAGTTGTTGAATCTTGAAGGAACATTTGGGACGAATGTTTCTAAGGGGGGGAGAATGTTATTCCCCGTGGTTCCGGTATACGTATGTGAGTACGTACGTACGAATGTATATGCCCTAAGTAGGGTAAGAACGATAGAATTGTTTTCCGACGAAAGTTGTTTCGAACCTTGTGAAGAAAATTTAACGTTTTCGATATTTTTACGACTATGGAATTGTTCCGAGAGATAAAATATTTTGGACCAATAGGAGGGAGACAAGTGTCACCCATAGATTGGGCCAAGTGGACGAAAATGGGTGGACAACTTGGCAAGACAAGTGGCCAACAAATCTTGCCTAGTTGGCATAGGCTTGGACGGCAACATAGAGTTAGTGGGCAAGTCTTGCATGGTCAAGACTTGCATGGCTTTAACAAGACAAGTGTGGGAAGGCTCTTACACAAATAATCTCTACCTTACACTTGTGTTAATCCCATCCCTTGGTTGTGCTATATAAACCCCCTAAGTGGATGAAAATCATCCACACTTAAACATATTACAAGTCTTGAAAAATATTTTCCTCTCCCTCTTCTCTAGCTTTCTCTCGTCTAAACAGCCCCCTCCCCTACCAAAAGTTGTCCAAAAACTCTTAAACTTATAAGTGTTCTTCCTTAGTATGTTAGGAAAATCACCAACCAAGAGTTAGATAAGATTTTCACACCCATAGCCTCTAAAACACCACCAAAACCGAAACTGGACAGTTTTGAAGACTAAGTGTTCTTCACCTTTTGGAGTCCATTATTGAATAGAAGTTGGTTGGAACTTCTAAGGGTAAACTATGGTGAGTTGGAACACAAGAAATTGGAGCTAAAGCACAAAGGTTTGGAGCTAAGACTTGCTTTGGAACGACTTTAAAATCTTGGAGATTGTTGGGCTAGTATTGAGGTAATGCACCTTAAACTCTTTGTGAATTTGATTATTATGTATATAAGGATATTATACATATATTGGAAATATATTATGGACTATAACTTATATAAAGATTGGAATATAAGTTGAAGAACTAATGAAGTAATTGGATAAGTAAAGTATAAAAGTTGGCCAAAGACCCCAACTTAAGGACCGTATCTACTTTGGACTTCATTACTTATTGTTATTATGAAGGCGAGATAGTAAACCGCGTTACCGTTTGGGCGTGTAATCCCATTCTTTTACTTATTGTTATTATGAAGGCGAGATAGTAAACCGCGTTACCGTTTGGGCGTGTAATCCCCTTCTTTTACTTATTGTTATTATGAAGGCGAGATAGTAAACCGCGTTACCGTTTGGGCGTGTAATCCCCTTCTTTTACTTATTGTTATTATGAAGGCGAGATAGTAAACTGCGTTACCGTTTGGGTGTGTAATCCCCTTCTTTACTTATTATATTTATGAAGGAGAGATTGTTAATCGCGTTAGCTTTGGCGTGTTATCCCCTTCCGTACTTATCGAAATTATTACGCCACGTTGGTTACTGTTATCGGGCTTTGTTAAAAATGAAGAATTGAGTAAAAACGGGGGGAGTGCTGCCCAATTTTCCGTAGACTAAGAGGAGTCTTACTTAGAAGAATTCCACGAAAAACTAGAAGTTAATAGTCGTGTTTTGATTATTATAGGTTGACACTTTGCACGCGACATATCCGACTTGGCAAGTGGGTTTAGCCGAGGAGGTATGTGATTCTTCCTATCCCTTTGAGCATGATATTTTCGAAATATATATAGTACGGTAGACGTACGTGTATTAAACTAAACTTGGCTTCACTTTGATGTCTTTGGACTTGAGTTCTAAATAATAAGAATCTTGAATATTTCAAAAGAGATATGAATCATTTTTGGAAGAAAAGTAATACTTGGTTTTTATAAAAGGCTTAAGTGTTATACTAGCTTTATGGAAAGTTAGGTATAATAACTTAAGAAAGATAAGAAAACGGTTTTTATTATTTGTTTATCAAATGCTTGAAATATTGTCTGAAGGTATGGTAAGTTGGTTTGATAGACATATTATGATACTACGTGTGTTAGTATCTTGTGACGCTTATGTAAGAAGGTTATTCTTGTTTTGCTTATATTGTTCAACGATTAGTCATTGTGTTCGATTCTTGTGATGATTGTATAAAGAGGTCTATGTGGTCATGCGGACTGCGAGAGTCCAGAACGATGCCGAGGAGTAGCTACCCTCGATGCGAGGAATACCTCATGCGAGCCTAGGTGGCCTATGCGGACTGCGGGAGTCCAGGATTAGGTATGCATAATGATACTATGGGCGATTGGCCTTGCTTCGATCATTCGCGGCCTAGAAAAGACCTGTTACAGTATACTTATTATTGCTCTTGTTTGTGATGTGGCACTATGTGCAGTTAATTCGGTTGTTTTCATACATACTTGTGAATTGGTTTTAAAAATGTTAAGGTTTTATATGTGTATATATATCTGTACTTTACAGTTTCACATACTTGGTACTTGTTGTACTGACCTCCTTCGGGGGGCTGCGTTCATGCCACAGGTAAAGGGAAGCAGGTAGCGGATCCTCAGTCTTAGGATCTTTACTCTGGTGTCAGGAGCTCCATTTCTCCGGAGGCTCGACTTTTGGTATGGTTCTCCCTGGTGTCGTAGATGTTTTGTACATTCAGGGGTGTGACGGGGCCCTGTCCCGTCATAGTGTTTACATTTCCTTAGAGGTCTGTAGTCCTGTCGCATTTTGGGATTATGGCTCACTTCACTACTGGGTAATTATATATATGCCGAAAGGCAACTTTTCTTGGATAGACTATTCTTACTTTTATTGTTTCATGTCTTGGTTATATTCCGCTGGTTACTCTGATGTTTGGCTACTTGGGTGTCCGGGTAAGGCACCAGTCACGGGCCCGGGATCGGGTCGTGACAATACTGCCCGGCCCATTCCTGGAACGCGATAATGTCATATAGTCTGCCCATAAAGGTATACTGCCCGGCCCATTACTGGGACGCGATAATGTCATATAGTCTGCCCATAAAGGTATACTACCCGACCCATTCTTGAGACGCGATAATGTCATATAGTCTGCCCATAAAGGTATACTGCCCGACCCATTCCTGGGAGGCGATAATGTCTCTTTACATAACATTTTAAATCATCTTTTCATTTCTTCTTTAGTCGTTATAACAACTCCCCATAAAGCTATTATAATAACCTTTCACTTTAGAGAACTTAAGGCACTTTTATTTCTTTTTACATTAGGGAAAATTAAACCCAAAAGTACTACGTACATACATACTTAAAAAGAATCATAAAACTCCTTCTCTTCTTAAATCCATAAACTTCTTCTTTTAAAAACTCAAGTTACATAGCTTTCAAAAAAAATACTTCAAGTCTCTTAACTTTAGAAATCAAGTCTCTTATCTATAGAATATCAAGAAATCAATAATTTCCAAATCAAGTATTCTATACTTTTAAATCAAGTCATTCCTTCCTTTAAGAATCAAGTCCCATAACTTGAAAAATAAAGTCTCTTAACCTTTTAAGAATTTAAGGTTCATAGTCTTAAAAATTCATAACGTAAACTCTTTAAATTAAGTAACATATACTTTTGTGCATTGTGACTAGGTTATACTTGTTTATAACGATCTTATTAAAGCAGTCATGATCTAGAAAATGTAATACATTTTTGTCTTATCTTAGCTTCTATGCAGATGGAAAATTCTACTCATTTTAATTTAATTGATTGTGGATAAATTTTCTTTTATTAACGCTGCAATGGCTTGTTCGATACTTATTCTTATTCGTGCAGTAACTTAGCAAAGTCAACTCGACTCCAAATACTTCCTAACGACTCTTACCAACATCCCCCATAAGACTTGGTAGGAACTTAGGATAACTTAGACGTAGCTTTTACATAAAGTAAATCAACATACATACCTCTTAACTTCTAAGAGTAGAAGGGATCATGAAATAACACCACATGTATATTTCATACATAGAATCATGCCAAAAGAATGAAGAGGTTCACATACCTCGCGACGATTATCGACAAGTAGCAAAATGCTCCAAAGTACCTTAACTTTGATAGCTATTCCATCCTTTAAGTAGAATACGCTATACGTAGTACTTCAACCTAAAATGACAATAACACTTTTATCAACTACAAGCTATCAAGTGTAGGACTTATACCAAATAATGACCCTCTAATTCTACGGAAAATTGGGCAGCACTTCCTTTGTTTCTACGTACTTTTCCACCTTTTCCAAGGCCCGTATTCATCAACCAACAAGCCACATTTAAGGCACAACCAACAGTTAGCCAAAGGGGATTACACGCCTAACGGGCGTGTAAAATTCTGCCCACGATTATACAAAACAGTCCACAAATCAGCCCATAAAACAGTCCGCAATCCAACCATAACGAGGGTAAAATGTGAGGCCTTTTAACGCCTTTCCACACCCTTATTCCCTTAGGACTTTCATTAGCAACTACTACACTTAAACATGCATAACAACAACTAAATTTCCAGCATTTAATACCTCAAAACAGTCCACTAAACGACACAACAACGTCTAACGCTTTGGGCGGTTTCTGCCACAACAACTACAACCCGATAACTCGTTCCTTAATCCATTTTATTCCAATTCGAGTTCCAAAACTTCTACATAAGTTATAACAACTTATTAACAACAATATTAATCCATTATAACATGCAATAGGTAAAGATAACAACGACAATAACCAACGAATTCCATTTGCACCAAATCTGTCCCAAATCGGTTTTAGCCCCAAAAATGGCTCAAACGCTTTTTATTCTTCATTCTTTTCTAACACAAGTTCATCCATACATAATAACAATAAGTAATATCCAATTACTTTAAAAGAAGAAGGACTTTTACCTCATTTTTTGCCCAAAAACGCCCCAAAACAGTCCGGTCTTTATTGGTGCGCAGTTTTCGTTTCGCTCCACTTATTCAAGTTCCAATCACATATATGTACCCCCTACAACCTTAGGAGCAACTTCTCTTTGAATCTCACTTCCAAAAAGTCGACGGAACCCCTAGGGTTTTGGCATCAACTTTCGGCCAAGACAAGTAAAAACGTGTAGAATATTAATCTAGGCTTAGCACTTGGTTTAAGGGCATAATCTTGGAGAAATAAATTGATCAACAATGGTTGTTCTTAGCCAAGGGGCTCTCGAAATTATGGAGCTAAAGGGGATAAAATGAGAGCTTATTTTTTGGTTTAAGTGTAAAGTGATCCAAGTCTTGCAAGACTTGGATATGTATAGCCAAGTGGAGTGGGACCCATGTACACTTGTCCCCTCTCAAAATATCTAATTTGTTGTCATCTTAGCAAGACAAGTGGAGGGGTGCCACGTGTCGCCCTCCGATTGGTCCAAAATATTATAATTTTTCGAAGGTCCCCGCGAAATTGTGAAATTCTCGGCGGATCCCATATTATCAATTCCAACACCTTATAATCCAATACTAAGTCCATAAATCCAATTAGAAGTATTATACTCCAAGTTAATAATTTTTTAAATCGCATTTTTTTCCGAAATTTTCCTTAAGAAAATGTAATTATTCTTTCCTTCCAAAATTCAAATCTTAAATCCTTAATCACGTTCTCAATTAGTAGTCCTGGTATTACGGGGTGTAACATCCTTCCCCCCTTAGAAACATTCGTCCTCGAATGTTCATCTAAGGTCTCACTAGTTAGCTAGTATTCCACGATTCTCGATTATTCCATGTCCCAATCTTACATTATCTCTCCCCTCATACGGGTAAGATAGTTTCTCGTAATCTCAATATCATTGTTTCTCATAATCTCAATATCATGTTGTCCTAATCACAACAACCATATTCACTCCTTAAAAATATTATTCGTGTATCTCACTTAAGCATACAACACAACTTAATCTAATAACATGGTATGTCCATAAGTCAATTAAACCTGATCTTTCAAGAGTCTATCACAATATTAGTCAGTTCATTACCTCTTGACTATTCCAAATAAGTACATATATAAAGCCTAGGTGTGGATTCCATAAACTGTTTCACACCTTCCAAGTAATTATTAAGGCTTAACCAACTCATGGTAACTCATAATCATTATAGGCAACACACATATGACCCCAAATAAATACGCTCGTACAGATACACATCCTTATTATACCAACTGTACAATAGTTTTACCAACTTGGATACGAAGTCCATATAATCCTTTCTGGGTCATTGTTGCCTTTCTCATATCTGCAATCAAAATAACACGTTAGGGATAGACTACCCTAAAAACACAGCTCTATCGCACGATCTCAGAGTGAGAAGAAGGGAAACCAATCCTAAATGTACTATAGCCTCCTGTTTATAGATGTGGTGCACAACACATCGATAAACAAGACTCTACTATACACGGTGCAGCAGGCGTGCAGGACTAATCGCTCGATACCACTCTGTCACGCCCAAATCCGGGCGTGATGGTGCCCTACCAGGCACCCTTCTACCCATACAACATAAATAAACCGCGGAAGATAAATAGCACTCTTTTTTTTTTAAAACAAAGGCAAAGCCGGAAAGGGTTTCGTATAAATATAAATCACCCGAAAGGGTCTACGCTGTACAACAATGTAAATACAACTTACACCAGTCCGGCCCACATATGAATACAGACCTCTAAGAAGGTGACAACAACTATGACGGGACAAGGCCCCGCCGTACCCCTGAATATACCTAGCCATGATGACAAACTCCGGAACTTGGAGCCATCTCAAAATGCTGAAGAAGGATCCTAAGCTCGCGGATCCACAACTAGGTGTTCAGGTCGAGCCGGGCCGGGCCGGGCCGGAACCGAATGGACCGGGCCGAATCGAAAATTTACGGGCCGAGGACGGCATCGAATATTCGTCGGTCCGATTTTAGCCGGTTGGACCGGATTTTTTATTTTTTTTGTTAAATGCAATTTATAAATTATAAATTTTTAAGAATGTGTTCGTTTATCAATCTCATTAAATATGTTTGTTTTTTTCCTTATCCTTCAATAAACTTTATTTCATTAATATAACTAACTTAAAGAAAATCACCAAATGTACTTGGTTCGTATACGAACTCTTGAACTACTCATTAATTAAAGTTACACACCACATTTATATTTTCTATTTTCTATTTGGAATTTGGACATTCCTGAAACTAGTGGTGCACAAAGGTTAAACCTGACGACCAAGATCAAGACCAAATTACAGACATTACTCGGACCGAATGATTTGCCCTCACCCCCACCACCACCCTCCAAATTTCTCCCCGCCAACCCGGACGTATTGACATAAGAAATATAAGTTGTAAATTGATCAAACTTTATATGGTCATAACTTTGCGCTCGGACGTCCGTTTTACCTAAATTTTTTTTTTGATTTCGCGTATGTGTTCGATACGGGGGTGGCCAAACTGCATAAGCGGTTTGATTCCTCCGATTTCTCCAAAAACGTCCATCTTGCCCCTCAATTTCACTTTTCCCCCAAATCGTTACATTTTTCCCCTTTTCAAATCTAAATATCTCGCGATGTACAATTGATTTCAACGTAAAAATTGCGTGGCACCGCATCCGGGAATGTCAATTTCAATATTAAAAATTCAATTTATTAAAAAAAAAAAAAAAAATCCGGTCCATTCCGGTCCGGATCGGAAAATTCCGGTTTTTACCCGGACCGGACCGGAAAACCGGAATCGACCATTTTGACGGACCGAGGACCGGACTGGAATCCACCGGTCCGGACCGGTCCGGTCCATTCCGTCCGGCTCGGTCGGTTTCCGGCCCGGTCTGTTTGTACACCCATATCCACAATCACAGTACCTAGACTCTACGGACATTTAACGCAGCTTCTGCGGGTCGATAACAAGTACTAAGTATGGAACAGAAATAAAGTACATTAAAAAAGATCACAACTGTACAAAAGAATGACAGGGGCAAGTATAAAAATTAAAATATCAGATCCTACCGTGCCATTTTAACTCATGAAATCAATCGTACATTAATCATTCTTTTCCTTCTTTCAATAAGAATTAACATTATATTCTTACATACATACTTAAGAATTCGATCAAGTTTTTCCACATAACTTACATATCTTACATAACATAATTCGGCCCTTTATGGAGGGACTTCTTATTTGGGAGCTTACTTTGATTACCCATACGTGATAACGTAACCCGGCCCATTTGCGGGACACGGCGAAGTCATACAAAGTCTTCCCACGAAAGTATACTGCCCGGCCCATTCTGGGACGCGATAAGGTCATATAGTCTGCTCATAAAGGTATACTGCCCCATTCACGACGCGATAATGTCATATAGTGCGCCATAAAGGTATATCGTCCCGCCCATTCTTGGGACGCGATAATGTCATATAGTCCGCCCATAAAGGTATCGCCCGACCCATTCTCGGGACGCGATAATGTCATATAGTGCGCCATAAAGGTATATTGCCGGCCCATTTCGACGCGATAATGTCATATAGCCGCCCATAAGGTATACTACCCGCCATTCTCGGGGCGTGATAATGTCATATAGTGCGCCCATAAAGGTATCTTGCCCGACCCATTCTCGACGCGATAATGTCATATAGTCTGCCCATAAAGGTATACTGTCCGCCCATTCACGACGCGATAATGTCATATAGTTCCCATAAAGGTATCTTGCCTACCCATTCACGACGCGATAATGTCATATAGTCTGCCCATAAAGGTATACTGCCCGACCCATTACTGGGACGCGATAATGTCATATAGTATGCCCATAAAGGTATACTACCCGGCCCATTCTTGGGGCGCGATAATGTCATATAGTCTGCCCATAAAGGTATACTGCCCGACCCATTCCTGGGAGGCGATAATGTCTCTTTACATAACATTTTAAATCATCTTTTCATTTCTTCTTTAGTCGTTATAACAACTCCCCATAAAGCTATTATAATAACCTTAACTTTAGAGAACTTAAGACACTTTTATTTCTTTTTACATTAGGGAAAATTAAACCCAAAAGTACTACGTACATACATACTTAAAAAGAATCATAAAACTCCTTCTCTTCTTAAATCCATAAACTTCTTCTTTTAAAAACTCAAGTTACATAACTTTCAAAAAAAATACTTCAAGTCTCTTAACTTTTAAGAAATCAAGTTTCTTAACTTTAGAAATCAAGTCTCTTATCTTTAGAATATCAAGAAATCAATACTTTCCAAATCAAGTATTCTATACTTTTAAATCAAGTCATTCCTTCCTTTAAGAATCAAGTCCCATAACTTGAAAAATAAAGTCTCTTAACCTTTTAAGAATTTAAGGTTCATAGTCTTAAAAATTCATAACGTAAACTCTTTAAATTAAGTAACATATACTTTTGTGCGTTGTGACTAGGTTATACTTGTTTATAACGATCTTATTAAAGCAGCCATGATCTAGTAAATGTAATACAATTTTGTCTTATCTTAGCTTCTATGCAGATGGAGAATTCTACTCATTTTAATTTAATTGATTGTGGATACATTTTCTTTTATTAACGCTGCAATGGCTTGTTCGATACTTATTCTTATTCGCAAGAACTTAGAAAAGTAAACTCGACTCCAAATACTTCCTAACGACTCTTACCAACATCCCCCATAAGACTTGGTAAGAACTTAGGATAACTTAGACGTAGCTTTTACATAAAGTAAATCAACATACATACCTCTTAACTTCTAAGAGTAGAAGGGATCATGAAATAACACCACATGTATATTTCATACATAGAATCATGCCAAAAGAAGGAAGAGGTTCACATACCTCGCGACGATTATCGACAAGTAGCAAAATGCTCCAAAGTACCTTAACTTTGATAGATATTCCATCCTTTAAGTAGAATACGCTATACGTAGTACTTCAACCTAAAATGACAATAGCACTTCTATCAACTACAAGCTATCAAGTGTAGGACTTATACCAAATAATGGCCCTCTAATTCTACGGAAAATCGAAGACTTCCTTTGTTTCTACGTACTTTTCCACCTTTTCCAAGGCCCGTATTCATCAACCAACAAGCCACATTTAAGGCACAACCAACAATTAGCCAAAGGGTATTACACGCCTAACTGGACGTGTAAAATTATGTCCCACAGTTATACAAAACAGTCCACAAATCAGCCCATAAAAACAGTCCGCAATCCAACCATAACGAGGGTAAAATGTGAGGCCTTTTAACGCCTTTCCACACCCTTATTCCCTTAGGACTTTCATTAGCAACTACTACACTTAAACATGCACAACAACAACTAAATTTTCAGCATTTAATACCTCAAAACAGTCCACTAAACGACACAACAACGTCTAACAGTTTTGGGCAGTTTCTCGGCCACAACAACTACAACCCGATAACTCGTTCCTTAATCCATTTTATTCCAATTCGAGTTCCAAAACTTCTACATAAGTTATAACAACTTATTAACAACAATATTAATCCATTATAACATGCAATAGGTAAAGATAACAACGACAATAACCAACGAATTCCATTTGCACCAAATCTGTCCCAAATCGATTTTAGCCCCAAAAATGTCTCAAACGCTTTTTATTCTTCATTCTTTTCTAACACAAGTTCATCCATACATAATAACAATAAGTAATATCCAATTACTTTAAAAGAAGAAGGACTTTTACCTCATTTTTTGCCCAAAAACGCCCCAAAGCAGTCCGGTATTTATTGGTGCGCTGTTTTCGTTTCGCTCCACTTATTCAAGTTCCAATCACATATATGTACCCCCTACAACCTTAGGAGCAACTTCTCTTTGAATCTCACTTCCAAAAAGTCGACGGAACCCCTAGGGTTTTGGCATCAACTTTCGGCCAAGACAAGTAAAAACGTGTAGAATATTAATCTAGGCTTAGCACTTGGTTTAAGGGCATAATCTTGGAGAAATAAATTGATCAAAAATGGTTGTTCTTAGCCAAGGGGCTCTCGAAATTATGGAGCTAAAGGGGAGAAGATGAGAGCTTATTTTTTGGTTTAAGTGTAAAGTGATCCAAGTCTTGCAAGACTTGGATATGTATAGCCAAGTGGAGTGGGACCCATGTCCACTTGTCCCCTCTCAAAATATCTAATTTGTTGTCATCTTAGCAAGACAAGTGGAGGGGTGCCACGTGTCGCCCTCCGATTGGTCCAAAATATTATAATTTTTCGAAGGTCCCCGCGAAATTGTGAAATTCTCGGCGGATCCCATATTATCAATTCCAACACCTTATAATCCAATACTAAGTCCATAAATCCAATTAGAAGTATTATACTCCAAGTTAATAATTTTTCCGTCGTCACATTTTTTTCGAAATTTTCCTTAAGAAAATGTAATTATTCTTTCCTTCCAAAATTCAAATCTTAAATCCTTAATCACGTTCTCAATTAGTAGCCCTGGTATTACGGGGTGTAACACTCTCATTGTTAGTGTTACACCCCGTAATTCAAGAACATGATTATAGAATTAAGATTGGAATGTCGAAAGGAATGGATTTTTACATTTCCTTATACGGAAAATTTTCGAGTTTAATGTGATGACAAGAATTAATTCTAGTAATGGAATTATTTTTCATTAGAATTATGGACTTAGTGGATTTATTAAGTCTTGGTATACTATGTTACATGTCCATCGAAATGGGATGAAAAATAACTAAGTGTGGATGAAATATTTTGTGAAGAAATACTTGGCCAATAGGAGGTTAGCAAGTGCCCTACCCACTTGTCTTGTGAAGACTCCACACACCTTTATATAGATAAGTCTTGAAGACTTAGAACAAAAGATATTCATCCATACAAACCCTCATCTCTCCAAAAACCCAGAGCAATTCGAAATCCCCATATCCAAAGACAAGATCAAGATCAAAGTATTTTCTTTCCAAGATTAAGCATCCTTAACCCCTAAATCTAGGTTGGGCCGAAAATAGAATGAAACCCTAGGGGTTTTCCGTCGACTTTTTGGAAGTGAAACGTGAAGAGAAGTTGATCCTAAGGTTGTAGGGGATACATATATGTGATTGGAACTTGAAGAAGTGGAGCGAAAAGCAGCGGACGATAAAGACTGTGATCGTTTTTGGGCATTTTTGGGCAAAAAATGAGGTAAAAGTCCTTCTTTTAAAGTAATTGGATATTACTTATTGTTATAATGTATGGATGAACTTGTGTTAAAAATAATGAAGAATAAAAAGTGTTTGAGCCATTGTTTGGGGCTAAAACTGATTTGGGACAGATTTGGTGTAAATGGAATTCGTTGGTTATTGTCGTTGTTATCTTCACCTATTGCATGTTATAATGGATTAATATTGTTGTTAATAAGTTGTTATAACTTATGTAGATGTTTTGGAACTCGAATTGGAATAAAAATGATTAAGGAAAGAGTTATCGGATTTTAGTTGTTGCCGTAGAATCTATAAAACTGTTGGATATTGTCGTGCAGTTTTTAGGGACTGCTTTAGACGTGTTGTATGCTGGAAAATCAGCCTTATATTTCATGTTTAATGTAGTAGATTGCTAATGAAAACCCCGAAGGAATAAGGGTGTGGAAAGGCGTTGAAAGGCCTCACATTCCACCCTCGTTATAGTAGTTATGGACTGTTTTAGGGGCTGTTTTGGTATGGTTTTGGGGCAGAATTTTACACGTCCTGTTAAGGCGTGTAATCCCCTTTGGTTAGCTGAATTGTTGGGCCTTAAATGTGGCGTGTTTGGTTATTGAATTCGGCCTTGAAAAAGGTGGCAAAGTATGTAGAAACAAAGGAAGTGCTGTCCGATTTTCCGTAGAATTTAGTGACTTTGCACTTAGAATATTCTACGTTCGAAGCTAAAGGTTAATGGACGTATTATGTCCATTATAGGTTGAAGTACTAAGTATAGTGTATTCTACTTGAAGGATGGAATAGCTATCAAGGTTGAAGTACTTTGGAGCATTTTGTTATTTGTCGATAATCGTCGCGAGGTATGTGAACCTCTTCCTTCTTTTGACATGATTCTATGTATGGAATATACATGTAGTACTATTTCATGATTCCTTCTACTCTTAGAAATTAAGAGGTATGTATGTTGATTTACTCTACGTAAAGGTTATGTCTAAGTTATCCTAAGTTCTTACCAAGTCTTATGGGGGATGTTGGTAAGAGTCGTTAGGAGGTATTTGGAGCCAAGTTGACTTGGCTAAGTTACGGCACAAATGAGAATAAGAATCGAACAAGCCACTGCAGCGTTAATAAAGGAAAATGTAATGACAATCAATTAAGTTAAAATGAGTAGAATTCTCCATCTGCATAGAAGCTAAGATAAGACAAAATTGTATTACATTTTCTAGATCATGACTACTCGATTAAGATCGTTATAAATAAGTATAACTTATTCACAACGCAACAAAGTATATGTTACTTAATTTATAAGAATTTACGTATGAAGTTTTAAGACTATGAACATCAAATTTTTAAAGGGTTAAGGGATTTTATTTTTCATGTTATGGGACTTGATTCTTAAAGGAAGAAATGAATTGATTTAAAAGTATAGAATACTTGATTTGGAAAGAATTGATTTCTTCCCATTTTAAATATAAGAGACTTGATTTCTAAAAGTTAAAGAAGCTTGATTTCAAAAGTTAAGAGACTTGAAGTATTTTGAAAGCTATGTGATTTGATTTGAAAGTATAAGTCTTTTGGTTATAAAAGGAATGAATTTGTCTAAGACATAAAGAGTTATAACGGCTTTATGGGAAGTTGGTTATAACAACTTTATGGAAGACTAAAAGAATGTCTTGGCCGAGATTACCGGTTCAAACCAACCCCCAACCCGTTAAAGCTTACCGGTCCGGACCGGATTCGTTACCGGGTCGACCGATCTGGTTACCGGTTAATCCGGACCGGTAGACAGCTTTAATGTAGAAGACTTCTAAACTTTGAAAGCACTTGCAAGTTCCGAGTTAATCTCGTAGAATTCTAAACAAGTAGAAAAAGGCAGAGGAAAAAAAAAAAGAGCAGTCCTTCACTTAAGTGGAGATGATAATGGAACAGAATATCTTGCTAAGGTGTGAGCACATGAATGAATCAATTTTAATTGAGGAAAGAATAAACCTTCATCCATAATTAGAGGACCCGAGGATAGAAAGGGACCTTAGCATTTCTACAAGGAGCCCAACTCCATCTCTATATTTATTTTTCGGTATTCCCCATTTGTAAGGCATTAGCAACAGCAGATAACCAAATAAATCATCTGAGATGAGGACGGTAATCCTAACTCTGTTTTTCTTGTATTACAACTTACAGGCTATTGATGTCTCAGAATCTTAAACTCCGATTTCACTTTCTTCCTGGCAACCAACAATTCCTTTTTATCGTTCTTCTAGTCCAAATGAGAAGAACGTTTATTTACACATACTTGATGGTACAAATACCCACACCAATAGAGAAATGTACAAAACTTGGGACTTTTGACCTCAGCCTCAAGGCTTCAACTTCTACCATCAGACAAAAACCTTGTAGCCAGTCAAACTCTGATTAGTACAAATACAATGAATTCAAGCAAGAATGATAACAATCAATCACCCAGTACAAATAAAATCACATAAAGGATGTACTGGTAGTTTACAATAGGTCAGAGAGGAACAAATTAAGTAAGATCATCTTCCTCGAGCTCCTTCGCCTTCAATGTTTCCTTGACTCTTAGAAGAAGTGTTGTCCTCCAAGCATCCTGCAAGTGGCATAACAAACAACATAAGTAGATTGTAATCGAACATAGTAATATGTGCTCAAGTCAATTAAGAAACCAAGTATGAATTCACGAAGCAATGACTCCGAAAAATGAAACCACCTTATAGATGTGTCAAAATTGAATATGATGTGAATGACCAGATAAACAAATGGATTCTATTGTTTTATTAAGTCAGCTGCCTCAGGCATGACTTATTACTATGTGAAGCACTTGTATAGCCATTGCACAGGTCAACTTTCAAGTTCAAATATCAATGCATGCATTTGGCAAAGTTCCAAGGTCAGTAAAGCTGTTTCTGTAAAATTTGTCTACTGCCCCATAACTTATAAAACCTGCAATCTCTCATACAAGTTTAACCTGACTTTAATATACCCTCCCTATCCTTCATTGAAAGTAAAATCAGGGTTAACTGCACCATCTCTGGTCCTCAATTTTAAGCACTTCCCTTGCTAAAGACCTCTAGTATCCAAAGCTAGGAAGTGTGTCTAGAGAATTGCCGTAAGACTAAAAGTATTGAGCTAAATATACATGGTTATGCTACAATTGTTACATAAAACACAATTAAATAAAGCACCCTAGAGAGAAAACAGGTAGAGTTGATGCCAAAAATTCAGCTTTAGTACCAGACTAAAAAGAACCTGAGGTCAGATAGTGCTTCACAAGAATCAGTGACGATGCTACTAGCTTATGCACTGAATGACAGCCCATTAGGTTAGGAAGCTACTGTAGACTTCATTGGTGTTTACTTTTTTGAAATAGAAAAAAAAACAATGAAGTAGACAGTGGTTTTATTAGGTCTTGCAAACTGCAGGAAGTCCAAATGCATGAAGTATGCCCAGTATTTTTAAAAGCAAAAAGCGCAAAGATCAACAAAAGTCCCCCGAGCTTGAAATGAAAAGCGAGAAGTGAAAGGTGTGCGCTTACTTGAAGTTGAGAACACAACTTACCGAAGATTAAAAATACCATATGAATTTAGTACTATAATAAACAAACTTTCAATTAAAATAACTAATTTCAGCATCCAATATACAATAATGTTGATGTTAGTTAACTTCTCAAAGTAGAGATGCAAGAATCAACACTTCTTGTGAGGAAAACCTTGTCTCTCATTGTTTGAAACTCAAAAGTGCACGGTCCATAAAGCGATAATCCCTCGGTTTGCATCGCTTTAAGCGACGATGTGATGTCCTTTAATAACACCGAGTATGCCTAGTATGAAGCAACAACAACAACATACCCAGTGATATCCCACAATGTGGGGTCTGGGTAGGGTAGAATGTACGCAGACCTTACCTCTACCTTGATAGGTAGAGCGGATGTTTCTAAGAGACCATCGGCTCAGGACAAGCAAAGCAAAAAACAGTCAGACCCGGTCAAAAAATTAAAGCGGTAAGCAGTAAGAAAATACTGATAGCAAACGCGAATACGCCATGATATCGCATCCTGAAAGAGAAGTAGTAACTAACGCAAATAAATGAGATAAACCAAGTGCATTAAAGAACACATAGCAGAAGAAATAAAACTAGAGAAAACTATAAAGCAATACTATGTCTATTCGTATGTAAGCTAAGCATGCCTACAGTAATAACACCATAACGACCTGTTTGTAAGTGTAAGTAGGACTACGCTCGATTATCTACTACCCTTCTACCCTAATATGTGTCCTTCAACCCCCTATCTAAGGTCATGTTCTCAGTAAGTTGCGCTTGCTCCATATCCCATCTAATCATCTCTCCCCAATATTTCTTAAGTCTACCTCTACACCTCCTGATCCCGTCCATAGTCAACCTCTCACACCTCCACACGGGACATTTGTGTCTCTCCACTGCACATGTCCAAACTATCTCAACCTCGTTTCCCGCATCTTGTCTTCCACCGAGGTCACTCCCACTCTGACCCGGATATCATCATTTCTAATTATGTCCCTCCTCGTATGCCCACACATCCATCTGAGCATCCTCATCTCCGTCACTCTCATCCTTTGGGTGTGCGACGTCTTGACTGGCCAACACTCCACCCCATACAACATAGTTGATCTAAACACCACCATATAAAACTTGCCTTTTAGTTTTGATGGCACCTTTTTGTCGCACAAGATTCCAGATGCAAGCCTCCATTTCATCCACTCTGCCCCAATATGATGTGTGACATTGTCATCAATCTCTCTATTCCCTTGGATGATAGACCCGAGGTACTTGAAGCTTCCTTTCGGCTCGAGGAAGAGGAATAGATAGGTACACGAGTCCTTCCTCAAATAGTCTAGCAACTCCCCCCTCATACTTTCCAGATTCTGAAGAGTCACTTTCTTATGATCAACAAAGCCTTTATATGCCCGAGTTTTAGGCCCTTCTGAAAGCCATGAGGCGGGGGAGTAGCGAAAGACTGAGCTTGCTCATGTTCTCATGGAATGACCTGAGCCTCAAGTCTCACCTCCACGCCTGTCTCACGGTCGCTCCCGTTGCTGAACTTGCACTCCAAGTATTTTGTTTTGATCCTACTCAGCCTGAACCCTTTAGATTCCAGAGTCTGTCTCCAAACCTTCAGCTTAGCGTTCACCCCGCTGCGAGTCTCATCAATCAAGACTATGTCATCTGCGAATAACATACACCATGGCATTTCCCCTTGAATTTATCGCGTCAGTCCATCCATCACCAAGGCAAATAAGAATGGGCTAAGAATTGATCTCTGGCGCAACCTCATCATCACAGGAAAGTGCTCCGAGTCTCCTCCCACAGTCAATACCCTGATTTTGGCTCCATCATACATATCCTTAATCGTCCTAGTGTATGTCATAGGTACACTTTTAGCCTCCAAACATCTCCAAAGAATCTCCCTAGGGACTTTATCGCTTACTAATGTTCAATCGAGGCAGAATAAAATAGGAGTTCCGGTAATTCGTACCTCGAAATCCATAAAGCACACATAAAGCACACCGGGTCAAGAGCATGAATCTTATCGTGGGGTCAACATTAGGAGATTTGCCAGGTTCAGTAATCAAGCATCAATCGAGAGCCGACGGTCTGATTCCACCTAGTGGCGAATTAAACCAACAGAGAAAGCAACCAACGGAAGTCGATAAAACCATATGTAAGTCTCTTCTTCTCCCTATAAAGCTTCACCAATCTCCTAATAAGATGAATGACTTCTGTAGTACGCCCCGACATGATTTCAAACTGGTTCTCGAAAATAAACACGACACTTCTCACCCTCATCTCCACGACCCTTTCCCAAACTTTCATAGTGTGGCTCAGCATCTTGATACCCTTATAGTTGTTGCAACTCTGGGTATTACCTTTGTTCTTGTACAAAGGAACCATTGTACTCCACCTCCATTCTTCGGGCATTCTCACCGTATTAAAAATGACGTTCAATAACTCAGTCAACCACTCCAAGTCTGCCCTGCCTATGCTCTTCCAAAATTCAACTAGGATCTCATCCAGTCAGGTCGCTCGTCCCTCGCGAATCCTGCGAACATCACTCTTAACCTCTTCAATCTTGATTCTTTGCTTTGACCGCGACTTTGTTTGGTATTCCTCTTTCCTTCGGCCCGTGTTTCAAAGATAGCAAAAAATTCAACCCTACGGGATGCTTCTACAATACTCAAAGTCCTGGTACCTACCAGATTACTCCAGATCTCCCAGCACAATGTGTCTATCTCCTTTTTCGTTCAAGAGTTTATGAAAGTAAGAATGTCACCTCTGCCTAATATGTGCGTCCTCTACCAGTACTTTGTCGTCCTCGTCTTTGATGCACCTCACGTAATCTAAATCACGGGCCCTCCTCTCCCTCACCTTGGCTAGTCTATTATACTTATTATCCCCTCTTTTTTCTCTAATTCCACGTATAGGCGTTCAAAAGCCGCCGTTTTCGCCGTCGTGACCGCCAACTTTGCCTCCTTCCTCGACATCCAATAGCACTCAGGAGATAAGCTGCATATCTTTCAAATGAGTTAAAAAACCACATGCAATGTCCAAAAATTTATGTGTTTTTGATTTTGTCAGAACAAGGACATAACCACGTGTATAAATGATCTATTGAGCTTCACACATCATACTATATACTTGAGAATTATTTGGATTATTTTTATCATAAGCTATGCAAATAGGATTCCTCCTGTATTGCTCTCACTAAAAAATTTTGCTTACCGAAGAAATTCTCTTTTGCACGAGTATGGAAGCAGAACTAAAGAAACTCTCTAGCAAGAAAAAACCTCTTGCAAAGTGGAAGAACATCGAATTTTACAGACCACGGAAGAAACTGAGGTCGTCATACCTAACATTGGCCTCTCACTCACTCTCACTACCTGCTTGAGGACTACTGGATTGACAGAAATTTATCACCTTCTAAAATGCCAGAGACGAGAGAAACATTTCAAGTAACTTCTGGCGATGTGGGGAACAAATGTTTGATGATCTTCCAGCATAATTCTTTTTAAACTAAAATAATGATTGTCCGGAACAATTAGGGAAGTCACTGATACAAACCACTACATACATATATTTGTTTGGCACGTGTATGTGTGGGGTGTATGTGTATCCAATACAAGAAATACATTACTCCGAAGTGTAAAATGTGCATTACGCCATGTCACCATAACAAATGTTTTTCTTTTAATTGCTTAAAAAAGGTTGAGTTCAACCTACCAGTTGTGTCATGCTATCGTACTCTTTGACAGCATCAGTGAACTTTGCAACATCTTCCTCATCAATCGCAGCTGCCAAATCCTGTCATTAGAAAATATCATCTCAAATTAACTCTTTAACGTCACATACAGAAAACACATTTATGATAACTGTGAAGCAGCAAGCATAAGCACTTGAGTGAAATCTTATATTGGCTTTTGATCCTTGTGAGAATGCATCTCAATATGATCATCTGAATACTAGGAGGTAAGTTATCCATAGATGCATTGAATCATATGAAATATGAAGCAATTTGTAGATTTTGATATGATGAAAACCATTTTCACAAAGACCAGACCCATCAATTGTCTAAAAGAAGAGGGTCAGGAAGCAGGAGAGAAATTAACATTCACAAGCTGGAATATACAAGCTATGACATACCACTAGCAATTTGCATTCGCGTGTCCCTGAAAATGTCGGATCCAGCTCCTGCAGATAAAGATGCAATATTTACCTACTGATATCATGTCTGTGGATAGAAATCTTAGTGGCTGAATAAGTAACCCCGGTACCTGATATCGCTCCAAGGCATTGTTGATTGCAACAACATCACCTTTACAAAGTTGGCAAATACCAGCATTAAGAAGATGCCCTCTAACTCCATACTTCAACAAGTTGTTATTGACTGAGTGACGTGCAACCTCCTCAAAGATCTCGATCGCTCTTGGATATCTGAGAAAATGATGTCAGAATTTGTAAGAGAACATTCCAATTCTTATAAAACATAGAACAATAAGAAGCTAAAACAAAAGCTTACAACTTTACTAACACCGTGAATTATGGGATGCATCAAATGACATTTATTCATAGTTCTACTCTTAATTTGGATTTGATAGCCTGTTCTTAACCACTGACAATTGATCTTTTTTACATCTTTCCTGTTTGTTTCATCCACAACAAGAGATGATTTCACCAGCAGTCCAAGAAGACTAGACCAACCTCAATGATTTGATAGAGAAATGTTCATTATCTTCCAGTTCTAAGCAACAATTTTTCATGACATGTATCAACAATCTTTCTTTTTCTGGAAACTATATCACTACTTAAATACTATGAATCTTACTTTTCTATTTGAGCAGAGAATTGTGCAACTTTCTGCTTGCATTGATTTGCAGTTGTTGTTACATCTTCACTCTGGAAAAGATCAGCTGCCTTCTCATAGTAACTAATAGCCTGCTCCAAATTTTGCTCTTGCTCATATAATTCAGCAATTTCCTGCACACAAGACACATTACATATCTTTCATAACCAAGCTTCCTAGGGATACTCCAACTAAAATAGCTGCAATTTCCACAATAGTTCTGGTGTGAGAATCATATACAACACTAATAACAAAGTGACACAACACAAGACCAGTCACTTATCACCTTTCTTGGGAATATAAAATGTTCAATCAGTTAAGTACATAAAAGAAACTAAGCATTGAATTGACTGGAGCCACGAATTAGACCCTGTGCTTACATGAAAAGAATTGCACACAGAGAACAGGCCTCTAAAACATCAAAGATCACATCCAAATTCTTGCAGTTAATATAGTTATACCTTGTAATATCTTGCAGACATACTTAGCCTCCCAATGTCCAGAAACATGTTGACTGCCTGCTCTAAACACGATATTGCCTCTGCAGGATACACAATACAGAATTCAGTTTGTTTAAGCCAAAAGAAGACTGGAATGTGATGATTTTCAGAAAACACTCTCAGAAATTATATGGCATTAGAATTATACCATATATGAATTTAGGAGCAATATGGATATGAATATAGTAGAATGGATAAGCCGGAAGCATATAACCAAGCTCAAGTAATTCTGGGTGAGGTGTAGTTGATAGGTTGATATGTACTATAAAGATTCTTTTCTTTGACCATGAAATTCACTATTTCCACCTCAAACACTGGGTAGATATTGGGTCCTCCCCCTCTCCCCTTCCCCACTTAAATACAAAACTTGGTTCCCCACTCATTCTGTGTGCGTATCACACATCTCCGCTGTACTACCTTTGCCATTGAACCAAAGCCCTGAAGGCAATATACTTATGATACTTACCATTGTGGTGCTTAGCAGTATTGATGGTTTAGATTTCCAAACATTTCCAGCACTCCAATACATTTTACGTTTTTAGACCAGAAGAAAGAAATTTAACTGTATTCGAAATTGTTTGTTCCAAGCAACATTCTATGAATTTATCAAAAGATTTTTCTTAAGTTCTAACTATCATAGCAACAATATTGTCAATGTTTCAGCAACAATCTTTATACTACTTATCATATTTATCTTATGAAATAACAAACAAATTTTAGAACATTAACATAAACTCAGTTAAATGGGAGTGGATTATTTTACTTTCATTGAATTCAACAAAGTTATTATTTCAGCATTGTATATAATAAATGATGCTATGCGTAAACTTCTATGTACAGTATTTTATAGATATTTTGGATGTTAAGTATTAATGCATGAAGTTTCTTGATGTGTCAGTGCAATAACTTCTTCATCTTCTTTGTAACCATGAAATCATTACATATCTTACATACTAATTCAGTAAAGTTACTGTTGCTAAAACATTTAACAGAAACTCAATAGTTTCCAAATTTTTCAGAACTGTTTCTGTTTTTAAATAATCTGAAACCTATCTCTGAAAGAAATTTTAAAATCATGCCTATATCCCAGACTAGTTGGCGGTGCAATACCCTCCAATCTTTCTAACATCCTTAGTGTAAATTAACAAATTGCAAGTGTCATTCTAATAGCAAAAAAAACAAGCTCACCCATAAAGAAGAACATCTAGCAGCTTATGGATGGTAGAGAAACTACCTTGGAACAAGGTCTAATCAAGTATGACGCCAAAAAACACTCAAATAATTTGCCGTGGGACAAGATGATGTTACTAAATGCAAAACCTCTAAGAAGATCTTAATGTAAAGAGACCTATACATAGAGCAGAACAAACTTGCATCCAAAATTGTTGCTTGTATTATTTTGGAAGCATCCAACATAAAATTGTTGGTTTTAAAACAAGTGTTCCATGACTTGCAAACCTTTAGTATTTGACTTCTTGTAGCAATGAGCAGCATCAGCATAAGCATTAGCAGCCTCATGTTTGCTATCCAACTGTGAACATAAAGTTAATCGGCTTTCAAGAACTGAAAATATCTGTCAGCAAGAATGAAAGGAAAGAGCATCAATGAGAGACGGCTTTTTATAGAAGGATCAAACACTTACCTTAAGATGACAATTAGCCAATTTAACATATACTGCTCCAGCTTGATCCCCTGAAAGAAGCAGGTAACAGGAAATTACTCTGCAATTTCTTAGCATGCAACAAGGATGATACAACTTATGAAACAGTGAGCCTTTCCCAAAGATCCTTCAGAACTTAAGACTTTGCCTTTTTAACAGAAAAAAAAGGTAAGAAACTTAAACCTTGCCTTATTAAGAAAGTTATTCACTTCTACACCATCAAAGAGACTATGTCCATCTTATACAATTTAAAAAATCTATGTTGAGGACTCTACCCTCCCGAGGTAGGGGTAAGGTCTGCGTACAGTTGTAACAAGACCGGTGTCCTGTTACTATGAACTTAAGAGGAGAAAGGAAAGGGAAGAAGAAGAAGAGCAGAGAGAGAAGTTCGTATAATACTTCTGATTATTTTTTCCAAATGAACGTTACATGGGGTTTTAAAGAAAAGGACTGGAAATGTAAATACCTAATAATATAAAAGTAAACTTAAGGACTAAAGTAGATAATTTCTAATTTATGTCACATAACACAATTGTGACAACTTAAAGACCTAATCTGTAATTATATAAATTTTGTCACAATTCAATATTGTGACATTCCATTCCCCTTGAAAGTGAACTTCTGCCTTCAATCTCTGATATGTGGTTAAGTCCATGAATCTTTGCGTGGTTAAGAGTTTTGAGACACTTGACTCGTTGGCTGCTACAGTTGATACCAAAGGACTGTCATCAATATTCAATCCTCCACCCAAGTATTTGCACAACTCAATCTTACCTTCCATAACAGAAAGAAACAATGCTGACTGATGGCTCTTCATTACATCCATTTGCATATGCCTCGGGACTGTTTGGGTTGGTAGGAAGAACATTAACATTCTGCAACCACATCATGAGTATGGTGGACATATTGACATTCTTATTCTCAATCATTAAGTTCATATGGACGCGCCAGACACCGGGGCATTCCTCAAAAGGCCGGCTTTTTGATCTCGTCACGAAGATTAGAGCCTGACTGATAATACTCACTTGAAGGTATATAGAGGCAGTAAATTCATAAGGGTTACCCCTGATTGCTATAACACCCAACTTCTTTGTAAAGAATTCAGTAGAAGCTGCAAGATAGAAGGACAGAATAGTCCTGAGAGCTTAACATGTCCCGGGAACGATTTCATTGGCAAAATTCTCGTTGAATTTCCATGAACGTGGCAAAGGAGATGGCTTGACCCTATCCTTAGAAATAATCATGATGATTTCATCATTGAGTATAGTATGACAATGATGAGGACCATGAAAGGCGGAAGGTCGAATCCCCAAATGAGTGTCATGAGCATAAATCCCATCACGACACGGATTGTGACAGGGACTGCATAGATAGTATAGTTCTTCATCCTCTGAAAAATGGCACTCTGAAAAATCACTCTGCTTGTCAACACATCATTTATAATGACACCGAGACCTGGTTCAGTCATAACGATATCAGATGCGCCCCGAGTTGCATCTGTTGCTGCAATACCCTCTTCAGTGTTGGTGTGTGATTCACACCAAAGGCCTGATTTCTCATGATAGAGACTTTATTTAAGAGCAATCCCCTTGGCATCCCGTTAGGACTGTTCAACTCTTTTCTTTTCCACAATGTCACCCTTGGGGCTCTCACGGGAGAAAAATCATCGAGACAATGAATAGCCCAAAAGGTAAGTGTTGATTGAGGACCTACAACAATTAACCATTCACACCTACCAGCATTGCCAAGTTGATGTTCATCTGATGAAGAATAAGACACAGCTTCTCCATTAACAGTTATTATACCATTAATATTTGTTCCCCATCGTACAGATACATCCAAGCCCAGCCTTCCATTTAATGCTTGGTTTACCTCAACTACAACGACAACACGAAAAGAGAATTTATTTATTTTGTGTTCATTACCATCCTTGCCAACCTTTTTAACCCTCCCATCATCAATCTCATTCCAGAGCCTTGCAGCTCCATCTAGACAGCAAGTTAACAACGACAACCTCCTCGAATATCTGCCATCTGCAGTTGAACATGTATAGCAGATGGTCTCCATCAGATCATAGAAATGCATGATGGGTGTGGTAGCATAGCTTCTAAATGTCTAGAATTTGCATCTTTTTGCCATACCAAAACACATTTGTTTTCTGCATGGATATGGGAATCCGAACCTTCAAAGTGCAATCTATACGGAGGTGCAGCAGCAAAAGGTCCTTCAATTGACCAAGTAGCAAAAATTAGAGTCTGAGGCAGGTCTGGTTTAAATCTCCAAGCTATTTCCTATGACATATCCTTCTTTCTCCATAAGATCAATTCAATGCCACCTGAAATTATCCCATCTCCGGTCATACCATAAATGTGCTTCCTTTCTTGCAACTTTTTCACAATCAATGTAACCACTGATACTAGGTCAGGAAATCTCCAGATGCAAGCAGTTCGATCCTGGGAACTACTGCAAACAAGACTGTCATCTGGTGTTACCGCCAAAGAGTTAATATCCTTGTCATGTGCAGTTACAACTGCTTTTGCTTTCAAAGTTGGAACCTTTTCATTGTAGTCAGGGACAAGATCAAAATTCCACACCTTAAGAGTACGGTCACTACTACCACTCACAAATAAATTCCGCTGCTTCTTTGAGAAAACAACAGCACCAACATCTCCCATGTGACCTATGCCAACTCCAACACAAGCTTTGCTCTGGCAATCCCATAACCTAACAGTGTTGTCTTTACTCCATGCACAATAAGTGTTCTTCCAGAACTTGAGACACAGGTATCAAGGCACAAAATAACATCAGTATGCCCAGCCAACACATATGAGCACGACATTGTTGTAAGATCATAAACTCGCACATGCTCTACACTTGTCGAAACAGCAAGGAACTGTTCCTCATCACCCAAAGATTTCATATATGCAATCTCATAGTTGTGTTCTGGAAAAACTCCTACAAATCCATCAGCCTCAGCCTCAGTAGACTTTAACACATCGTTTTTTTGCACCTTACGAATTATAACTGAGAATGTCGTCATTGTTATCCAGCTCGAATTATGGGACAAATGATTTAAATAAATATGAAGTAATTGTCCCTCAATAATGCAATATTGTCACAACCAATTCGTGTATATAACTGATGAAAATGGAAACTGATCTTCGAATTTGGATGACCCAAAACCAAAATACTTACACCATAGGGAGAGTATGAGCTTCAAGCCATTTAGTGAGAATAGTCAGGTAAGCACAACCATGTATCTATAATTATTAGCTCCCGCATCGAGTCGCAGTTCTAAGGAAGCAACAAAATCCACCAAATACTTCATTCCCTTCTTTATCACATTTTCTATTGACGAAATAATTTACAACATATTTGAACCGCTACACGCATAGAGAGCATAACCAACAATTTCATTCCATCTTACCGTGATCTTCTCTAGCACCTCCTTTATTCTTTGTCCCGTAGCAAACAAATCACAAATATGTAAACCGAAATTACTCTCGAGCCACGCAACTCTATTGGCATCATTCATTATGTTTTGCTTCTTCAGCTCGTCTCTCGGATTTGGATTGTGAATCCAAAACCTTACGATATCTGGGATAAAGTCTTCAACCACACAATTCTTGTCGTAATCATTCACCAGTAATAAAGTTACTTGCCCTTTGTCAAACAAATCACTGTCCATATTCACTAGTCCAGCTAATACAAAATTTTCACAATTGAGTTCATTTTGAGCTTCCATACGAACACCATGGACCAATGTTGGTATAGAGGTGGGAAATTCAACGTTATCTCTATTGGAGGAATCATCAAGCCCCCCTTCGTTTTCAGAATTTTTCTCATATTCACTCTCTATCCCAATTGGTAACTCCTTGTGCAATTTCTCTGGTTTCTCAACAACTGGATCAATTCTGAAAACTTGTTCCTTATCGCAATTAGAAAAGATAAGGGATGTATGATGTATCTCCAAAATTTTAGCACTCAATACTGGTGTAGCCATCATCAAAACAGTCCCATTCGATGGAGGACATCTATCGATTATATGGCTTACAGTGTTTTCTAAAGCTGTAGCAGCTGCAACTTCGATTTTCCTTGGTACTTCTCCGTCCAACAATGAATGCCTTTCATTTGGCAAATCAGCATTGTTCTTCTCAGGAATTTTATCGAACACCTGATCCACTGTATGAAGAACAACATTTGCACCCTGATTTTCCATTTCTTCCGTGACTACACTTTCATCACTACCATCAGTGTCAAAATACCTCATACCCACTTTCTCGGCGTAACCTCAATGGTATATATTAAAGAGGATTCTGCGATTATACCTTTTGTCGACGTTTCCTCTACCTCGAGGATGTTTTTTCCAACGTAACATTCATCTTGACGTACCCTTTCTTCTTTTTGTTCTTCTTAAATCTTGTCGTCACTGTATGCTCATCTTTGTGTGCAGGAGCAGGGGCAGCGACATAGTAATACCCCAAACCATACGGATTTGGACTGAGATTGGGATCGATACTATAAAATTGGTGGGTGTAAGAATGACGATAAGAAAATTGCTGCTCACCGTACCCTCCCTGTGCTTCATACGAACGAAGCGACTGCTGGACGTCCAGCGGAGTGAACAAATGCCCCATTCACGATGATATGTTGAACATGGCAGCAGATTTAGGGGTTTTGCTACCTGAAACTTGGTCGACGTCGTAGCTTGGTTGTAGAACTGGCCCGTGAGTTGGAATAGAACCGAGTGTGATGTTCGCCTGTGTCGCCGTTGGTGTCGCCAGAAAACTAGGGTTCGAGTTCTTCGTCGTTGCTGGAGTCGCCGGTGCTGACCCCCTCGCCTGAATGATGTTCAAGCTTGCCATAATGAGCTCGAATTTTCGATTTATTTCATGCATCTGAATCTCGTTTTGGATGGTTCGCATCTCCCGTGAGATGTCTCGTATGTTTTGCATCTCCGGTGAGATGCCCACTCCCGTCGTCGGTGGGGTTTTAAAGAAAGGACTGAAAATGTAAATACCTAATAATATAAAAGTAAACTTAAGGACTAAAGAAGATAATTTCTAATTTATGTCACATAACACAATTGTGACAACTTAAAGACCTAATCTGTAATTATATAAATTTTGTCACAATTCAATATTGTGACAACAGTCTACCCTCCCTACCCAGGCCACACTTGTGGAATTACACTGGGTATGTTGTTGTTGTTGTTGTATGTTGAAGAAAATGGTATTTTTCTGTCTCCAAATCATCTCTTTCCATTTCTAGAATCATTCTCCCAAGGAAAAAAGATGACAAAGGAATCACCAAAATCGGCCTATACGCCAAGCTATAACCCCTTCAATCATCACTAGGGCTGCACAAAATCCTCGGACCGGACCGGACCGAGGACCGAAAATCCAGAAAGGTCGGACCGAAGACCGGACCAAAAAATTCGGTCTGGTCCGGTCCAAGTTCGGTCCGATCCGGTCCAATATACACTAAAACCGGAAAAAAAAACCTGGACAGGACCGGACCGAGGACCGAATTTTCAGAAACGTAGGACCGAAGACCGGACCGAAATTCGGTCCATTTTTTGTGCAACCCTAATCATCACTGCATGTCCAAAGTAAGATAATATACTAATCAGTAAATAACTCTTCTTAAATGAACAATGCTGCAGTTGCTTTGAAGATTAAAAAAAATGGAAGTCTTCCCAAATGCTCAACAATTAATTTAACAAATCAAATCCATCAAAATTTACACAAGTTTAATTATCTCTATAAGCTGATTACTTGGATCAAAATAATTAATTTAATGAGAAAATGCATAAAAATATTTACAGATTCTCAAATAATGATTTCGAATCAGCAACAATTCAACATTTAAAAAAGCAATCAATACCACTGTTATATGTTGGTACAAATAAAAAAATGAAACCAGAGACAGATGTTAATAAAAGAGAAACAAACATGATTTGGCGAGTTTGAAGCAATTGCCAGCTTTATCAAAGAGATCAGCGGCGTCTTCGTATTTGGAACCGAAAAGGCCCCAACCGGTGAGCTTCTTCTCAGCCTTCTTCTCGAAATCTTCACCTCTTGCTATCTGATCCCCCATTCTTTGCTCTCCTTTCAACTATTCTCAATCTCAAACAATGATGCCGAAAAAGTAACAAGACCCCGATTTCAGGAATTGACGGGCTTTGATTTTTCTAGGCCTGCCTTTTTCTCTTGGGCTTGGGGACCACCATAGAAAACTATTCACCGTCCAGACCCCACTATATAATATTTACTGGGCCCTACCAAATTTTAGTTGGGCCTAAGGAACTCTATAACCTTTGAAATATATATACAGAGTATCTCTATGTAGGGCTGCACAAAAGTCGGTCCGGACCGAACCGGATCTGTTATTTTCGATCCGGTCCTCAGTCCTTAAAAGGAAAAAATCAGTTTTTGGTCCGGTTCGGATCGAATTTTAAATATATATTATATTATAATATATATAATTTCTAATATATAATTCCTAATATATATTATATATAATTTCTAATTTTCTAAATTCATAATATATAATATATATAATTCCGGATCGGGTTTCGGGGTCCGGGTTTTTTTGTGTTTTTTTAAGTTGAATTTCCAATACTGAAATTGATATTCTCGAACACATTACCACGAAATTTGAACGTTGAAATCTATTGTATATCGCGAAATATTTAGCTTTGAAAAAAAAAACGTAACGATTTGGGGAAAAATGAAATTGATTGCCAAGAAGGACGTTTTTGGAGAAATCGGCTGAAGCAAACGTACTTTAGTCGTTTGGGATGGCTTCGTCTCGAATAAATACGCGAAATCAAAAAAAAATAGATCAAACGGACGTTCGAGCGCAAAGTTATGACCATTTAAAGTTTCACTAATTTACAACCTATATTTGATATGTCAATACGTCCGGGCTGGCTGGGGGGGGGGGGGCTGGAAGTCTGGAAACAATGCATTCAGTTTATTCGGTCCAACTAACTGGACCGGACCGAAAATGACCTGGACCAGACCGATAAATTCGGTCCGGTATTCGATCCTAATGTTTTGATTTTTCGGTCCTCGATCCGGTCTGGTTTTAACCTTTTATGCAGCCCTATCTGTATGCGAATATTATGTGGGTTTTTGCACTTTTATCCCTATTTTGTGTTGATCTTTAATGTTTGCCCCTCAAATGAAACTTATGTCTATTTGGGGCATAAGTTCTTTAATAAATTCGACATAACTTGAATCGGACCCTTTAAAGAATGTACGCCCAAATAGACATAAGTTTCATTTGAAGGGAAAAAATTAAAAGACCAATCCATTTGAAGGGGAAATCGTGCAATTAAATGGTATTATGTTAAGTAAGGATTAAGGAATGAGGAAATTTGATCCTTAAAAAGTACTAGTATATAATTGGGTAGGTTGATAATTTAAAAGTAAAAATAGATTCTTCATTGATCAATGGATAAATATTGAGATAATAAGAGAGAATGTATATTAAGTCGTAGAAATAAGTCTCTTGATATACTTTATTTTACTTCAGCTACTTTCATGATTATTTCTTCGAATTAGTCTTGCTCTTAATATTCACGATTGAAGAATTAGAGGATAGTGGGAAGTTGTATAGACTTCCCAACGCGGGAGATGAGAGCTCGCGACCTAAACCAAGTGAGGTGCATTAAAAATGAGGATGGCATAGTATTGTTGAAGAAAACACACATTAAACAAAGCTTGATGTTGTATTTCCACACTCTTAAATGAAGGAGCAGACAAAAATATTGTGTTGGGGCATTTAGAACACTCTGAGGGACGCCAAGATTTTAGGTATTGCAAGGCTATAAAATTTGAGGAGGTTAAGAGGGAAATTCGCAAGATGACGACTTACCAGACGAGATTCATGTTGAATTCTAGAAGAAAACAGGCAAAGTAGGTTTGGAGTGGTTAATTAGGTTGTTTAATGTAATTTTCGTGACAACTAGAATATCTAGAGAATGGAGGTGGAGTATAATGATCATGTTGTACAAGAATAAGGGGAATATTCAAAATTGCAACAACTATATGGGTATCAAACTACTAAGACGCACTATGAAAGTCTGGGTGAGGGTGGTCGAGACGAGGATAATAATGGATCTGTCTATTTTTAAGAACTAATTTGAATTCATGTAGGATGATCGACAACGAAATCCATTCATCTCTAAAGGAGATTTTTGGAGCAACATAGGAAGAAGACAAGAGACTCGCTTATGGTGTTCATTGATCTAATAAAGGCATACAATAAAGTCTCAAGGAAAGTTCTATGGAGATATTTGGAGTTTAGATGTGTACTTGTAGCATATATTAGAGTGACTAAAGACACCTACGATGGAGCCAAGAACCAAGTAAGGATAGTGGGAGGAGTAGGAATACTTCCAGTTGAGATGAGGTTGTGTTACACCCCGTAATTTCAGGGTATGTTTAAGAGAATGTACGTAAGGAAATCAGGGCTTTAAAAGTTTGTGCGAAAGCAAGAATTGTTTTCCAAGGAAAAATCTTCCGAACCTCGGGAAGGAAAATTTTGTTCGTTAATGAGAATTGGGTTCTCAGAATTTTTATTTGAGACTGTTGGAATTTATCGGAATTATGAAATTCTATTTTCAGAGTTGGATACGTGGGGCCCACCCGAGGAATTTTACGTTTTTGTGGGGCCCACGAGGTTTCCGATATTTTGACCAATTATGGAAATTTCGGAAAACGAAATATTTTAGACCAATGGGAGGGCGACAAGTGTCACCCTCCACATGGGCTTGTTGGATGAATAAAAATGGACCAAGTCAACTAAAAAGTGTAGCTTGAGATAATTGACCCAATCCTAGCCATCCATTTGGTTTAATCCAAACCCTTGATTGTAGTATATATCTACACTAATGCAAGACTATTTCTATACTTAGAAAAATTCAAGAACATTTTCTTGTTCTTAAGAGCTCTCGGCCAAAGGGTCTTGTTGAGAGATTTTTTTTGCAATTGTGGATCATAATTCACAAGACTTTAACCCAAGGTTCCTAGGGGTATTGTAAAGGATATCTCAATAGAAAGATCCCGGAAAAATGACGTTTTTACGTTAGTCGCAAGGCGAAACCCTAAGGTGTTCTTCAACTTTGAAGATGGAACTTGAAGAGGGGTTCTTTATGAGCTTCTAAGGAGTGCTTGGAGCGGATTGAAACATAAGAAGATGAGCTAAAAGTTGCTAAGGATCGACTTTTACGCTTGGACATTATTAGGGCTTATTGAGGTAAAATCTTCATCTTCTTAATGTAATTGAAGATTACATGTTATAGTAGTTAAGAAATGAGCATGTGATATATATATTGAAGTTTGAAAAGATTTGAATCATGTCGACGTGTTAAAATCAGAAAATGGACAAGTTAGCCATTAATGTTGTAATTAATTTGGACGGTAGTTATAATCGTCGCATGTTAAGGAAGAAAGGATTTATAGTTGTTGTAATTGTTATTATGTATATAACATGTTGGAATAACAACTTGGATTGAAAAAAGAATTGAAAGGAAATTGATAATTGTTGTGACATTGTAGCCGAATATGGCTTGGAATTGGACAGTTTTATATTGATTGTGGGGCAGAATTTTACACGTCTTATTAGGCATGTAATCCCCTTTGTATTTGCTGAATTGTTGGGCCTTAAATGTGGTGTTTGGTTATTGATTTTCGGGCCTTGAAAAAGGTGGAAAAGTACGTAGAAACAAAGGAAGTGATGTCCGATTTTTCGTAGAATTTGGTGACTTTACACTTAGAATATTCTACGTTTGAAGCTAGAGGTTAATGGACATATTATGTCCATTATAGGTTGAAGTACTACGTATAGCGTATTCTACTTAAAGGATGGAATAACTATCAAGGTTAAAGTACTTTGGAACATTTTGCTACTTGTCGATAATCGTCGCGAGGTATGTGAACCTCTTCCTTCTTTTGACATGATTCTATGTATGGAATATACATGTGGTGCTATTCATCATTTCTTCTACTCTTAGAAGTTGAGAGGTATGTATGTTGATTTACTCTATGTAAAAGTTACGTCTATGTTATCCTAAGTTCTTACCAAGTCTTATGGGGGATGTTGGTAAGAGTCGTTAGGAAGTATTTGGAGTCAAGTTGACTTTGCTAAGTTACTGCACGAATGAGAATAAGTATCGAACAAGCCATTGCAGCGTTAATAAAAGAAAATGTATCGGCAATCAATTAAATTAAAATGAGTAGAATTCTCCATCTGCATAGAAGCTAAGATAAGACAAAATTGTATTACATTTTCTAGATCATGGCTGCTTGAATAAGATCGTTATAAACAAGTATAACTTATTCACAACACACAAAAGTATATGTTACTTAATTTTACAAAAAAAGTTTACGTTATGAAGTTTTAAGACTATGAACCTTAAATTCTTAAAAGGTTAAGAGACTTTATTTTTCAAGTTATGGGACTTGATTCTTAAAGGAAGGAATGACTTGATTTAAAAGTATAGAATATTGGATTTGGAAAGTATTGATTTCTTGATATTCTAAAGATAAGAGACTTGATTCTAAAGTTAAGAAACTTGATTTCTAAAGATAAGAGACTTGAAGTATTTTAAAAGCTATGTAACTCGATTTGAAAGTATAAGTCTCTTGGTTATAAAAAGAATGAATTTGTCTAAGACAAAAAGAGTTATAACGGCTTTATGGGAAGTTGGTTATAACAAATTTATGGAAGGTTAAAAGAATGGTTTTCTCTAGTAATGTAAACCAATAAATAACTTGAAATAAAGAAGGACAAATTGATTTAACGGTATCAATTGCTTAAAGTTCTAAAGTAAGGGTCACTTGATTTTAGAAGCCTAGAAATGTATTTCTAAAAATATAGTGACTTGTTTTGAAAAGTAGATATGACTTGATACTACGGTTATTAGTATCTTGGAAGTTTTACATGAAAAAAAGTCATTTTAAAAGAATAGAAGTACGTAGTACTTTGGGTTAAATTCCCGGATTTTATAATGACATGTTAGTGCCTTAAGTAAACTAAAATGAGAGTGTATATGAACAAAGCTAATAAGAAGTTAGGGGTTTTCTTAACTTGCTTATGTTATGTATGATAAGTCGGTGGTGCTTATGTTATGTATGATAAGCCGGTAGTGCTTATGTTATGTATGATAAGCCGGTAGTGCTTATGTTATGTATGATAAGCTAGTAATGTTTATGTTATGTATGATAGCCGGTTGTGCTAGTGATATATTGTTCATTACGGGGTCATTCCCCGGGTTTGTGGCATTTGCATATTCCGTGGATTTGCTACCCATGATGCGAGGAATACCTCGTGCGAGTCTGTAGGGCTTATGAGGGTGAAATAGTCCTATGCGGGGCGGACCAATCCTATGCGAGGAGATTACCTCATGCGGGTCTATACGACTATGCGGCGGATCTGATCATGCGAGAAATTACCTCATGCGGGTCCATACGGCCTATGCGGGTGAAATAGTCTCAGGAGTAGGATTGCCAAATGATATTATGGGCAGGTGGCCCTAATTTGATCATAAGCTTCCTATTTTTATGCAGTATACCTTTATGGGCAGACTTATGTGACTTTATCGCGTCCCAGATTGGGCCGGGTAGTATACCTTTATGGGCAGACTTATGTGACTTTATCGCGTCCCAGTTGGGTAGGCGTTATACCTTTACGGGCGGACTTATGTGACTTTATCGCGTCCAGTTGGGTCGGCGATAGACGTCCCTCCATAAAGGGCCGGATTATGTTATGAAAGATAAGTAAGTTATATGGTTATGAACTTGATGATTTTTCATAAGTATGTACGTAAGAATTTGACTATAACTCTTATTGAAAAGATAATGATGTACGATTAAGTTTCATGAGTTGTAATGACGTGGTAGGATCTGGTATTTACTTTTTATACTTGCCCCTGTCATTCTTTTGTACAGTTATGATCTATTTACTGTACCTTATTTCCGTTCCATATTCTGCACTGCATCGACCTCTTCGGCCGCGTTAAATGTCCGCAGATTTAGGTACACAGTTGTGGATCCGCGGGCTTAGGATCCTGGTTCAGCATTTTGAGATGGCTCCAATGTTCCGAAGCTTGTCATAATGGCTATGTATATTCAGGTGTACGGCGGGGCCTTGTCCCGTCATAGTATTTGTCCAAAATCTTAGAGGTCTGTAGTCATATCTTGCGGAGGTTTAAGACAGACCCTATAGTCTAAAGGTTTTAAGCTGAACAAATCTAAAATGGAGTACCTGAAGTGAAATTAAAGTGCAGTGTCGCACCATAGAAGGTGGATGGGTAAGTGAGGATGATACACAAGCCATCCCCAAGAGAGTAATTTTTAAATATCTCAAATTCATAATCCAAGGACATGGGATGATCAACAAGAATGTCGCACATCGTGTAGGAGGGGTGACTGGAATAAGGGATCGCAGTCAGTGTCTTATGTGATAAGAATGTGTCACCGAGATATAAAAGTAAGTTCTACATAGTGGTTGCTGAATTGAATGTGTTGTGCGAGGTGGAGTGTTGACCAGTCAAGAACTCTTATGTTCAAAGATGAAGGTAGCAGAAATGAGAATGCTCAGATGGATGCGTGGACACACTAGGAGAGATAAAATTAGAAATGAAGATATATAAAGAAATGTGGGAGTAACTTTTATGGTGGACAAGATGTGATGCAAGCTGAGCTTCATCAAGAACATGCACACCAAGCCGATCTAGGGATCACTACTTTGGAGACTTACAAGGTTCTTGAAATGAAGGCTTGAAGCTTAAGAATGTGTTAAAGTAGAAGTACAAGACTCCACTTGGGAGAAGGAAGTTATTTATGCAAAGTGGCTATTTTATAAACGCAATCCTTTCCTTTCATCCTTAGAGAAGACTACCAAACAAAGCCCTTGTTTCATTAAGGAGTCGTTTGGACATGATTTAAAATTAATTATTTAAAATTATGATGATTTGAAGTTGAAGTTTTATTTGGACATGCAAGTTGAATTTCTTAAGTTGTATTTTTTTCTCATTGACATAAAAACTCCATAAGTTATCAAAAAACTTTCCTAATTCTTATGCAATCTTGTCAAATGAGTAAGTCATATTTTATAATAAAATTAATATGCGGCTAGAAGACCTTTCTAAAAAATACAACATCAATGATCGAACTTTAGTTCAATAAAAAGAAAAATTGAACATGAATAGTAATGTAATTACTCTTTAATATAATCCTCCCACATGGTATGGATAATTTCTTTATGTCGAGCATGCATTTCCCGATTGGATGACTGAAAAGACGAAGCTATATTATTTCTTTGAGCTGGTTGTTGGTCAACATCATTAGCAATCATATCATCATGTTCATATTCCGTGAATATTTCATCACGCATTTGGTATTCCCGTAAATATTTTATAACACTGCACAAGCTATGACAATGGTCACATGTGTATCAATTTAGTATTTTGAATTTGCTTTTTAAGCTCCAAAAGTTGTTTTAATCACATTGCGCAGAGATGAGTGTCTAAAGTTCAACAATTCTTTAGCGTTTTGAGGCTCTCTTTCCCTTCTTCTGTAATCTTGCAAATGATAGTGCAGTCCTTTGTATGAAGCTAAAAATCCTTTCGTGTTTCAAAAATCAGCATCAACAATATAATATTTATCTACCAATAAGAATAACATAGTGAGAAGAATTACAAAAGAGACTTGCAGAAAAGTTTAACTACGATGATTCTTGAAAAGTTATTTTTTTTAAAATGTGATAAAATTTATACTTATATACTATGTGGTGAAAATAGAAATTGTGTCGTTGAATCAAGAATTGCATTCTCAAACACTTTACTGTCATTTGCAGTACCTTCCAACGCAGCTGCAACGAAGGTAAACCGCATATCAAAATTACAAGCACATAAGACATTTTGTGATGTTCTTCCTTTGCAATTACGATATGCCTGTTGCATATCTCTTGAAACCTCCCCGTCTATATATGTTACATCAATCGTACCAACACAATCCTACCAAATTGAGAATACATCAACATTAGTGAAACCCACAAACTAGAATGCGACTTAGACCGATTGTCTTACACCATCCTACTAGAAAATGGAAAAGGGTGAACAAAATTTCTAATCGAATTTCAATATAGTGAATGAAACACAAGCAAATAATATCTTTTAATTCAAACACCAATCAAGTTGATGTTCAAAGTTCATAATAACTAGCTGTTATTTTGCATGTCTAATTGTTGTTAAAGAATAGAGATTTGATGTTATTTGAACCTCTGGATTTGTAACAGAGCTTGAGAAGTTGAAAATTAAGTTGATCATCATTGAGATTGAAAATAAATATCTCTTTTTTGGTAAGTGGACAGAACAATCCAGCTTTCTCTAGTACAACATCTTGGCCTCAATAATATCTAGTCTATTTTGTTATATAAATGAACTATGTTAACCACTTTTCATAAGCTATAACACTTCTGATATCACACTTCAGTGTTTTCCTTTTCATCTTTTTGAATAGACCGAGACTGGAAAGAAAATGTTTGAATTTTACCTTAAACCAAGACTAAAATCATCTATTATTTTAAATTTTTGTATGTATAACTTTTGGTTGTATAACTATTGGTGCCAGTTTGCGAATTGCCTTAGCAATTGTTCTAACATATCGGTTAATTGTTTTGAGTGGAGGTTGAAAAGTTTTACTTGTCGATCGTTGACTATCATTTCGTGCAACGACGGTTAAAAATATTCATAGCCTCTTTAACTGGAACACGTGTGGTTCGATGCTCGACAAGCAACAAATTATTTTCCCTTATCAATTGACAAACTCGACGAAATATTTCATGGTATAACCGTATTGACTCATACACACGCATGCGATGTCCACAAAGAAGTTCAACGACCCATGCCATACCAGGCCTAGATGTTTGTTGATGTGTGCGACATAACAACTGATGTTCTCGTGTGACTTGTTCGATATGCTCAACTGCTGCAATGCACAAGATAAAATCCTCATAGTCACTGTCGAACTCACAAGCCCTGCTAGATATGCTCATATCTTTCAACGGACTCTTACGAAAAATCTATAAAAATAAAAATGTTAAATGAAGCTCAGCGCCACGGCCCTTCCAGCCACTGTTCCGTGAACCGTGGTATATTTTGTGTATATTTGGTAATTAGTCTTGTACCTTAATTAGGATTATAATATTACCATAAGTGTATATTTATTCTTCACATAGAATAGAGATTTAGATGTAAAGTAGGAATAAGATTCTCCTATTGTAACTTGTATATATATGTCTTTCATCAATAAGAATAATCAAGGGATTATTTCTTTCGTGGTATCAAGAGTCTATGTTATTTTTACCTTGCTTCCGCTCCTCTCTTTTCTCTAAAAATTCTGTGAAAATCCCTCCAAAACCCGAGACACTTCTCGGTTTTTCTCCTTGTCTTCCCCAATCCCTTCTCTAAATCTTGTTGTTCTATTCACTATGACTGATAAGAACACGTTTCATTCTGCCCTCACAGTTTCCAACATCAAGAGTGTTCTTCCTATTGTTCTTGACTTAGAAAACGTCTAATATGAGACGTGGGCGGAATTATTCAAGATTCATGTTATGGCTCATCAAGTTCTTCACCACATCATTCCTCCACCTACTCCTACGGAGGATGATACATAGACTACAGTAGTCGTGCCAATCAAAGCAGACGATCCTAAATTATGGGTCACGCTTGACGCAAATGTTCTCCAATAGATTTATGCTAAAATATCCATGGACCTTTTACAGACGATTATGGAACCTAACTCCACAACTATGAAGAATTGAAATCGATTACGTGATATCTTCCAAGATAACAGTCATTCTCGCATTGTTATCTTTGATCATGAATTTTCTCAAGTTGCTATGGAGAATTTTCCTCACGTTTTTTCTTATTGTAAACGACTCAGTGGTAACATGAAGTCGTGGCGGTAGAAATTTGCCTGAAAATCGGTCGGACGAAAAATTGGACCGGACCGAAACAGACCGATAAATTCGGTCCGGTCTTCGGTCCTCATAATTTGAGTTTTCGGTTTTCGGTCGGTCGAGTTCGGTTCGATCGGACCGATTTTTTTTATAATATATATAATTTCTAATATATATTGAATTATATAATTCCTAATATATATAATATGTATAATTTATAATATATATTGAATTATATAATTCCTAATTTTCTAAATTTCTAATATATAATATTATATAATTACGGGTCGGATCGGGTTCCAGGGCCCGTTTTTTTTTAAAAATTGAATTTCCAATACTGAAATTGACATTCTCGGATGCGGTGCCACGAAATTTTTACGTTGAAATCAATTGTACATCGCGAGTTATTTAGATTTGAAAAGGGAAAAGCGTGTAATTTGGGAAAAGTGAAATTGAGGCAAGATGGGCGTTTTGGAGAAATCGGCGGAATCAAATCGCTATAGCGAGTTGGTTACACCGTATAAAAAATATGCGAAATCATTTTTTTTTAGGTAAAACGGACGTCCGAGCGCAAAGTTATGACCATATAAAATTTGATCAATTTACAACTTATATTTGATATGTCAATACATCCAGGTTGAAGTGTGAAATCAAGTCTTTGGCGGGGTTAGGTGGGACCGGGGATCGTGCATTAGGTCCATTCGGTCTGAAAAATCGGATCGGACCGAAAATGACCTGGATCGGATCGGATCGGACCGAGAAATTCGGTCCGGTCTTCGGTCCTAGTAATCTCGATTTTCGGTTTTCGGTCCGGTTTTAACCTTTTGTGCACCTAGCGATGCAGCGATCGTGGGGCCATAGTGGACCCTATGCGATGGTGATGGGCCCGATTCGGTGCGATTTTAGCCGATCGGTAGCGCGACAACAATATCGGTGTTGCGGCGCCTCCCGATTTCGGCCTTGGCGATGCAGGCCCGATCTCGGTTTAGGCTCCGGGTTTCAGACTAGTTTATGGGCTGACCAGCAGTCCAGCATTCTTGGGCCTCGCCCCCTCAAGTCCATCACACGATAGGACCCACGCAGACTGACATTGAAATTGCAATGCACACGCTTGGAATGAATCAACCAGACCTAAATTGGTATATGAACACCGGCGCCACCACCCACATGACATCTGACCAAGGTACTCTCTCGTCTTATTCCAATTTGAGCAGTAATCGTGGTATAATTGTGGGTAATGGCAATTCAATTCCAATTAAGGGTTATGGTCATAAAACTTTGTCCCCTCCTCATCCACCACTTGTCTTGAAAAATACTCTTCATGTCCCAAAACTAATTAAAATTTGGTGTCTGTCCATAAATTTACCACTGATAATTGGGTTTCTATTAATTTTGATCCGTTTGGGTTTCTGTGAAATATTTCAAGACGGAGAGTCCTCTCATGAGGTGTGACAGTAGGGGGATCTTTATCCAATCACACCAAGTCTCGGTTCCTCGTGTCTAGCCACGTCTTTCACTTTTGCAACTCTTACTCCTTCCTTGTGGCATGCTCATCTAGGTCATCCAGGATCGTCTATTTCATCTGCCTTAGATAAAAATAAACTTATTTCGTGTAAGGGTATGCATTGTACTCAAAATTGTCAATCTTGTTCCTTATAAAAAATTGTTAAGTTGTCATTTGTCGCCTCTACTTCTACTACTTCAATGTCATTTGATATTATTCATATCGATTTATTCTAAATTCTTATGGACGTTTCCAATAGCGAAAAAAATCTCAAGTTTTTCATCTTCCATAAATTTAGAGCTTTCATTAAAACCAAATTCGAATGAGAAATCACGAATATTCAATGTGATAATGACAAAGAATCTGACAATGGGGAGTTTCGAGAATTTTGTGCTAATAATGAAATCAATTTTCGTTTTTCTTGTCCTCATACATCTTCACAAAATGGGAAAGCCGAACGCAAAATTCATACCATTAATAATATTATTCAAACTTTCATGGTTCATGCTTCTGTACCCCCACATTTTTGGCATCATGCTCTACAAATGGCTATCGATATTCTTAATATTATTCCTTCCAAAGGTTTGACATATTATTTCCCTCTTGAAGTTTTATACAATAAGACTCTTTCGTATTCTCATCTTAGGGTCTTCGGATGCTTATGTTATCAACTATTGTCATCCACTACAATCAACAAACTGCAGACACGTTCTACCCCTTATGTGTTTTTGGGGTATCCATCAAATCACTGTGGTTATAAATGCTTTGATTTGTCTTCTAAACGAATCATCATTAGTAGTCATGTTATCTTTGATGAGTCCAAATTCTCTTTTTTCTAAAGTAGAAAAACTTGTGCCTAGTTCGAATGAGTTTTTGGATGATGATATCACCCCCTATATTCTCCGTCATTTTTTGAATTTGTCCCAAAATTCGTCTCCAGCGCCGCGGTACCTACCAGGCAGTAACCAAATTCAAGTACCTCCGTCGCCAGCGTCGCGGCCCTTCGGGGAGGCACGGTGGCGCCAAACATCCAGAGACCAACATATGTTTTCGCGTACGTCGTCGCGCCCGGGGAGGCACGCGGTGCAAACTTCCGATGATCACGAGGCGAAGGCCGCGGCCTGAACCCCCGGCCAAGGCGTCAAACGATCCGACCACAAATGTCTGCAGAAAATTCTCAAAATTCACCCAATCCAGCCTCGAGTCATGGTCCAGTCACCCACAGTCAAAGGATTATTTTTAAACCAAAAAGTTATTTTAATTTAAATTTTAATGTTCTTAAATCACCATTACTCTGTAATCCTGTGTCAGCCTTAAATGACCCTAATTAGAAAATTATCATTACCGATGAATATAATGCTCTTATTGATAATAAGACGTGGGAGTTGGTACCCCGTCCGTCATGTGTTAATATTATTCGGTCTATGTGAATTTTTTCTTATAAAGAAAATTCTGACGGTTTATTTGCAAGGCATAAGGCTCGGCTTGTAGGTGATGGTAAGACTCAGCAGGTTGGTGTGGATTGTGGTGAGACGTTTAACCCAGTGGTTAAGCCGACTACCATTCGCACTGTGCTCAGCTTGACTCTTTCGAAATCATGGCCCATTCATCAGCTAGATGTGAAGAATGATTTTCTACATGGTGATATCAAGGAGACAGTGTATATGTATCAGCCCTTGGGGTTTAGGGATACTAGATATCCTAATCATGTTTGTTTGTTGAAGAAGTCATTCTATGGGCTTAAGCAGTCTCCACGAGCTTGGTATAAGAGGTTTACTGACTATGTTTCGACTATGAGTTTCTCTCATAGCATGTCTGATAATTCATATATCGTCGCGGTTCTTCGATGGATTATATACTATTATATGTGGATGATATTATTTTGACTGCCTCTTCTGATGGTTTGCGAAAGTCTATTATGACAATGCTCAGTTCTGAGTTTACCATGAAAGATTTGGGCCTATTGAGTTATTTTTTTGGGATTGTTGTCACTCGTCATGCATGTGGATTGTTTTTATCGCAGAGGAAGTATGCAACAGAAATCATTGAGAGGGCTGGGATGTCATCCTGTAAGTCCACTTCTACTCCAGTTGATACTAAATCCAAGTTGGGTGCTGCAGCTGGCTCTCCTTATGAGGATCCAACCCGCTATCGTAGTCTTACAGACGCCCTTCAGTATCTTACATTACGCGACCTGATATTACATATGTCGTACAACAGATGTGTTTGTTTATGCATGATCCTAGAGTTGAACATATGAATGCGCTCAAACGCATTCTTAGGTACATTCAAGGAACAATTGATTATGGCTTGCATTTGTATCCTTCGTCGACGTCTACACTAGTCTCATATACAGATGGTGATTGGGGTGGTTGTCCTGACACCAGACGGTATACGTCTGGCTATTGCATATTTTTAGGTAATAACTTGGTCTCATGGTCTGCTAAGCGTCAATCCACACTTTAACGTTCAAGTGTAGAAGCCGAGTATCGAGGGGTAGTCAATGTGGTTTCTGAGTCATGTTGGTTACAAAATCTAATTTTAAAGCTTCATTGTCCTATTGATAAAGCTACCTTAGTGTATTGTGACAATATAAGTGTCATCTACCTTTCTGATAATTCAGTTCAGCACCAGTCACTAAACACATAGAGATGGATATCCACTTTGTTCGAGAGAAGGTAGCTAAAGGACAAGTACGCGTCTTCCATGTTCCTTCCAGATATCAAATTGTAGACATCTTTACAAAGGGTCTTCCCTCGGTCCATTTTGAAGATTTTAGAGACAGTCTCAGCGTACGAAGACCGTCTGCTATGACTGTAGAAGTGTGTTAAATGAAGCCTAGCGCCGCAGCCCTTCCAGCCACTATTCCTTGAACAGTGGTATATTTTATGTATATTTGGTAATTAGTCTTATACCCTTAATTATGATTGTAATATTATCATAAGTGTATAGTTATTCTTCATGTAGAATAGAGATTTAGATGTAAAGTAGGAATAGGATTCTCCTATTGTAACTTGTATATATATGTTCATCAATAAGAATAATCAACGGATTATTTCTTTCAAAAAATAATTGTCACGACCCGACCTCGGGCCCGCAACTGGTGCCTTACCCGGGCACCCTAGTAGGTATACATCAGAGAAAATCAGCGGAATAAACTCATAGACATGAAACAATGTAGAATAGGAAACAGGCTACCCGATGAGGTCGCCTTTCAATATATCTATAAAAATCAGGAGCCCGAACAGTTATATCCTTTACAAACCCAACTCACAACAGGACAACAGACCTCTAAGAGTTTTTTACATAACAACTATGACGGGACAGGGCCCCGCCATACCCCTGAATGTACATGTACTGATGACAGGAACCATACAAAAGATAAGCATCCGGAGAAGCGGGCTTCCCAAAACGCAGAACGGTGATCATGGCGAGGATCAACAACCAGGTGTACCTCTACTGCGGCGTGAATGCGGCCCGAAGGAGTCGATCTGACAATTGCAGTATGTGAAGCGAAATCGTAATGAAATCATAACGATCATATATAAAGTGGAGACATGTATGATAACCAAACTAACGATTACTCTAGTGCCTTGCAAGTACAAATAATGAATGTAAATTTTTATCTTTTAAAGATCCCTTGACACGTGTAAATAGTCACCCAAGTCGGGGACACAAGCCACCATAATCATTCGCAATTTAAACAAGGGTCTCAAGCCCATGATACCAAACGTGCGTGGAATCCTTACGTCATTGTCGGCGCGATGTAATATATATATATATATATATATATATATATATGTCACGACCGACCTCGGGCATGACTGCCTTACCGGGTACACTAGTGATATTACATCGAGAAAATCGTGAAATAAAAACTCATAGACATTAAACAATATAAATAAGAAACAGGCTAACCAAGCGGTCACTTCTGCGTATATATCAAAATCGAACATTTACATCCTTTACAAGCCCAACTCACAAAGATCTTCTACGGACCTAAGAGTTTGATAACAACTATGACGACGGGGCCAGGCCCATACCACGAATGTACAAGTACCTATAATGATAGGAATCTATACCAAAGATAAGCCTCGAGAAAGCGGAGCTTCCCAATCTGTGAGCAGTAATCCTGAGCGAGGATCAACAATGGGTGTACCTACCTGCGACATGACGCGGCCGAAGGAGGTCAATACAAGTACAGTATGTGGCCCGAAAATCGTAATGAAATCATAACGATACATATAAAATAGGATACATGTATGATAACAAACTACGATTACCTGATATATAGCGATCGTATCAAGTCGGGGACTCACGCCTCAAAGTCATCACTCAAATATAACCATGGGTCTCGCGCGCAATATCAATCATGCGTGGAACTCTTCCGCCATTATCGGCGATGCATGTTATAATATAACACCACAAGTACACATGAACACGTGTCCACGCATGCCGTAAAAATAACCGTCACGGGCAGTAGGAAAGCTACACACGGATCCGGCTGCGTCATAAAAGCGGCCGGCAAGCACAAGCCATCTACGTAACCCTCTGGTACAACAATGCTATAAAAGCGTATCCACGGCCGATCGTTCTTTCTAGGCGCGATGATCGAAGTAGGGCCATTCACCCTTAGTATCATTGTGCGAGTCCTAATCCTGGACTCCCGTAGTCCGCATAGGTCACGTGGACCCGCATGCGGTATTCCTTGCATCGGCGGTAGCTAACCCGCGACATTTCCTGGACTCCCGCAATCCGCATAGGCCACATGGACCCGCATGAGATATTCCTCGCATCGGGGTAACACACCCGGAGTGATTCATGGACTGTCGTAGTCCGCATAGGCCACATGGATCCGCATGAGGTATTCCTCGCATCGGGGGTAGCTAACCCACGGCATGTGAACAACATAACAAGTCAGGGGGGTATGTGATATAATACAACCTGGCCAGAACTTTATCGTAAACAACATAAGCACAACAAGAAAAACCCCTTAACACAAAAAGTCTCAAGACACTAACGCTCGTAGTATCATAGCATGTTTACTTATCAAACCAATTTACCACACCTTCAGAAATCATTACAAGGCTATCACAAGCAAACATAGGCAAGTTACTCACACTCAAGGTACTTTCATTTTTTGCCAACAATCCGGGTTTTAACCCCAAAGTACTACATACTTCAACTCTCTTAAAAAGATCCCTTTTTAAGTAAAAACCACACGGTACTAATATCCGTAGTATCAAGACACTCTCATGTTTAAATCAAGTACTTTTTAAACCAAGTGACTTACACTTTTAAAACAACGTCAAGTATACTTTTAAAACCCAAGTAACTCACTCTTTTAAGATCAAGACACTCATACTTTTCCAATCGAGACAAGATGTTACACCCCGTATTTCTGGCAGTTGAGATAAGAACGTACGTAAGAATTTGGGAATTGAATTTTAGAAGGAATGAAAGATTCTGAAAATTTCTCCGAACCTTGTAAAGGAAAAAGGTTTATTAGTTGAATTTAATTCTCGAATTCGGTATTTGGGACTTTTAGAATTTATCGGAATTTTGGAATTTAATTTCGAAATTTGGTCACGCGATGGGACCACGAGAAATTTTGTATATGTTGGGAGTTTGGGAAGGCAACGCAGAACAAAAAAATACCAAAGCAGTATGAGCAGTGAAAACCGTCCATGAGCAGTGTTGTTCGATGAGCAGTGTTGAAAACGCCATTCCGCCAAACCAGAATCGTAGCGAGACATATACCAAAACCGTCTCGTCGAGCGTCACGTCCATACCAACCGCCACGTCGATTCTCCGGAATCGCCGCGATTCGAATCGAAGTTTGATCCTTTGTTCATCCATCTTCCCGTTCGGTTTTCTCGATTTTCCGACCAGCGAGGTGCAATCGACGGAGTGGAGTATACCATCAGAACCACCATCTCCTGCCGTCATTTCCATGTAAACCAGGACCCTCGATTCTTGCTCAAACTTCGTCGACCGGATCGATTTTCGTGAAACCCTAGGTCGTCGACGAGCATTCCGACCACCACGCGGTAAGTCGGCGGTCGTGGCTAGTGTAGAAATATTCGGTGGAAAGGCCTACATTTTGGCACCACCCGACCTCAATTCAACCCGGATCGTCGGTCAACAAAACATTTTCTTGATCGGAAGTTGGAAGATTCCGATCGATTCGTCTGATTGAGGGCTAAGGCGTATCTGTTGTGTTCGTATTGATCTTAGCTACGTTTTGCAACCAATCCGAGCCTCGATTCTCGGTATTTTGGAATCGCCATTGATGCGCCTTGAGCTCGCCGTGTGGCAGTGCTTGCGAGACCGCGTGAGACCTCGAAAAAATTAATTTTCAAGGCTATGGGCGTATTGTGGCCATTTTAGGTTGAAGTACTTTGGGCGTTTTGCTAATTGTCGTTAATCGTCGCGAGGTATGTGAACCTCTTCTTTCTTTGGCATGATCCTACGTATGAAATCTCCGTGTGATAGTATTTGAGATTTCTTACTCTTAGAAGTTAAGAAGTATTTACATTGTTGAATCTAAGTTAAGTATGTTTAAATTGTCTAAGTCCTTACTAGGTCTTATGGGAGGCGTTGGTAAACGGTTAGGAAGTTATGAGATTTGATTTAAAGGCTATGTGTCTTGATTTATTTAAAGTAAGTAAGTGGATTTTACGTTCAAAATGACTTGAATTTATATGTGAAAAGGGGATCGATTTTAAAAGTGGATGTTATATGGTTTTAAGAGAATAAGTTACTTGGTTTTGGAAGTATATGGAACTTTGTATATTTGTTTATAAGTATAAGTAATTGGACTGTAAAGAATGCGTTATAAGGTTTTAAGACTATGAACTTTGGTTGTCTTCTAAGGATTAAGAAACTTTATTTTTTTCAAGTTGTGGACTTGATTTCTAAAAGTCATTGATGACCTGATTTTAATGAGTATGTGACTTGAGTTTTAAAAGAAAGAAGTTTATGATTCTTTTAAATGCGTATGTGCGTAGTATTTTTGGGTCTAGTTTCCCTAATGTTGTAAGAATAAAAGTGTCTTAAGTTCTCTAAATGAAAGGTTGTTATAACAGCTTTATGGGAAGTTGTTATGACGACTTAAGAAGAAGTAAATAGATGGTTTAAAAATGTTATGTAAGGAAAATCACACCGAGCCTACACATAGGCCGGATTACGTTATGAAATACACCGAGCCTACGAATAGGCCGGATTACGTTATGAGATACACTGAGCCTACACATAGGCCGGATTACGCCATATTACCCCGAGCCTACACATAGGGTTACGTCATCTTACAAGGCCAGGCGGGCGGATTATGTTATATGATTCCACGAGACAAGGCGAGCCCCACAAGGGCGAATTATGTTATATGATTCCACGATGCAAGCCCTACAGCGGGCGGATTATGTTATATGATTCCACGATGCGAGCCACAGCGGGCGGATTATGTTATATGATTCCACGATCTGAGCCCGGCGGGCGGATTATGTTATATGATTCCACGATCTGCAAGCGCGGCGGGCGGATTATGTTATATGATTCCACAAGCGAACCCCACAGCGGGCGGATTATGTCACATGATTCATCGATGCACCGTGTCCAAATGGGGCGGATTATGTTATGAAAGATATGTAAGTTATGTGGAAAAAGCGGATTAAACTCTTAAGTATGTATGTAAGAATATGTTGTTAAATCTTATTGAAAGAAGGAAAGAAGCGATTAATATATGATTGATTTCGTGAGTTAAAAATGGCATTCTTTTGTATGCATTATGATTTGATTCTTGCGTTATTTACATTCCATATTAAATTTTTGTTATGCGGCCCGCCGAAGCTGCGTTAAATGTCGCGAGTTTAGGTACTGCGATGTGGATCGCGAGCTTAGGATCTGGTTCGGCATTTTAGATGGCTCAGATGTTCGGAGTTGTCATGGCTATGTATATCCAGTGGTATGGCGGGGCCTGTCATGCGATTGTAATTCTTAAGTGCGTAGTCACATATTGTGGGTCTGTTTGTAAAAAAAGGAGGCAACTGCTTCGTTTATGTATGTACGTCCAGGAAGGTAGCCCTATCGGCTAACCTGTTATTTTACATCCGTTGTTTTATTTATAAGTTTCATGTATGTTCTGCTGATTATCTCTGATGTTTACCTGTAAGGGTGCCCAGGTAGGGCACGATCGCGATCGAGGGTCGTCGTGACAAAAGTGGTATCGAAGCGATTAGTCCTCGGAAAGTGTCTGAGGCCAGTGTCTAGTAAGTCTTGATTATCGGTGTGTTGTGCACCACATCTATAATCGGAGGTGCGGGACATTTAGGATTGGTTTCCATTCTTCTCACTCGAGATCGTGCGATAGAGTGTATTGTTAGGTTCGTCCTCCCTAACGAGTTATGTTGATTGCGACTACGATAAAGCGTGATGACCAAGAAAGACTATGTGGATTGCGTATCGGGTTGGTAATGATTGCGGTATAGTTGGTATTGTGATATACATCTATACGGAGTTATGTCACAGTCGGCGCGTGTTGCCTAGAATGATTTTAGATTACCGAGAATTGGTAAAGACTAACTAGATCTGGGAAGGTATGGAATAGTTAATGAATTTTCGCCAAGGTTTTGTGTTTTATTTGAAATAATTGGGAAAGGATGAAATTTGCGATAGGGTAGTGAACCCTTAGAAGCCGTGTTAAGGAACTTAACGGAATGTCATGTTAATAGATTAAGGCTGTAGTAGGCTTAAGAGAATTGTGCGGATGAGGTCCGTATAGAGTAAGTAATGGTTGTTGTGATCGAGACAACATGGTTTTGGTTTTTGAGAAGTTTTTGTACCGTTCTTGGGGGTGGTAAGGTAGGCTTGGAGCATGGAAATTGCGAGCCTAAGAATATTGATTCTGCCAGACCTTAGGTATATAAGGCTTTCTCGTGATAAGATTTTAAGTCGGACGAGGATAAGAGTTAAGTGTGACCGAGTCGGGTTGAGGACACATTACGGGTCTCCCATGGCTGGAATAGAGTGGGATCAGTTGGTAGTAGTTCCGCCACGTGGCGAAGTCACGAGTGCAAGGCAAGTCTAGTTAATTGTTTTACGGGTTCGTGGACACGTTCCACCAGGGCCGTGGCGGAAATGGTCGTATATTGTTTTATAGAGTGACTCCAAAGATTAGAGGCGAGTCGGTATGGAAGTTATGTATGTATGCTAGTAAGAGTTGGAAGTACGGAAGAAATGCGGTCGATGAAGATAGCAACAGTGTAAAGGAATAGAGCACGAATCTATAAGAACATTTGGGTAACTACACCGTGAGTGTTTGGGGTGGTAGGCGGCGGGTATATGAGATTGCCGGTGATGATCTGATCGTCGGACCTAGTAGACCTAGTAGAGATGGTTACGACAGGCTTTGTGGTCATTATGAGTATGGGCTAGTTGGCTTCGTGAGTGCCAAGGTTGACATTGTAGTATAAGTATTGTTATGTGGCCATGGGTGGCATATGTTGTAAGAAGGGTGTAGTAAAGGAGACTATGTCGCTATCTAATTAGATGGGACTCAGAAAGAACATTCGAGGGCGAATGTTTCTAAGGGAGGAAGGATGTTACACCGTATTTCCGTGATTGAGATAAGAACGTCGTAAGAATTTGGGAATTGAATTTTAGAAGGAATGAAAGATTACGAAAATTTCTCGAACCTTGTAAAGGAAAAAGGTTTATTAGTTGAATTTAATTCTCGAATTCGGTATTTGGGACTTTTAGAATTTATCGAATTTTGGAATTTAATTTCGAAATTTGGTCACGTGGGACCACCCAGAAATTTTGTATATGTTGGGGAGTTTGGGAAGGCAACGCAGAACAAAAAAATACCAAAAGCAGTATGAGCGGTGAAAACCGTCCATGAACGGTGTTGTTCGATGAACAATGTTCGAAACGCCATTCCGGCCAAACCGAGAATCGTAGGCGAGACATATACCAAAAGCCGTCTCGTCGAGCGTCACGTCATACCAACCGCCGTCGATTCTCCGGAATCGCCGGCGATTCAGATCGAAGTTTCGGCCATCGCTCATCCATCTTCCCGTTCGGTTTTACGATTTTCCGACCAACCGAGGTCAATCGGCGGGAGTGGAGTATACCATCAGAACCACCATCTCATTGTCGTCATTTCCATAAACCAGACCCTCGATTCTTGCTCAAACTCGCCGTCGACCGGATCGATTTTACGTGAAACCCTGGTCGTCGGCGAGCATTTTCCGCCACCACGGGTAGAGTCGGCGGTCGTGGCTAGTGTAGAAATATTCAGGGTGGAAAAGGCCGACATTTTGGCACCACCCGACCTCCAATTCAACCCGGATCGTCGTCAACCAAAACCCTTTATTCGATCGGAAGTTGTAAGATTCCGATCGATTACGTCTGATTGAGGGCTAAGGCGTATCGTTGTGTTCGTATTGATCTTAGCTACGTTTTGCAACCAATCGAGCCTCGATTCTCGGTATTTTGGAATCCGCCATTGATGCCGCCTTGAGCTCGCCGGCGTGCAGTCTTTTGCGAGACCGCGTGAACCTCGAAAAATTGATTTTCAAGGCTATGGGCGTATTGTGGCCATTTTAGGTTGAAGTACTTTGGGCGTTTTGCTAATTGTCGTTAATCGTCGCGAGGTATGTGAACCTCTTCTTTCTTTGGCATGATCCTACGTATGAAATCTCCATGATAGTATTTCAAGATTCCTTACTCTTAGAAGTTAAGAAGTATTTACATTGTTGAATCTAAGTTAAGAGTATGTTTAAATTGTCCTAAGTCCTTACTAGGTCTTATGGGAGACGTTGGTAAGAACGGTTAGGAAGTTATGAGATTTGATTTAAAGGCTATGTGTCTTGATTTATTTAAAGTAAGTAAGTGGATTTTACGTTCAAAAATGACTTGAATTTATATGTGAAAAGGGGATCGATTTTAAAAGTGGATGTTATATGGTTTTAAGAGAATAAGTTACTTGGTTTTGGAAGTGTATGGAACTTTGTATATTTGTTTATAAGTATAAGTAAGTGGTGTAAAGAGATATGCGTTATAAGGTTTTAAGACTATGAACTTTGGTTGTCTTCTAAGGATTATGAAACTTTATTTTTTTCAAGTTGTGGACTTGATTTCTAAAAGTAATTGATGACATGATTTTAAAGAGTATGTGACTTGAGTTTTAAAAAGAAAGAAGTTTATGATTCTTTTAAGTACGTATGTACGTAGTATTTTTGGGTCTAGTTTCCCTAATGTTGTAAGAATAAAAGTGTCTTAAGTTCTCTAAATGAAAGGTTGTTATAACAGCTTTATGGGAAGTTGTTATGACGACTTAAGAAGAAGTAAATAGATGGTTTAAAAATGTTATGTAAGGAAAATCACAGAGCCTACACATAGGCGGATTACGTTATGAAATACAGGAGCCTACGAATAGGCGGATTACGTTATGAGATACCGAGCTACACATGGCGGATTACGCCATATTACCCCGAGCCTACACATAGGCGGGTTACGTCATCTTACACCGAGCCCCACGGGCCTGATTATGTTATATGATTCCACGATGCAAGCCCCATGGCGGGCGGATTATGTTATATGATTCCACACGATGCAAGGCGCGGCGGGCGGATTATGTTATATGATTCCACAAGATGCAGAGCCCGCGGTGGGCGGATTATGTTATATGATTCCCACGACACCGAGCCGCGGCGGGCGGATTATGTTATATGATTCCACAAGACACCGAGCCCAGCGGGCGGATTATGTTATATGATTCCACGATCTGCGAACCCAGCGGGCGGATTATGTCACATGATTCATCAAGATGCGTGTCCATAAATGGGCGGATTATGTTATGAAAGATATGTAAGTTATGTGGAAAAAGCTGGATTAAACTCTTAAGTATGTATGTAAGAATATGTTGTTAAATCTTATTGAAAGAAGGAAAGAGCGATTAATATATGATTGATTTGAGGAGTTAAAAATGGCATTCTTTTATGCGATTATGATTTGATTCTTGCACGTTATTTCTGTTCCATATTAAATTTTTGTTATGCGACCCCGCCCGGCTGCGTTAAATGTCGCAGTTTAGGTACCGATGTGGATCCGCGAGCTTAGGATCTGGTTGGCATTTTTAGATGGCTCAGATGTTAGGAGTTGTCATGGCTATGTATATCGGGGTATGGCGGGGCCTGTCCACGATTGTAATTCTTAGAGGTCTGTAGTCACATATTGTGGGTCTGTTTGTAAAGAAAGGAGGCAACTACTTCGTTTATGTATGTACGTCCAGGAAGGTAGCCCTATCGGCTAACCTGTTGTTTTACTTCCGTTGTTTTATTTATAAGTTTCATGTATGTTCCGCTGATTATCTCTGATGTTTACCTGTAAGGGTGCCCAGGTAGGGCACCAGTCGCGGTCCCGGGGTCGGGTCGTGACAAGTTAAAAACAAGTTACTTACAAACAAGTAACCTATACTCTTAAATCAAGTTACTTCTCTTTTTTTTTAAAGTCAAGTAACAATATACTTTTCAAAAATAGTTTAAGCTTCATAACTTCAAATTCTCAAGTCTCTTCTTATCTTTAGAAATCAAGACCTTACATCAAGTCTCATAATCTTTAAATTAAATCTCGTAACTTTGAAAACCAAGTCTCATAACTTTTAAAAATATCAAGTTACCGTTTTAAATCCAATAATAAAACCATTCTTTCGTTTTCATAAAGTCGTTATAACTAACTTCCCATAAAGCTATTATAACACTTTACGTTTTAAACCAACCAAGGACCACTACTCTCATTTTCCGAAATCAAGATAACTTTATTCTTTTTAAAGACCAAGTACTCATTTCTCACGAATGAGGTTTCACAACTTTTTAACACAATTCAAGTCCTTAACATTTCATATCAAGTCACTTAACTTTAGAATCAAGTCAAGGACACAAAAAGGAAATCAAACTCCTTTAGCACACGTGCGTCTACCGCACTATATATTTCACAAATAATCATGCTCAAGAGAATAGGAAGAATCACATACCTGTTACACCGCGTAGTTGAGGTCATGCGTTTGAGAGCGTACGAAAGGGGGTAAGACTTAAAATTTTCTAAGGATAGGTTGACGGATCGTTCCAGACGGGTTTTAGTCAAGTTTGAGGCGAGTTATGACCCGATACATTGAGAGTTCCTAAGTGTTTCATAGGCCTGGGGCGTAGTTCGTTGAGTCTAGATTCCAACGCAACCAACCGTTCGTCGATGGGACATCAGAGTAGGAAGTTATGAGAGTTACAAGTTCGGTCGTGACGGGCAGTAATGCGTTTGAGTAAAAACAGCGGTCGCGGATGCGAGGGCGCGGCGAAAAGTCTGGAGGGTCGCTGAAGTTTCAGCGCCCGCCGGGAAGCAGCGCGGCGGAAGATCCGAGGTCGCAGGAGTTGCGCCGGGAAGCGAACGTGGCGCGCAGGCGGAAAAACTTAGGAAAAGTCAGAATTTTCTTTTAAAAGAACTTGGGAGGGTGACAAGTGTCCCCCCCATCTGATTTTGCATGCACTATATTGACCAAGTCTTGAAGACTTGGTCATATTTCATCTCTCTCTCTTAGACAAAAGCTCTTCCTTCTCTCTTAAAAGTTCAAGCTCCTCCTTCTCTCTAAAATCCCAAGAGACATTCTAGCCTTAGGAAAAATCTGAAAAAGTAAAAGCAAGAGGGAAACTTGTGGCTAGCTTGTGAAGGTTGTTGTGGTGGTATTCTTGGAAAGGAAGCTAGCAAGTGGTTGAAAAGATTTGGCTAAAGCTCTAAGGTAATGATTCTTCCTTTAGAATTAGTTTCTAGTGTTGCATGTTAAGAAGAAAGAACTTGTGGTAGTAAATAATGCTCTTAGACTCATTCGTGTAGAACTATGGTTTGAATGTGAGGAATTGGTTAAGAAGTTATTATGAGCATGTTGTAGCCTAAAAACTACCTTAGAATTGTTTAGTGAATTGTTGTACATAATGGGACGAATTAAGTTTAGGTGTGTAATCCCTTTAAAAATGTTGGATTGTTGAACCTTAAATGTAGGCGTTTGGATGATAAATTCGGCCTTGTGAAGGTGGCAAAGTATGTAGAAAGCGAAGGAAATGCTTTTGATTTTCCATAGAATTTAGTGGCTTTGAGTTTAGATTATTCTACATTGAAATTAGAGGTTAATAAACGTATCATGGTTATTTTAGGTTGACATATTACTTGCGGTAGTTTGGACTTAGCAAGTGGATTGATCAAAAAGTATGTGAAGCTTTCCTATCTTTTGAGCATGAGTATTTGTATCTATGTAGTACGGTAGACGTACAAGATTTAGTATTCTTACTTGTTTAAGTGTAAACAAAGACTTGTTTTGTTTTAAGAAGTATAAGTCCCTTGGTTAAGGGAAAAGTATGATTTTACAAAAGTATAGAGTACTTGGTGTGAAAGTATTGAGTATTGAATTATTCTAAAGATAAGAGGCTTGAAGTATTTTTGAAAGTTGTGTAGATTTGTTTGAAGTATAAGTCTCTTGATTAGTAAAAGAACAAAATGGTTTATAAGGAGTTATAACGGCCTTATGAAAAGATAAGAAGGTCTTAATTTCTAAAGTATAAAGATAGTATAACGGCTTTATGGGAAGTTAGTTATATTAGTTTTATGAAAGGTTAACAAGAAGAGATTTACTTTAAGTAAGATAAGCAAGGACAAATGATTTGATTTATGAAAGGCAAATTGATCTTTAGGCATCAATTGCCCAAAGGTTTTATGTATGAAAAAGAGTCACTTTTAAAAGAGTTGAAGTATGTGGCACTTGGGTTAAATTCCCGGTTTTCCTTTTATTAAAGATAGGATTAAGTGTCTTAAGTAAACTAAAATGAGAGGGTATATGAACAAGACTAATAAGAGGTTATAAGTTTTCTTAACTTAATTATGATTATGATTGATGACAGTTTGAGCTAGGGTAAGAGTATATCTGAGGGGCAAGCCCCAAGATCGTTATACCACCTTCTCCAGGGTAAGAGTATGTCTGAGGGGCAAGCCCCAAGATCGTCATACCACCTTCTCCAGTGTAAGAGTATATCTGAGGGGCAGGCCCAAGATCGTTATACCATCTGCACCAGTGTAAGAGTATGTCTGAGGGGCAAGCCCCAAGATCGTCATACCATCTGCTCCAGTATAAGAGTATATCTGAGGAGTACAGCCCCAAGATCGTTATACCATCTGCTCCAGTGTAAGAGTATATCTGAGGGGTAAGTCCCCAAGATCGTTATACCATCTGTTTCAGGGTAAGAGTATATCTGAGGGGTAAGTCCCCAAGATCGTTATACCACATGTTCCGTGGATTTGCTACCCATGATGCGAGGAATACCTCATGCGAGTCCTTATGCGGGTGAAATAGTCCCATGCAGGCGGGTACAGCCTATGCGAGGAATACCTCATGCGGGTCCATAGGACCTATGCAGGTGAAATAGTCCCAGGAGTAAGGGTGCTTATTGATACTACGGGCGAGGTACCCTGTTTTGATCCTAAGGCCCCTATTTTATGCAGTATTATATATATATACTTGTCACTCTCATTGTTAGTAAGGCACAGTAAAAGGTATTTGATTTTCTTCCACGACTGACTTATTTTCGGACTTATGATTTCATTACTGATATTTTCATTTCACATACTTGGTACTGTTATCGACCTCCGCCGGGCTGCGTTAAACGCCGCAGTCGAGATCGAATCGTAACTGGTCCGCACTCTTAGGACCACTGTTCATTTCCTGGAAAGCTCCATCCTTTCGGAGGCTTTGTCTTTTTGGTATGATTCCCTGAGGTTATAGACTTTTGTACATTCAGGGGGTATGGCGGGGCCCTGTCCCGCCACAGTTGTTATTCCTGAAGTGCGTAGTCACGTTTGTGGTTGAAGGTAAGGACTAGTTATCTTGTTTCACATTTGATTAAGTTATTTTATGAAGCGGCGCGGCTTGCTAGTGATGTTTACCTTGTACAGATTTTGTATTATGTATGTTCCGCTGCTATTCTCTGATGTGTACCTGACAGGGTGCCCCGATAGGGCACCAGTCGCGGCCCCGGGGTCGGGTCGTGACAATACCTCTTCGGCTTAAATCCACTAGCCAAGTCGAGTATGTCGCGCGTAGAATATCCACCTATAACAACCAAACACGTCTATCAACGTCTAGATCTCTTCGTAGAACATTTCTAAGTATAAGGTTCCTTATCCTACAGAAAATTGGGTAGCACGTCCCCTGTATTTACTTACCTCCTACCTTTTTCAAGGCCCGATATCAATAGCCAACATGCCACATTTAAGGCGCAGTAATACAACAACTCAAAGGGGATTACACGCCTAACTGGACGTGTAAAATTCTGCCCCAAAATATACTAAACAATCCATTTCTTTTCAATCTTCCTTCCATACATCATATATTCAATTATAAACTACTACAACATGTAATCTCCAATTACAATAGAAGGACAAAGATCATTACCTCGATAAGCCCAAAATTTTCCAATGATTAAAAGTCGATCCTTAGAAATCTTAGCTCCACTTCCTTACGTTCAAAGCCACTCCAAGCAACCCTTAGAAGTTCCTAACCACTTCTCTTCAAGATCCAACTTCAAAAAGTGAAGAACACCTTAGGTTCCAAACCTACAAGTTTCGGCCAAAGGGGTGTGTATAGGCTAGGGGTGTGAAATCTTGTCTAACTCTTGGTTCACAATCTTTCTAACACCTTAAGGAAGAACACTTAAAAGTTTAAGGATTTTTGGACAACTTTTGGTCAAGAACATAGGCCAAAGCCGAGAGCACTATCAAATGGGAGAGAGTATTTGCCTTGGAAATCTCAACTGTGGGATGAAGTCTTGCAATCCAAAGGGAGGGGTATTTATAAGATAACCAAGGGCTAGGATCAAAGCAAGTGTGTGGATGAGATTGGGGACAAGTGTGTGTGGGCCCCACAATCCACATGTCCACACAAAAACTTGAGACAAGTGGCTTGCCACCTGTCTCACCATTTCGGCCATGGGCCACTTGTCCACACAAAACGACTACAATGCCACATAAGGGGGTGACACGTGTCGCCCTCCTATTCGTCCAAAATATTTCATCTCCCGAAAACATCCATAATGGCCAAAATCTCGAAAATAATGTGGGACCCACAAAACCGTAAATTTTCCCCGTGGGCCCCACGTGACCAAATCTGGAAATAAAATTCCATAATTCTATTATATTCCCAGAAGTCCGAATACCAAATCTGGGAATTCAATTCCCATTTACGAACCTTTTTCCTTCACAAAATCCGGAAAATTTTCCGTCGGAAAATCAAATCTTTCTTCCTTTCCAATCTTAATGTCGTATTCTCGTACGTACGTCCTCACATACATACTCTGGAACTACGGGGAGTAACAATATATATATATCATGCCCGTGGTATCCTGCATCTCGGGTACATGACTTCATGGGGAGCTAGTCCATGGAATAATAATAATATATAACATGTCCGTGGTATCCTGCATCTCGGGTACATGTCTTCATGGGGAGCTAGCCCATGGAATAATAATATCATCCGGGAATTGAACCCGCATCATGGCCGCATGCCCTCGGAATCCTTCATCGGTGCATACATGTCCATGGAACAATATAGTGGAAGCATACCCGTGGAATCCTTCATCACTGTCGGTATGTCCAAGTAAATTATACAACAAGATGGCCGACCCTCCAATTTGAGAGACGCGGTAGCATAGGAATACAACACCTGCACAACAAAGGTTATCACAACTAGCATAGGTAAGTTTAACATTATTTTAGACTTTCATTAACATGTAAAATGGATTATCATTTTATAAACTCAAGACACTTTCATTTTATGTAAAAATCCGGGGATTTAACCCAAAGTACTACGTACTCCTATTCGTTGGAAATGACTCTTTTCAAATCAAGCTACCCTTTTATAAAACAATTTATTTATACTCTTTTAACTTCTCATAAAGTCGTTTATAACCAACTTCCCATAAAACTATTATAACACTTTATGTCTTTAGAAACTACGACATTTACATACTTCAAATCAAATGAGTATACTTTCCATTTTAACTAAACTTGCACATTTTTAAATCAATTCAAGGGTACCCAAAATGAAACCCAATTTCATTTAAGACATGTACGTACTATATATTAGTAAAACATCATGCTCAAGAGATAGAGAAAGTTCCACATACCTCCTCGGCTAAATCCACTTGCCAAGTCGAATATGCCGCGCGTAGAATATCAACATATAATAACCATAACACGTCTATCAACTTCTAGTTTTCTTCGTAGAATATTTCTAAGCATAAGGTCTCTTATTCTACGGAAAATTGGGCAGCACTTCCCTTGTTTCTACGTACTTTTCCACCTTTTCAAGGCCCGAACTCAATAACCAACATGACCATTAAAACTAGTCCATAGTCCAATGTAAAAACAGTCCATTAGTCCACTAATACAATCCATTAGTCCAGTCCTTTAGTTGGTGTTCTTGGTCAACTACTACAATAAAAACTGTCCAGTTTTTTGCTAGCATGCCAATATTGTTTCATTACTTCTTTAATAATCCTCCAACTTATATTCCAATCTTTATATAAGTTATATTAACTTGTTATCAACAAGATTCCTTCATGTCAACAAGTAATAGGTAATGTTTTAACAACTTTAATGGCTAGCATGCCAATTTCGATTTTTAACATCATATTAAGGTCCAACTCTTTTCAATCTTCCTTCCACAATCACATACTCATTTATATACTACTAACACATGTGATTTCCAACTTCATTACAAGGACAAAGATTATTACCTCAATAAGCCCAAAATTTCCAAGATTATAAGTCGATCCTTAGAAATCTTAGCTCCTAGTCTTTACGTTCCAATCCACTCCAAGCAACCCTTAGAAATTCCTAACCAACTTCTCTTAACACTTCATCCAAAAATATGAAGATCACGCAGGGTTTCAACTGCGACTATCGGATTAACGTAGTATTTCCGGGATTTATATGTTGGGATATCCTTAGAACACCACTAGGGACACTTGGTTTAAGCAATGGGATTAATCAACAACAATTGAAAAAAATTTCTTCACAAGGGGGGGGGGGGGGGGTGCCGAGAGCACTCAAAGGGAAGGGAGTATTGTTCTTGAAAATTTCTAAGTGATGAAGTCTTCAACCCCAAGGTGTGTATATATAAGACAACCAAGGGCTAGGATTAAAGCAAGTGTATGGTTGAGATTGGGGACAAGTGTGTGTGGGTCCCACAAGCCACTTGTCCAACAAATATCTTAAGCCACTTAGCATTCTCGCCCAACATGGGCCACATGGGGGTGACATGTGTCGCCCTCCTATTGGTCCAAAAGATTTCATCTCCCCACAATCTCAATAATTGGTCAAATATCGAAAACCTTGTGGGCCCCACAAAGTCGTAAAATTTCCCGGGTGGACCCCACATGACCAAATCTGAAAATAAAATTTCATAATTCTTATAAATCCTATAAGTCTTAAATACCAAAATTGAGAATCCAATTCCCAATTACAAACCTTTTTCCTTCACGTGGTTCAGAACATTTTCCGTAGGAAAAAGAAATCTTTCTTCCTTTTGAAACTTAAGGTCGCATTCTCTTACGTACGTCCCCATATACATACCCTGAAACTACGGGGTGTAACAATAATGCAAGTCAATGAATAAGTTTTATGTTAAAGCAACTACTTATACATAATATGCATTTGCCATTTAGAGAGAAAATTTGATCAAATGGAGTGAATAATAGCGTGTAAATTTTAGATTGAGAAAATATCAATTCAGCGTAGTTCTAATGAAAAAGATATTAGAAGAACTTGTATTAAGATAAAAAAGAGATAGATTGAAAGAAATAATCCCTTGATTATTCTCATTAATAAAAGGGGTATATATACAGTTACATATAGGAAAAGGATTTTTCTATTCTACATCTAAAACTATATTCTGTTTGGATACTAATTATACAATTATTGTAAGATTACAATACTAATTAATATACAAGAGTAATATATAATATACCATAAATAAACAGTCCACCCGTGAGGATACTTCTTCATCATGTCCTCCTCTGCTTCCCAAGTCATCTCCTCTCTATTCACGTTCCGCCACAAGACTTTTACGGAAGCCACGTCCTTTGTCCGCAGTCGCCTGACATGACGCTCAAGTATCGCAATGGGACTCTCCTCATACGCTAACCCCTCTGTCACCTGGACATCACCAACCGGGAACACTCAGGATGGATCTACGATACACCTCCGCAACATAGAAACATGAAAGACCGGATGTACTACCTCCAGATCAGATGGCAGATCCAACTCATAGGCAACCTTGCCTACTCTACAGAAAATCTGATAAGACCCAATGTACCTTGGGCTAAGTTTCCCCTTCTTCTCAAACCTCATCACACCCTTCATGGGTGACACATTCAGGAAGACTCAATCGTCCATCTCAAACTCCAAGTGTCGACGCCGATTATCTTCATACGACTTCTGTCGACTCTGAGCTGCTAATAACCTCTCCTGGATAAGCTTTACCTTATGCACAACCTGCTGAATCAAGTTCGACCCGACTAACTGAACCTCGCCCACATCGAACCAGCCTATCGGCGACCTGCACTTCCTTCCATATAAGGCCTCATAAGGCGCCATCTGGATACTGGAATGGTAGCTGTTATTATACGCAAACTCAATAAGAGGTAAATGATCCTCCCAGCTACCCCTGAAATCAATAACACAGGCCCACAACATATCCTCAAGTTTACGGATGATGCGTTGCATGCCCGTCGTCGGTGCGAGGATGGAATGCAGTACTGAGGCTCACCTGCGTCTCTAATCCCTTCTGGAAAGACCTCCAGAAATTATCCATAAACTGGGCTTCTCTGTCTGATATAATAGATGTAGGGACCCCATGCAGTCTCAAAATCTCCCGGATATAAAGTCTAGCATAATCCTCGGTCGAATAAGTTATCCTGACTGGAAGAAAGTGGGCTGATTTCGTCAGCCTGTCTACTATAACCCAGATGGAATCACACTTCCTCTGAGTACGAGGTAACCCTGTAACAAAATCCATGTTGATCACCTCCCATTTCCAGGTCGGAATCTCAATCGTCTGCAACAACCTACCAGGCATTTGGTGCTCCACCTTGACCTGCTGACAATTTGGACACTGAGCAACGAACTCTACAATGTCCCTCTTCAGGCCATCCCACCAATACATACATCTGAGGTCGTGGTACATCTTTGTCGACCCCGGATGAATAGAGTAACGAGCGTTGTGTGCCTCCCAGAACTCCGCTGACGAAGTCTGCAATCGGTACACACAATCTACCCTCGTATCTTAGCACTCCATCAGGTGCTACCTCAAATGAACCCTTCTCATCTCGAAGAGCCGTATCTCGATACCGTATCATAATCGGATCCTCATACTGTCACCTCTTCACCTCCTCAACGATGGAAGACTCGGCAACCTCTCGAACCCGAACCCCACTACTAACGGAACCAACCAATCGAACCCCAAGGCTTGCTAGCTGATGAATCTCGCGGACCATGCCCCTTTTATCTGGCTGCACATGGTTGCACATCTGATAGACTACCCATAGATCTACGACTAAGAGCATCTGCAACTACATTGGCCTTCCCTGGGTGGTATAGGATATCAATATCATAATCCTTAAGTAACTCTAACCACCGTCTTTGCCGCAAGTTCAGCTCCCTCTGGCTGAACATATACTGGAGGCTCTTGTGGTCTGTAAAAATATCCACATGAACTCCATATAAATAATGCCTCAAGATCTCAAGGCATGTATCACTGCTGCTAACTCCAGATCATGTGTGGGGTAATTCTTCTCACGCTTCCTGAGCTGTCGAGATGCGTAAGCTATAACCTTACCATGCTGCATCAACACACATCCAAGCCCGACACCCGATGCATCACAATAAACCACATACCCGTCTAAACCCTCTAGAAGAGTAAGAACTGGGGCCGTCGTCTATTTCTCCTTCAGTAACTGGAAGCCCTTTTCACAAGCATCCGTCCACTGGAACTTCGTCGCTTTCTGAGTCAGCCTAGTCAAATGCGTTGAAATCGAAGCAAACTTCTCCACAAACCTCCGATAATAACCCGCAAGGCCCAAAAAGTTGCGCACCTCAGTTGGTGTAGTAGGTCTAGACCAAGTCTTGACTGCCTCAATCTTTGCTGTATCAACCCGAATACCATCAGCCCCGATAACGTGCCCTAAAAATGCCACTGAAGCCAACCAAAACTCACATTTAGAGAACTTGACATACAACTGCCAGCTCTGGAGGACTCTCGATCTGCCGTCGCCAAATGATCGCGTGCTCTGCTCGTGCGAGAATAAACCAGTATGTCATCAATGAATACTATAACAAACGTATCCAAAAATGGCTTGAACACCCGGTTCATTAAATCCATAAATACTGCTGGAGCATTAGTCAAACCGAAAGACATCACCCTGAACTCATAATGCCCTTACCGGGTCCTGAATGCAGTCCTAGGGACATCTTCCTCCCTAACTCGCACATGATGATAACCAGATCGCAGGTCTATCTTGGAAAAACATTCCGCACCCTGCAACTGATCAAACAAATCATCAATCCTGGGGAGGGGGTATCTATTTTTTATGGTTACCTTATTCAACTACCTGTAATCGACACATCTGTGACGTCATCCTTCTTTACAAACAATCTGTGACTCCACAGGTGAAGTACTAGGCCTAATAAAGCCTTTCTCCAATAAATCTTTCAGTTGGTCCTTCAACTCCCTCAACTTAGCAGGTGTCATTCTGTACGGTGGAATATATATAGGTCGAGTATCGTGCGTAACATCAATCTGAGAACTCTATCTCCTCTCGGGAGGATACAGGAGATCGTGCGGGAATACATCGTAAATTTTCTAACCATCTGAATCGATCAAGATGCGGAAACTCAGCCTCTGTATCAAATACCCGAATAAGATGGTAGATATATCCCTTCTGAACCATCTTCCTAGCCTTGAGGTACGAAATAAACCTACCCCTCGACGATGCAATATTCCCTTTCCACTCGATAACCGGCTCACCGGGAAACTGGAACCGTACCAATCTCTCCCTACAGTCCACATTGACGTAGCAAGAAGCCAACCAATCCATACCCATAATAGCGTCAAAATCTGTCATATCCAACTCTATCAAGTCGGCTAGGGTCTGACGACTATATATAGTCACCGGGCAAGCCTTATATACCCGCTCCGCTACCACCGAATCACCTACTATCGTAGCCACCTCAAAAGGTTCTATGGACTCAGGCTCTATCCCTAGTCTACCAGTAATATGATGAGATATATAGGACAAAGTAGAACCCGGATATATCAAAGCATATACGTCACAACATGAAACCAATAATGTACCTGTGACGACATCCGGCGACGCATCCTGGTCCTGACGGCTGGATAAGGCATATATGCTGTTCTGAGGACCGCTGGAACTAGGACCCCTACCACGACCTCTGCCGCGACCTGCTGGCCTGTGAACACCCTGCCCTTCGGGGCTCATAACCACAGAAGATGAAGACCCAACAACTGACCAGAAGTGCGCCCATACCACGTCTGCGCCTGCAGTCGAACAGTCCCTCGCCAAATGGCCCTGACGGCCGCAAGTATAACATGCTCTCATAGTAGCACGACATTCCCCAGAATAGGATCTACCACATCGAACACACCGATTTATTTCATTAGGGAGCTTTTGATGAATTGAGATATTGAATAATCTTGTGAAAGTTTTCGAGAGCTTAGATACCAATGTGTGCTTGGTGAAGCTATGTTGATCTTTTTTTGATGAAAAGGTAAATGTGTATTAATAATCATCTGAATGTACATCTTTTGTGGGTGTGCCCACGACATAAAGACGATGTAAATCTAGTGCTTCTCAGCTAGGCAAGTCAGCACAAGATTTAGGCTCGTCAGTAACAAAAGCTCAAGCTAGCCCACAAGTTGGGTAGTCGTGAGTGCCCAAGCTAAGCAAAAAGGAGATGCATCCCACAAAAGTCCTAAACTATGGCAATTCCCTTATATAGAGCATAAGGTTGCAGTCGTGGGCCTTCTTAAGCCCTTGCCATGGTAAACCCAAATGGGACAAACCCGCGGTCAAGGGAAGAGTACCTATTCGGACATGGGTAAAGACCCACCCTCATCACGTTATGCCGCTGGGAGTAATCGCCATAGTACCTACTATCCAGACCACATACTATTTCAAGCTTGCCCACAGGTCGAGAAGTCATTAGGTACAATGCATAAAAGACTCCCGCCAATCCCACATTCCGGGTGGTCGGGAGACTCGGTGATCCTGAGTTAGGCGATGCGGAGATTTGCAAAAGGTGGTTCGATGATGCCACAGGCCCAACCATCCATCCATATCCTAGTTTGTGGCTAGGGATACAAATCTATCCAGGAAAAGGGGTATAATGTGAACAAAGTTTTGTAGACGCTGGTCTTGATCCTAAAGAGAATAGTTTCTCTATCAAGTCTCGAACCGTCAAAAATAATCTTGTTCCTCTCAGTCCAAATGTGGTAGATGGTGGTGACCAGACCAGCCCGCTTAGATTTATCTTGCCAACCAGTGTCACGCCCCTCTTTCTTGATATATTTCAAAGCGCTATCGATTGTGGTCATAGCCCTCCTGATGCCAAGCCATGTCTTGACTCGTGACCAGAGATAACTACTGATCGTACAGCTGAATAATAGGTGAGCAATTGACTCGTCAGAGTAACCACAAAGGGAGAACCTCCTATCAATGTCCATATATGTGATTCTTTCCTTCGTCTGTAATCTTTTCCTCGCACAAAGCCAAAGAATGAAGGACTGCTTTGGAGTGATACAAGAACTCCAAACATCCTTCGCCCAAATCATCTGTTGCCCATGTGTCCTGAAATAGTCATATGCACTGTGGTTACTATTATACCATGTCGTCATGTTAATAGCCGATTGATCGTGTGAGCCTTCACGTTCAAGGATGAAGTCACGGATAAACAGAAGCCGCTTGATCAAAGGTGAGTCGCCGTTATTAGAAACCCAGGTCCAAATATTGTTATTGTTGTTGAGATACTTGTTATTGATCCATTTAATCCAAAGTGTGTCCTTCTTTTGATCGATATTCCAAAGGCACTTGGCGAGTAAAGCAATGTTCCAGGTCTTGAGACCTCTGATTCCGAGGCTACCCTCGGATTTTGGCCTGGTACACTTCTTCCATGCTACAAGAGGGTGGCTAGAACGCCACAGGAAGGTCCTACATAGTTCGTAAACTTTCTTACAGACCGCAACAGGCACCGACAAAATTGATAACCAGAAACATTCCACATCTTGGAGGACAGACTTGATGAGTTCAAGCCTGCCCGCATAAGATAAAGTAGCACTCATCCATGAGTCAGTGTACCCTACAATTTTGTTCACAAAAGGGTCATAGTGAACCAGTCTCATGCTCTCCGCGGCAAGGGGAATGCCGAGATAGCAGAAAGGCATAGCGTCAGTGTGAAAGCTAGTAATCTTCTTAATATCAGCAAGGTCGTGGTCCGTGATACCAGCCGTGTACTAGCTGGACTTGAGTGCATTGGAACTGAGCCCTGAGCAATTCTAGAAATCACGAAGGCAATCCATGAGGATCCAGACGGAAGTAGTGTGCCCTTTTGACATAAGCAGCAAATCATCGGCGAAAGCAAGGTGTGTGATCTTTAAGCTATTGCACTTGGGGTGGTAGTGAAAAATCGGCGTCTGAGTGTTCTTGTTGATCATCCTCGAACGATATTCTAGGCAAATAACAAATAAGGTAGGGGAGAGGGGGTCCCCCTGTCTGAGTCCGTTTCGGCCCTTAAAATGGCTGTGTAAGCTCCCATTTATAGAAATCGAATAAGAAGTCGTGGAGACGCATTCCATAATCCAAGCAACGAGTATCTCTGGGAAATTCAAACTAATCAAAATAGTCGTGAGGAATTCCCAATTTACTGAATCGAAGGCCTTACGGAGATCAACTTTGAGCATGCATCTACTAGAGACCCTCTTACGGTTGTAACCCCTCAAAAGCTCTTGTGCAAGGTGTATGTTGTCAGACATACTTCTATTCTGGACAAAAGCCGCCTGAGCTGGATCAATGAGGACATCCAGAACCGACACCAATCGAGAAGAAATGATCTTTGTGATGACCTTATACATAATGTTGCAGCAAGAAATAGACATGTAGTCGCCCACCGTTGATCAGTGGGTAGATTTAGTAATAAGGGCGATGGTAGTGTGGTTGATCTACCTGAGAAGCTTACCAAAAGTGAAGAACTCTTTAACCGCTTCACAGAACTCCCTGCCAACGATATTCCAAGCTTTCTTGAAGAAACCCGAAGAGTACCCATCCGGACCAGGGGATTTGTCATCCCCAATACCGAATAATGCCCCTTTAATTTCATCATCCATGACATTTCTAACGAGGTCCTCTCCCTGTTCAACTGAGAGGCAATTGCCCGAAGATCTGACACCAACATCAATAGGCTCGCAAGCGTCCCTAGTTCCAAGTAACCCTTTATAATAATTAATGAATTCCGCCACAACTTGGTCACTGGAGTTCGTAAGAGAGCCATCACTCTTGGTAGTGGCCGCAATAAAGTTCCTTTTGGAGTTACGTTTGACCATACCATGGAAGAACTTAGTGCAGCTATCACTGTGCTTGAGTTTCTCACAATTGGCAAGCTGCCTAAGGAAACTCATTTCCGCATCAATAAGAACCATGGACTTGTGCCTTAGCTCGGAAACCCTCGTGTGTAAGTGGTCAAGATGCGGGTTGCTTAAGGCATCCTGTTGAGCAATATCCAGCTCCTCCTTTGCCCTTTTGACCCGCGTCGAGATATGGGAGAAGTCTTTCTCGTTAAGCTGCTTCAAGGGTCCCTTGAGGTAAAGTAATTGTTATACCCCGAAATTCCAGGTCATGTATTGGGAACGTACGAAAGGAAATAAGAATTGAAATTGGAAAGATAAGTTGACAGAATGTTTTTGGACAGTTTTTTAGTCAACTTTGGAGCGATAAATCTCCTAGTTCATTATGAGTTTTTAGGTGTTTCAATAGCCCAGTATGAAGTTCGTTTAGTCTAGTTTCCAACGCAACAAACCGCTCGTCGATAGGACAACGGAGTAGGAAGTTATGGAGGTTACAAGTTCAGTGGGCAGACGAACAAAAAAGTGTTTTCAGTCAGGTGCCACAGCGCCGCGGCGCCGGATGTACTGATATATTCTGAAGTTGCAGCGCCACAGCGCTGGCTGCAGGGCCGCGGCGCCATATGTACTGCAATGTTCGGAAGTTTCAGCGCCGCGGCACCGGCTGCAGGGCCGCGGCGCCGAGGCGGAATTTTTCGCGAAAATTGGGGAAAAATCAGAAGATATTTTGGTAAAAGCCCATGGGAGGTTGACAAGTGTCCCTCCCATCTTGTGGACCAAGAGAGACCTTATTTATTGACCAAGCCTTGCAAGACTTGGTCATTTGCAAAGATCCACCTTATGGAAAACCCCTCTTCTCTTCTCCCTAGAAATCTTAAGAACCCTAAGCCTAGTTAATATTTTGGTGAGGAGGCAAAAAGATAAAGTGTTGATAGACTCGTAGAAGGTTCGTGTGGGTGATTTTAACGTGAAGAGGAATTGTGGAAAGAGGGCTATAGTGGGCGATTTGTTGGACTGTTTGGGCGAATTCCAAGGTAAAAATTCATTCTCCTTTTGAAGTTAATTATGTCACATACTGTAGAAATTGGAGTGGGGTATTGTGATGGGTAAAATGGATAGAGGAATCGAAGGTTTCATATTATAAATGAAAGTATAAAAAGGGCAGTTTTCGAGTTCTAGTCGTAGATATTGATGGTCGTCGTCTTCACTTGTTATATGGGGTATATTGAATTGATTTTAGTCGTTCAAATTGTCAACATGAATTATGTAGTAATTTTGGGAATAACGGCTTAGGTTATAAGGAATGGAAAAAGGAATATATGTTGTCATTATTGTAGCCGAGAATTGGCCTTAATAATAATGGACTATTAATATGAATTGTGGGGCAGAATTTTACACGTCCAAGCTAGGCGTGTAATCCCCTTTGTATTACTGAGTTGTTGGGCCTCAAATGTGGCGTTTAGTTATTGAATTCGGGCCTTGAAAAATGTGGAAAAGTATGTAAAATCGAAGGAAGTGTTGTTTAATTTTCCGTAGAATAAGGGACTTTACATTAGAATATTCTACGTTCGAAGCAAGGAGTTGATAGATGTATTATGGTTATTATAGGTTGATACTCTACGCACGGCATATTCAACTTGACAAGTGGATTTAGCCGAGGAGGTATGTGATTCTTCCTATTCTCTTGAGCATGATTATTTGTGAAATATATAGTGCGGTAGACGCACGTGTGTTAAAGGAGTTTGATTTCCTTTTTGTGTCCTTGACTTGATACGAAATATTAAGTGACTTGATATGAAATGTAAAGGACTTGAATTGTGTTGAAAAGTTATAAAACCTTATTCGTTAGTAATGGGTACTTGGTTGTTAAAGAATAAGTCCTCTTGGTCTCATAAATGATTATAGTTGTATTTGGTTGGCTTTAAACATAAAGTGTTATAATAGCTTTATGGGAAGTTAGTTATAACGACTTTATGAAAACGAAAGAATGGTTTTATTATTGGATTTAAAATGGTAACTTGACATTTGTTTTAAAAAGATATGAGACTTGATTTTTCCACGTTATGGGACTTGATTTAAAAGTAAGAGACTTGAGAATTTGAAGTTTTGAAACTTATATTATTTTGAGAAGTGATTTGGTTTAAAAAGAAGGCATGGTATTGTCTTGATTTGGTTTAAAAAGAAGGCATGATATTGTCTTGATTTGGTTTTGAAATCTAAAAGACTCGATTTTGAAAGATAAGAGACTTGACTTATGAACGACGTGATTTCGGAAAAGGAGAAGTAACTTGATTTAAAAGTATGGGTTACTTGTTTTGAAAAGAGTGAGTTACTTGGGTTTTTTAAAGTATACTTGATTTTAAAGGCCTTGTAAAGATTTTCTGAAGGTGTAGTAATTTGGGTTGAAAAGAAAACGTGCTTTGATACTACGAGTATTAGTATCGTGTGGCTTTTACGTAAAAAGAGGTCTTTTTGAAAGAATGAAAGTACGTAGTACTTTGGGGTTAAAACCCGGATTTTTGACATAAAATGAAAGTACCTTGAGTGTGAGTAACTTGCCTATGTTTGCTTGTGATAGCCTTGTTGTGCAAGTATTGTATCCTTATGCTACCGCGTCTCTCGATGGAGGGCCGGTCATGTTATTCTTGATCATTTTGGGCATACTGACTCGATGGATGGTCCACGTATCATGCGCCATGATGAGGGTTCGCTCTCGCTGATAGTGTTATTCCATGGACTAGCTCTCCATGAGGTTTCTTGATGCAGTGGATCCGTAGCTAGCCTTCGTACTTGCCCCGGTCGTTGCTGATGCAGGCTGGTTCTGGTAGTTGGCTTTCGTACTTGCCCCGGTCAGTGTTAGGACGAAGTTTCGTGATGCAGAGTGGATCTGGTAGTTAGCTTACGTACTTGCCCCGGTCAGCGACGTGATGCAGGATGGATCTGGTAGAGGCTATCGTACTTGCCCCGGCCGCCCGTGGACGCAGCTTTTTCGATTTAGGCCGAAGTTTCGTGATGCAGGTGGATCGGTAGTTAGCTTACGTACTTGCCGGCCACCGACGTGATGCGCAGTGGATCCGTAGAGGCTATCGTACTTGCCCCGGTCAGCTTCGTGATACAGTTATATAGTATTGTTGGTACGGTAGGTTCTGGTAGTTGACTTTCGTACTTGCCCCGGTCAGTTGAAGATGCAGGGTGGATCTGGTAGCTATGCCTTCGTACTTGCCCCGTACGGTTCTTATGACACAGGGGGGACCTGGTGTTCTTTTGTACTCCTTGGTGTTGTTATATCATGATCGCCGCGGTGAGGAAGGAATTCCACGGGCATGATTGATATTGCGGGCGTGAGACCCATGTTTATATTTTGAGTGACGACTTTGAGGGCGTGAGTCCCTGACTTGACCTGACTGCTTATATATTGTGTATTGTAGTTTGGTTATCATATATGTCTCCTTTTTATATAGACTGTTATGATTTCATTACAGTATTTTCAGTTTCACATACTTGGTACCTGTTGTACTGACCTCCTTCGGGGGGCTGCGTTTATGCCGCAGGTAGAGGTACACCAATTATTGATCCTCGCTCATAGGATCACAGTTCTGCATTTGGGAAGCACCGTTTCTCCGGAGGCTTATCTTTTGGTATAGTCCCCTGTCATTGTAGATACTTGTACATTCAGGGGTATGGCGGGGCCCTGCCCCGTCATAGTTGTTGTTACATTCTTAGAGGTATGTAGTACTGTTGTGGGCAGGGTTTGTAAAGGATAACTGTTCAAGGTTTATTTATATATATATGCAGTAAGGCGATTTTTTAGTCAGCCTGTTTTTGTATCACTGTTTATTTTTTCGTGAGTTTTATTTTCCGCTGATTTTTCTCTGATGTTTTATCACTAGGGTGCCCGGGGTAAGGCACCAGTCGCGGGCCCGAGGTCGGGTCGTGACAGTAACTTCCGGGAAAACCGGAATTGAGCATTGTCATCGATTACATGCTCCCAAGCGTTCGTCACAATTCTACCAAAGTGCTCATGAGTAGCCCACATATTGAAGAACTTGAAAGGTCTATTATGCATTCTTGGACGATCCAAAATAGAGACAATGCACGGCGTATGGTCCGAAAAAGGCCCGGACCGACGGAAATGTGCATTGCCATACCATCCCGCATATAACCAATGGGCGTTAATGAGGGCCCTGTCAAGTTTGCTCAAAGTGTTGCTACGACTGAAAGTGAACTCGCATCCCGTCAAAGATAAATCCGTGAGGCTTAGATCTCGGCAGCAATCAACAATATCTTTCGTGTCGTAGCTGGTGATGGGAGCCATGTTGAAGCGCTCATCCTCCTTCATAACCGTGTTGAAATCCCCAAGAACAATTCATGGCATAGTCATGGGGGTCCCATACTCTCTCAATTTTTCCCATAAGCCCCGTCTATCAATAATCGTGTGTAGACCGTAAACAAAAGTGACTTGAAGCCTTTTGGAGGAGATATCACAAGTGACATCGCAATGAATGGCTTGCGGGTTGATGTCAAGCACTTGCAAGATGACTTTGTATCCTCTCTGCCGGGTGATGGGAAAAGTTATCCAATACCTCTCAGTTGCGAAAATTAGAATTCCAGAAACGTTCAAGAGTCGAGTTGTTGAGTTTAGATTCCAGGATACCAAAGATGTCAATGTTGTTCTTACGCACCACAGAGCAAATCTCCTTTTGCTTAGAGGAGCGGTGCAGTCCCCTTATATTCCATGAAGCAATCATCATTTAGATAACGGCAGGGGAATAGTCCCCTTCATGCTATCTTCATAAGTAATAATAGAGCTGATGCCACCATAAGTACCCTTCTTTTTAATGGGAAGGGTTGTCATTCTGCTCAAGGGTATGGGCAAGTTTTGTCCACCATTATTAGCCTTATCTATTACCCTCATCCTCGCGCCCACTTGCACTTCCTCCTTCTTGGTGCCTTCCAAATTTCGACCTTTCCCAACCTTAGCCGAAGGTGTCACGACCCGAACCCGGGCCCGTGACTGGTGCCTTACCCCGGGTACCCTAGTGATACAACATCAGAGTAATCAGCGGAACATAAGACGATAACATGAAATAACAAGAAGTATGAAACAATAGTCTGAGAAAACTTGCCTTACGGCATATATATATAAATCAATTTAAACCGACGATTACATCCCATTACAACTCGCCACAACGATTACTCTGCACCTCTAAGAATGATCGACAACAATGGCGAGACAGGGCCCGCCATACCCTCGAATGTAAATACCTACAACGACAGGACTATACGGCTGATAAGCCTCCGAGAAACGGAGCTTCCCATCTGACGCTGACCCTAAGAGCGAGGATCAACATCGGTGTACCTTTACTGCGGCGTAACGCGGCCCAAGAGGTCGATAACAGTACCAAGTATGTGGCGAAAATCAGAAATGAAATCATAATAGTCTATAAAGCAGAGACATGTATGATAACCAAACTACGATTCACAATAAATGGCGATATGTCAAGTGAGGACTCACGCCTCAAAGTCATCACTCAAATGTAACTATGGGTCTCATGCCCATAACATCAATCATGCGTGGAATACCTTTCCGCCAGCTGCCGATTTATGATATAAAAGCACCAAGAAATACACATGAACACGTGTCCCACGTGTCCTAATAAAACGATGCAGGGTAAGTACGAAGGCATAACCGACTACTAACACCACGCATTACTAACGGTCATAAATCGTATCATGATATCTGTCTAGGCGTCACATGATCAAAGCCGGTCACTCGCCGCGATGATCAAATGTGCGCGTCTAGCCTGAACTCTCCGTAGCTCGCGTAGGCCAACCTCATAGGCGCGTGAGGTATTCCTCGCATCGAGGGTAGCTACTCCCGGCATCATCCCGGACTCGCGATCCGCGTAGCCTGAAGACCGCGTGACCACAAGGGCGCAAACTAACTGGAACTCCGTAGTTCCGCATGGATCCCCGGACCCGCGTAGGTATTCTCGAATCACGGTCCTGCATCGCTGAGTCTACCCCGCGTGGAGGCGGCTTAACCTCCGGAAACAAGTCAAGGTGAGTGGTACAATACCAACATAACGGCTGAGAGTCAAACAACTTTAAGCGCAGTCGAGGGAAAACCCCCTTTACACAAAACATCACAAGATACTAACACACGTAGCATCCTAGCATGTTTACTTATCAAATCAACAAGAAAGTATTACAAGGCTATCACAAACCAACACAATCAAGTTATACACACAAGGTACATTCTAATATATGATTAACAAGATCGGGTATCTATTCCCAAAGTACTTCATACATTATCTTTTAAAAGATACGTTACGTTTACAAAAGTCACACAATACCCGTAGTATATGAAAATAGAGTGATTATCTTTTGAAGTAAATCAAAACACTTCTCTTCGTAAAATCAAGTAACAACATTCTTTTCCAAATGTTTCAAGTTTGCCTAATTTCAATTACTCAAGTTTCTCATTTTCGAAAGGTTTCGTAGTTCATAATTTTAATCACTTAATGATATAATTCTCCTTTAAAAGCAATTTGAGAAACATATGTCTGATACGTGAGTAGGTTATTCTTGTTTATAACAATCTTATTTAAGCAGCCATGATCTAGGAAATGTAACATCATTTTGTCTCATCTTAGTTTCTATGCAGCTGGAAGTTTCTGGTTTTACTAATACATTATTAGTCAAAACATTTCCCTTTATTAAGCTATTGTGGTTTGTTCAATACTTATTCGATTTCAAATCAAGAAACATTATTGCTTTTAAAATCAAGTACTCATTACTCGCGAATGAGGTTTTACAACATTTTTAACAAAATGTTAATTACTAAATAAAACAAGTTAAGTCTCTTATCTTTAAGATTAAGCCTCTTAACTTTTAAAATCGATAAACCATTCTCTTTACCTCTCTTAAAACGTTATACCTAACTTCCCATAAAGCTAGTATAACTCTTCTTTATTATCACACATCAAGTCGCTACCTTTTAAAACCACAAAGCATTTTACACATGACGCTCACCGCATACTACATAGTTATACACATATCATGCTAGAAAAGGTAGGAAGAGGTTCACATACCTCGCGACGATTATCGACTAATAGCAAAACGCCCAAGTACCTCAAACCGCTGGCTACTCCTTAAGCCAAGTAGATCGCGCCACGCACGGTACTTCAACCTATAAGGCCACAAGGCGCTTATTAACATCTAGGTCTAATCGTAGAACATTCTATAGAAAATTGGCAGACTTCCCCGCAATCACAGAAATCTCCTCCTCTATCGAGGCCGCTATCAAGCCAACCAGGGGTTATACATCTAACCTGACGTACAATTCTACTTCACAAGAATGTTACACAAGTCTATCTGATACCCCATGTAATTACGTCGATTCTCTTTCTTTATATTCAGGCTTAAGTCAAAAGACATTGCCGCAAAGCTAGGTTCAGTTCTATATATAGTATACTTCAACTATATAATCTTACAACATGTAATTTCCAATTACAATAAGGGGACAAGATATTACCTCGATAAGCCCAAAATTATCCTAGTTTAATGTCGCTCCTGAGCAACGTTTAGCTCCAACTTCGTGCGCTCCAACCCGCTCCAAACCACCCTTAGAAGTTCTAACCAACTTCTACTTAATACTCCAACTATCCATGGAGATTTTCCTTAGGGTTTCGTTTTTGTGACTGACGGAAAGTATAATAGTATTTCTGGGTTTTTCGTATAAGTGTAACCTTGGAATACTACAAGGTATAAGGCTAAGGTAATTTGGGTATAGTAACAATACTTTTGAGAGTATTTCTACCAAGAGGGGGGGTATTTATACGAGACAACACCACAAGGGGTGTATACCCTCTACTACCCCACTGTGGGGTATTCTCGCCAAGCGGGAAGGGAACTCGGCCAAAGGGCCTTCTCAGGGGAGGAGGCTAGGACGAGAACCACACTACAAGGGAGGAGGATTTTAACACTTAGGAAATTTTAGGAATGGATGAAGAAGTCTTCCAAAGGGGTATTTATAGACAAGCCAAGGCCAACCAACGGCCAAGATCATGCCAAGTGCAAGGCAAGTGTAGGCCAAGATCATGCCAAGTGCACCTTATCCATCTACCACAAAAATATCCTACCTACTACTTGACAAAACCCAACCATTTCGTCCAAGCCATTACCGCTTCACTTACCAACTGTAGGTGAAGTTGTCGCCTCTTGTTGGTCCAAAAGGTTTCGCCTCTCTAAAAATCTGCAAAAATTAGAAATGACATAGCCGTAATTTACCCTACGCGGTGTAAAACGTTTCGAAAAACGACTCTAATCGGGTGTTGTGAACAAAAATAAATCGCCAAGCCACTTTAAAGTCCAAACTTTTCTACGCACGCCCCACGCATATACTGAAATACAGGTATAACATTCTCCCTCTTAGAAACATTCGCCCCGAATGTTCCTTCTAAGTCTCAAACAAACGCCGCCAAGATAGTCTTCACTACTATACTTACGAGAACAATCCCGCCACATGGCCACGTAAACACCCGCAAATACCTCCATCCAAGTCCACGAGGAAACACCTCTAACATCACCACCAATACCTCTCTCGGTTCTAAAATATACTTCTTTCGCACCTTCTCTTTACAAAAGAAATGATCACATCTATGCTCGCCATACATGCTCGCTTCTTCCTTACGTATCGCACTTGCTTGTACACTCGAACTCTTACCACATTTCATTCGCTTTGCTTCAAAACTCGGTTACTATCTCTAACGTGGTCATCATTAATCGGGAACACTGGATGGATCTCCGATACTTTCCCGAACATAACAATACGAAGATCGGACGTCTCGCCTCCTAAGTCGGACGGCAATGCTATCATATAGGCAACCCGCCTATCCTCACATGAACTCAAAAGGCCCAAAGTAACTCGCTAAGTTTCTCTGTTTTCCAAAGCTCATCGCACTTATCCGGTGGTACCTTCAAGAAGACCGACCAACTCAACTCTAAGCGTCGCCGCCGATAATCCGCACGATTTCTCCGAGCCGCCAAAACCTCTTCTAGATAAGCCTCACCCTATCCACACCGCTGGAACAAGCTCGAACCAACTATCCGAACCTTGCTAACATCAAACCAATCGACCGTGAACTTACACTTCCGCTCGCAAGCGCCATAAAGCGACATCCGAATCAAATGGTAGCTACTAAAACACTCCTCAACAGAGACAACAATCCTTACAATACCCTCGAAATCCACACACCGCCCGAGGCGAATACGATCACGAGACTCACCTGAGTTCCTAATCCCGCTGGTAAAACTTCCAAAAGAAAGCGATCGTAACTGGCTCCACTGCATCATAAGGTAAAGGTAGGTACCCCGTGCAGCCTTACAACCTTTCTGATATAACGCCTCGCAACATACCACCGAGTACACGGTTTGGACTAAAAGATAAGACGGCCGACCTCATCGCCCGATCATCGATCAACGCATCCACGAACTCAGACTGGTTAACTAAACTTGGGCCTAACACCTCATAACCCTAACACAAAGAGGGACCACCACAAACTGACCCCACCACCACACAGGCCGCGGGTTGACCCGCAACGTGGCCTCAACCCGACCCGGCAACGCGCAAGACACTAGCTCCCCGAACCGGAAAACTCTCACTAATCACGTTACGAAACCTGGCCTTCTTAGCTCAACTACCCTCTTTCATTCCACACTACTCGTGACTTATCCCACAAACATAGCTTACGTGCACTATGCACCGACAAGGTCAAACATAAAATACTTCTTTACTCGAGATGGCCTTTGCTTCAAGGTCTCTACGTATAAAGCTCTAAGGCTCACACCTTCTCTATCCTCAAATCTTACTTGGTTAACTAACCAAGATTTCTAATTACAATTTACACAATGCTATCGAATATAACACTTAAGGTATACTCACCCTATCACACATACTAATCCCTAGAGGTTAAAGATCTATCTCAGATTTATCGCTTCACTCCTTAGTCGTTCTAATCAAACTCGCCTGCAGGCGCATAGCTGGAGGTGACGAACTACCCACCGATCCTAAAGGCCGAGTCCTCCTACTAGGACACCCATTCGACAAATGGCCCGACGGCCACGCAGAATACGAGCACCAACAAAAGACGACGTTCCCGATGACGCTCGTCACACCGCGAACACTGGGAAAATCAATCCGTGGCCGGAACCTACGCAGTAGCCGTGGAACCGAAGCTCGAGCTCGACCAACTCCTCGCATACCCCGAATGTCCCAAACTCGCGAGGACCTTTCTCAGACCGTGGATGTGCATAATCTAATCTGGCCGTGAGGTGACTCGACTCGAAAGTTGCCAAAGGACCTTTCTGTCCTGGCCCTCTTCTGCTGTCCTTCGTTAACCCGCCGATCTCTACGTTTCTTGGCCTGCCGCGCACAAGCCCGTACACAGGCCATGCTCAAGCCTAACTGAAGAATTACTCGCACAACCCTTTCTAAGATATTCATCAAGACTCGCAGACATCCAGATACTCTCTCGTAGCCAAATCCATAGCTAGTAATGTGGTTGTCTCTTCGCAATCTATATTCTCTGCTTCCGGCCGTGGAATCAAGGTTCAAATGTCATGGCCGCAGAGGAATCGCCGCCGTGCTAAACTCACTGGGCCGTGACGAGCATAACTCCCGAACGAAGCACCTAACTCAGGTGATGGTTGGGCTCGCCCTCAGAACCTCTCAGACTTACTGCAGCCTCCTCGGCCGCTTTGCCCTCCCGGGCCCGGTTGCCACGCGGAGGCATAACGGTAAGGGAAAGATATACGTGTGAGGGTCCAACTGACAACATGCCTCTAAGGCACGATCTCGAGTGAGAAGAATAGAAACCAATCCTAAATATCCTATAGCCTCGATTATCGCGTGCACAACACACCGATAATCAAGACTTCATCCGATACGGTCAGAGACACTTTCCGAGGATTAATCGCTCGATACCACTTTTGTCACGACCAACCTGCGTGATCGTGCCTTACCCCGCACCCTAGTGATACAACATCGAGTAATCAATGAACATAAGACGATAACATGAAATAACAAGAAGTATGAAACAATAGTTCGAGAAAACTTGCTTACGGCATATATATATAAATCAATTTAAAACCGAAAGCACATCCCATTACAACTCGCCACAACAAGATTACTGCACTTCTAAGAATGATATGATACGACAACAATGGCGGGACTGGGCCCCTCCATACCCCGAATGTAAATACCTACAACGATACGGGACTATACCATCGATAAGCCTCCGAGAAACGGAGCTTCCCATACGCTGAATCATGACCCTAAGAGCGAGGATCAACACTGTGTACCTTTACTCGCGGATTGAACGCAGCCCCGGGCGAGGTCGATAACAGGTACCAAGTATATGAAACTGAAAATACTGTAAATGAAATCATAATAGTCTATAAAGCAGGAGACATGTATGATAACCAAACTACAGTTCACAATAAATAGGCAGTCATGTCAAGTCAGAGACTCACGCCCTCAAAGTCATCACTCAAATGTAACTATGGGTCTCACGCCCATAACATCAATCATGCCCGTGGAATACCTTCCTCACTGCCGGCAGTTTATGATATAAAAGCACCAAGAAATACACATGAACACCGTGTCCCACTGTGTCCTAATAAAATGCAGGTAAATACGAAGGCATAACCGACTACTAACACCCGCGTACTAACAGTGGTCATAAATCAGATTATGATATCTGCTTGGCCGTCACATGATCAAAGCGGTCACTGCCCGCAGATCAAATGTGCGCGTCTAGCCTCGAACTCTCCGTAGCTCGCATAGGCCAACCTCATAGGCCCGCATGAGGTATTCCTCGCATCGAGGGTAGCTACTCCCGACATCGCCCCGACTCGCACCGCATGGCCACAAAGACCGCATGACCACGCGGCCGCAAACTAACCCGAACTCCCGTAGTTCCGCACGGATCCCGGACCCGCATGAGGTATTCTCGAATCACGGTCCTGCATCACCGAAGTCTACCCGCGACGGAGGCGACAACCTCCGGAAACAAGTCAAGGTGAGTGGTACAATACCAACATAACGGCTGAGAGTCAAACAACTTTAAGCGAAGTCGAGGGAAAACCCCATTTACACAAAACATCACAAGATACTAACACACGTAGCATCCTAGCATGTTTACTTATCAAATCAACAAGAAAGTATTACAAGGCTATCACAAACCAACACAATCAAGTTATACACACAAGGTACATTCTAATATATGATTAACAAGATCGGGTATTTATTCCCAAAGTACTTCATACATTATCTTTTAAAAGATACGTTACGTTTACAAAGTCACACAATACGTAGTATATGAAAATAGAGTGATTATCTTTTGAAGTAAATCAAAACACTTCTTCAGAAATCAAGTAACAACATTCTTTTCCATATGTTTCAAGTTTGCCTAATTTCAATTACTCAAGTTTCTCATTTTCAAAGGTTTCGTAGTTCATAATTTTAATCACTTAATGATATAATTCTCCTTTAAAAGCAATTTGAGAAACATACGTCCGATACGCGAGTAGGTTATTCTTGTTTATAACAATATTATTTAAGCACCATGATCTAGAAATGTAACATCATTTTGTCTCATCTTAGTTTCTATGCAGATGGAAGTTTCTACTGGTTTTACTAATACATTATTAGTCAAAACATTTCCCTTTATTAGCGATGCTGTGGTTTGTTCAATACTTATTCTGATTTCCGAAATCAGTAAAACATTATTGCTTTTAAAATCAAGTACTCATTACTCGCGAATGAGGTTTTACAACATTTTTAACAAAATGTTAATTACTAAATAAAACAAGTTAAGTCTCTTATCTTTAAGATTAAGCCTCTTAACTTTTAAAATCGAAACCATTCTCTTTACCTCTCTTAAAACGTTATACCTAACTTCCCATAAAGCTAGTATAACTCTTCTTTATTATCACACATCAAGTCGCTTACCTTTTAAAACCACAAAGCATTTTACACATGCGCTCACCGCATTTACATAGTTATACACATATCATGCTAGAAAAGGTAGGAAGAGGTTCACATACCGCGACGATTATCGACTAATAGCAAAACGCTCAAGTACCTCAAACCGCCGGCTACTACTCCTTAAGCCAAGTAGATCGCGCCACGCATGGTACTTCAACCTATAAGGCCACAAGGCGCTTATTAACATCTAGGTCTAATCGTAGAACATTCTACGTAAAATTCGCAAGACTCTCCCGCAATCGCGTAAATCTCCTCTCTATCGAGGCCGCCATCAAGCCAACCGGGGGTTTATACATCTAACCTGACGTGTACAATTCTACTTCACAAGAATGCTATTGACAAGTTCACTGAATACACCCCATGTAATTACGATTCGCTTCTCTTTCTTTATATTCAGCTTAAGTCAAAAGACATTGCCGCAGCTAGTTCGATTCTATATATAGTATACTTCAACTATATAATCTTACAACATGTAATTTCCAATTACAATAAGTGGACAAGACATTACCTCGATAAGCCCAAAATTATCCTAGTTTAATGTCGCTCCTGAGCAACGTTTAGCTCAACTCAAAGGCCCAACCCGCTCCAAACCACCCTTAGAAGTTCTAACCAACTTCTACTTAATACTCCAACTATCTATGGAGATTTTCCTTAGGGTTTCGTTTTTGTGGACCGACGGAAGTATAATAGTATTTCGGCTTTTCAGATAAGTGTAACCTTGGAATACTACAAGGTATAAGGCTAAGGTAATTTGGGTATAGTAACAATACTTTGAGAGTATTTCTACTAAGAGGGGTATTTATACGAGACAACACCACAAGGGGGGGTGTATACCCCTCGGCCTACCCCACTAGGGGGGGTATTCTCGGCCAAGGGGGGGAAGGGAACTCTCGGCCAAAGGGCCTTCTCAAAGGGGGAGGGGGAGGCTAGGACGAGAACCACACTACAAGGGAGGGAGGATTTTAACACTTAGGAAATTTTAGGAATGGATGAAGAAGTCTTCCAAAGGGGGGTATTTATAGGACAAGCCAAGGCCAACCAATGGCCAAGATCATGCCAAGTGCAAGGCAAGTGTAGGGCCAAGATCATGCCAAGTGCACCTTATCCATCTACCACAAAAATATCCTACCTACTACTTGACAAAACCCAACCATTTCGTCCAAGCCATTACCGCCACTTTACTAACTAGAGGTGACAAGTGTCGCCCTCTTGTTGGTCCAAAAGGTTTCGTCTCTCGGAAAAATCCGCAAAAATTAGAAATGACATAGCCGTAATTTACCCTACGCGAGTTGTGTAAAACGTTTCGTCGAAAAACGACTCTAATCGGGTGTTGTGAACAAAAATAAATCGGCCAAGCCACTTTAAAGTCCAAACTTTTCTACGTACGTCCTTACGTACATACTCTGGAAATACGTGGTATAACAGAAGGGCCGAAAGGTTGAGCTTCCAAATTAGTCCGACCCTTACCAACTTCGGTCTGTGTCCCCGCTAGCTGGCCACCAATATTCACAACCATTGAACTACCCGCATTGTCCGCGAGTTGTCATATACCGTCAGTAGGCAGTTCTGCGCCAACCCCAGTTTGTATCCCCAGAAGTTGGCCCCCAATTCTGAACGAAATCCCTCCGTCTTTCCCCCCCTCTATCCTAAGGTAAGTCCGACATTTTCCAGCCTCGGTTTGGGACCCCAAAGGCTGGCCACCATGAGTATGAGGGACAAGAGTCGGGGGATGTGTGGGCCGATCATTATGGATACAACTTCCAACTGTATCTGCGTGTTACACCCCGTAAGTCCAAGACTTGTATAAGAGAATGTACATAAGGAATCAAGACTTGGAATTTAGTACGAAAGGAAGAATTGTTTTTCCGACGGAAAATCTTCCGAACGTCGGAAAGGAAAAATGTTCGTTGTTGAGAATTGGATTCTCAAAATGTATTATTTGGAGAGTAGGGAACTTATTAATATTATGGAAATTTATTTTTACGGATTTGGTCACGTGGGGCCCACCCGAGGAATTTTACGTTTTGCGGGGCCCACGAGGGTTACGGAATTTTGTGGACGAATGAGAGGGCGACACGTGGCACTCCCACATGTGGTGTTGGACAAAAATTACTAAGGGTATTATGGTCATTTGGCCAATGATAGGATGACCAAGTCTTGCTAATAATAGAGCTTGATATTGTTGACTAAGTCCAATGGACACTTGGCTTGATCTCTTCCCTCAAATTTTAACAAGTGTTGTTATCTAAGCCATCCAATGTGTTATATATTCACTACACTAGTGCAAGACTAGTCTTAAACACTTAGAAAAAAAATCACACATTGTTGTCTCTCTTAGAAGCTCTCGGGTTTGCACCATTTCCCACTAGAAAAATTTGTAATTTTGATCCATTAGCCACAAGACTTTAACCCAATGTCCCTAAGGGTATTGTAAGGATATCTCAATAGAAAGATTTCGGAAAAATGGAGTTTTCACGTTAGTCGCAAGGCGGAAACTAAGGGAGTTCTTTAACTTTGAAGTTGGAACTTGAAGATGGGTTCTTCATAGGCCTCTAAGGAGTGCTTGGAGCGGATTGGAACCTAAGGAAAGGAGCTAAGAATTGCTAAGGCGCGACTTTGAATCTTGGAAATTTTAAGGGCTTATAAAGGTATAATCTTGTCGTTTTAGCAATTAAGGTTTACTTATCATTGTAGCTATGGATTTTAGCAAGCATGAGTTATATATTATGAGGTTTGATAAGTGTTTTGACTATTAGAACCCTAATCCGAAAACTAGCATGTTTAGCCTTAAGATTGGAATTCAAGTTGATTATTAGTTTAAGTTGTCGCATGTTGTATAAAGAAGGAAATTGTAGTTATTGAAGTTGTTTATGACTATATAACATGTTAGACCTTAGAACTTGGAATTGGAATAGAATTGGAAAAGACTTTGAATTGTTAAGTTATGTAGTCGTAGAGAATGGCTAGTGAGTATTAATCTACTTGGTATGAATTGTGGGGCGGAATTTTACACGTATTGTAAGACGTGTAATCCCCTTTTGTTTGGTTGTTGTTTGGAGCCTTAAATGTGGCGTGTTGGTTATTGTATTCGGCCTTGAAAAAGGTGGCAAAGTGAGTAGAAACAAAGGAAGTGCTGCCCGATTTTCCGTAGAATTAGAGACCGTATACTTAGTATTATTCTACGTTAGAGACTAGAAGTTGATAGTCTTGTTGTGACCATTATAGGTTGACACTTCTCGCACGCGTATTCGGCTTAGCTTGTGGATATTAGTAAAAGGTATGTGAAGTATCTCCTCTTCTAGCATGATTCCTTAAGATAAAGAAAGTATGTCCTACTCCTTAAATGATCCATTCCTCGTTGTATTTGGATTGCCTAAAATAGAATTCGTCTATGTACTCCCTTGATTGTACTTTGATGTTTAAATTGTAAGTTGTATAATCCATTTCCTTAGTGAAGTTTGGATTCTTAAAAGTGGAAGTATTTTACTTAAAGTACATGGAGTCTTGAAAATGAAGTAGTTTCCAAACCTTTTGGCTAGTGCCTTAGTTCCAAAACCTAAGGGTTGTTGTAATGACTTTAGGGGAGTTAAAGGAGTGATTTACTTAATTGTTTTAAGAGAGGAGAAATGACATGATTTAAGAGAAGTAACTTGTTTTAAAGGTGTGAGTTACTTGAGGTTTAAAAGTAGAAGAAACTTGTTTTCTAAATATTAAGGGACTTGAAGTATTTTGAAAGTTAAGAAACTTGATTTGAAAGTTTGTGATACTTGGTTTTAAGTATAAGTCTCTTGGTTATAAAAAAAGGAATGAAATTGTCTAAAACCATAAAGGGTTATAACGGCTTTATGGGAAGTTGGTTATAACGGCTTTATGGAAGGTTAAGAAAGTTGTCTATTTTGATTATTGGACATAAGTTGTCTAGATTGTGAAAATTTGAAGTTACTTGATTTCAAGCTTTGGAATGAGTTTTTCTAAAAGTGTAGTAACTTACTTTGAAAAATAGACACACCTTGATACTACGAGTGTTAGTATCTTGGGATTTTACATAAAAAAGAGTCTTTTGAAAAGAATGCATGTACGTAGTACTTTGGCTTGTTAAATGAGAATTTATTCTATGTGTGCCTTGATAAGTACTTTGGCTTGTTAAATGAGAATTTATTCTATGTGTGCCTTGATAAGTACTTTGGCTTGTTAAATGAGAATTATTCTATTTATGCCTTGATAAGTACTTTGGCTTGTTAAATGAGAATTATTCTATTTATGCCTTGATAAGTACTTTGGCTTGTTAAATGAGAATTATTCTATTTGTGCCTTGATAAGTACTTTGGCTTGTTAAATGAGAATTATTCTATTTGTGCCTTGATAAGTACTTTGGCTTGTTAAATGAGAATTATTCTATTTGTGCCTTGATAAGTACTTTGGCTTGTTAAATGAGAATTATTCTATTTGTGCCTTGTTAAGTACTTTGGCTTGTTAAATGAGAATTATTCTATTTGTGCCTTGATAAGTACTTTGACTTGTTAAATGAGAATTATTCTATTTGTGCCTTGATAAGTACTTTTGCTTGTTAAATGAGAATTATTCTATTTGTGCCTTGATAAGTACTTTGGCTTGTTAAATGAGAATTTATTCTATGGGTGCCTTGATAAGTACTTTGGCTTGATTAATTGAGAATTGCCTATGTGTGCTGGCGATAGCCTTTGAGTGCAAGGAATATGTTTTATTAAGTTGTCGCGACTCTTGGTTGGAGGGTCGGCTATCTTGTTGTAAGTTACTTGACGCATCTGCGTGATGTGGGATTCCACGGGTATGCTTCCGTTATTTGTAGTACTTGGGTTAAATTCCCGGATTTTTATAGAAGACATGGTAGTGATTATGTTTTGTTTGACGGCCAGTTGAGATAGGGTAAGAGTATAAGTGAGGGGTAAACCCCCAAGATGCTATACCACCTTCTCCAGGGTAAGAGTATAAGTGAGGGGTAAACCCCCAAGACATTATACCCCGCCAGGTTGTTTGATAGTCGGTTGAGATAGGGTAAGTATAAGTGAGGGGTAAACCCCCAAGATGCTATACCACCTTCTCCAGGGTAAGAGTATAAGTGAGGGGAAACCCCCAAGACATTATACCCCGCTTACCACCGCCGCTTTTCCCGCTGCCCGCATGCTTTTAGGACACAGTGGGACTTGGTGTTCATGTATGCCTATTGGTGTTATATTATATCATGGATCGCAGCTGGCGGAAGGATTCCACGCATGATTGATATTATGGCGAGACCCATGGTTATATTTTAGTAATGACTTGAGGCACGCGCCCACGACTTGATATGACCGCATGTGTCAGGTATCGTAGGTCGCTATCATACATGTCTCTGTTTTGTTAGATCGTTATGATTTCATTACAAGATTTATCGTTTCACATACTTGGTACATTCTTCGTCGACCTCCTTCGGCCGCGTCATGCCGCAGTTTAGGTAATGCATTTGGTGATCGGCAGTGTAGGACCGCCGTAGTTTTGGATAGCTCCTGCTCGTGAGTTTATCTTTTGGTATAGTTCCTTCATGCATGTTTTTGTACGGTTATGGGTACTACGGGGCCTTGTCGTCATATTTCAAGAAACTCTTAGAGGTCCGTATTCATATGGATTGGACTCATATGCGGTGTAGTGTCTTTTGTTATGTATATTATATGGCACGGACGGCTTTGCCCTTGGCGCACGATTGGTTTAAAAAAAAGAGGTGTTATTTAATTTCCGCAGCTTTACTTAGTTGTTAAGGTAGCGGTGCCTGTGTAGGGCACCACCACGCCCGGTTCGGCGTGACAGAGTGGTATCGTGAGCGTCATCTCTGAATGTCTACGCACCGTGTCTAGTAGAGTCTTGATTATCGGTGTTGCGCGCCACACCCATAAACAGGAGGCTACAGACATTTAGAGTTGGTTTCTATTCTTCTCACTCTAAGATCGTACATGAGTCGTGTTAGTGAGATAATTCCTCTCTGACGTGATTTTGTGTTACGCTTATGCCTCCGCGAGGGCAACAAACGCCTGTAGTGGCAAAGGAGTAGCAGGAGCTACTAGTCAGACTCAGAGAGTTGATAGGGCTTATGCCCAGGGTATACCAGATGTTGTTCCGTAGTTGGCGAGTTCTTCAGCGCCAGGTTTTGAGGCCCCAGCACCAGAGCCTCCAGTTTCTCAGTTAGGGGAAGACTTTAGGGTCATGAAGGAAGCCATTATGTTATTGACCAAGATAGCAGTGCTACAGTTTCATCACAGGGGTTATTCGCCAAGCATGCAGTGTACAGAGGGTAGAGGGCCAACGCGAGATCGGCAGAAGAGGCTAGGACCGGTTGGTTATCCCGGTGAGTTTTTGGACGAGCAGCCTCAGCAGCAAGTGAGATATTCGTCCAGCCTACCCAGTACATACCCCCGCAGTTCACAGGTGGGATATTGGACCCCACAAGGTATTTAGGAGCCGGTCCAAGCTCCAGAGGTCGAGGTTCTCAGAGGAGCAGAGGATTTTCTCGGTCGAGGCCACCTATTCCTCAGTGTATCAGATGTGGTAAGCGTCATTCGGGGAAATTCCGTTATGGCACATGTGTTTGTTTTTATCAGGCCGTCCCGCCATATTCCGAGGGTATGTCCTTTTAGAAAGAGCACCGCGAGGTGGCTCACCATGAGGCGGTAGTTGGTTCCTTTCCTCCACAACAAGGCTCTCAGTAAGCGGTGTTCGGATGTTAGCCACCGTGGTAGAGGTCGATGGAGTTTATAGTTCCGCGGTCCTTCAACCGCAGATGACGTGACTACGAGGCAGATCGTGAGGCGACATCGCACGGGTTACGTGTATATTTCGATTCCTTTGAATCATACGCGTTGATAGATTCAGATTTTACCCTAGCGTATATGTTTTCCCTTTATCGCTAGAGTTGTAAAGTGATAGTACCCCAGAGGTAGGGATACCTTGATTAGTAAAGTGAGAAGTTAAGAATGTTGACAAGAATGGTAAGTGAACTGAGACTATAGTTGTGTAGAGCTCACAGTAGTAATTTCCCATAACATGTAAGACCGATAGGGAAGAATGCATGCAGAAATACTTTGGCTTATGTGACGAACCTCTAAAGGGGATAGGGTAAGAAGTACCTTGAGATAAGAGAGAGGTTTATTTTAGGCTAAGAATGAGAAGTTAAGTGTGACGATGAGTCGGGTTATGGACTCATTTCGGTCACCGATAGTATGGAAATGGGGTGATGTCGATTAGAAATGGTCCCGCCATGTGATAGGGTCACGAGGATGCCAGCCCAAGTTGGGTTAATCGTTGTACGAGTTGTGGACGCGTCCACCTAACTAGGTCGTAAGGACCGGTAAGAGCCTTATCGGGAAAGTAAGTAACAATATGGCCAAGTTTGGTTAGTAACTCCAAGGATTGGAGAACAGAAACAAAATTTGAGATTTTGTACGTGTATTAGATGAGTTTGAAAGTACGAGAAAGTATGACAAGTAAGGAAAGGAGGAACCTCTAAGGATCTCGTGTTTGGAAAGATCAGAACCTTCGAGTTTTGTGTGATGGGGTCGCGGTCGGAAGGGCCATTGATTTGTTTACGTATGTTTTGTGGTGACCATGTGTGGCATCGTTGGTCAGTGCGCTTTGATCGATAGCATAGTCTAGATTGTGCGAGTGTGTATAGCTTGACAATCGGCTAAGAACATTCGGGACGAATGTTTCTAAGGGGAAGAATGTTACACCCCGTAAGTCCAAGACTTGTATAAGAGAATGTACATAAGGAATCAAGACTTGGAATTTAGTACGAAAGGAAGAATTGTTTTTCCGACGGAAAATCTTCCGAACGTCGGAAAGGAAAAATATTCGTTGTTGAGAATTGGATTCTCAAAATGTATTATTTGGAGAGTAGGGAACTTATTAATATTATGGAAATTTATTTTTACGGATTTGGTCACGTGGGGCCCACCCAAGGAATTTTACGTTTTGCGGGGCCCACGAGGGTTACGGAATTTTGTGGACGAATGAGAGGGCGACACGTGGCACTCCCACATGTGGTGTTGGACGAAAATTACTAAGGGTATTATGGTCATTTGGCCAATGATAGGATGACCAAGTCTTGCTAATAATAGAGCTTGATATTGTTGACTAAGTCCAAGAGACACTTGGCTTGATCTCTTCCTTCCAATTTTAACAAGTGTTGTTATCTAAGCCATCCAATGTGTTATATATTCACTACACTAGTGCAAGACTAGTCTTAAACACTTAGAAAAAAAATCACACATTGTTGTCTCTCTTAGAAGTTCTCGGGTTTGCACCATTTCCCACTAGAAAAATTTGTAGTTTTGATCCATTAGCCACAAGACTTTAACCCAATGTCCCTAAGGGTATTGTAAGGATATCTCAATAGAAAGATTTCGGAAAAACGGAGTTTTCACGTTAGTCGCAAGGCGGAAACTAAGGGAGTTCTTCAACTTTGAAGTTGGAACTTGAAGATGGGTTCTTCATAGGCCTCTAAGGAGTGCTTGAAGCGGATTGGAACCTAAGGAAAGGAGCTAAGAATTGCTAAGGCGCGACTTTGAATCTTGGAAATTTTAAGGGCTTATAAAGGTATAATCTTGTCGTTTTAGCAATTAAGGTTTACTTATCATTGTAGCTATGGATTTTAGCAAGCATGAGTTATATATTATGAGGTTTGATAAGTGTTTTGACTATTGGAACCCTAATCCGAAAACTAGCATGTTTAGCCTTAAGATTGGAATTCAAGTTGATTATTAGTTTAAGTTGTCGCATGTTGTATAAAGAAGGAAATTGTAGTTATTGAAGTTGTTTATGACTATATAACATGTTAGACCTTAGAACTTGGAATTGGAATAGAATTGGAAAAGACTTTGAATTGTTAAGTTATGTAGTTGGTGAGAATGGCTAGTGAGTATTAATCTACTTGGTATGAATTGTGGGCGAATTTTACACGTATTGTAAGGCGTGTAATCCCCTTTGTTTGGTTGTTGTTTGGAGCCTTAAATGTGGCGTGTTGGTTATTGTATTCGCCTTGAAAAAGGTGGCAAAGTGAGTAGAAACAAAGGAAGTCGCCCGATTTTCCGTAGAATTAGAGACCGTATACTTAGTATTATTCTACGTTAGAGACTAGAAGTTGATAGTCTTGTTGTGACCATTATAGGTTGACACTTATACGTACGGCGTATTCGGCTTAACTTGTGGATATTAGCCGAAAAGGTATGTGAACTATCTCCTCTTCTAGCATGATTCCTTAAGATAAAGAAAGTATGTCCTACTCCTTAAATGATCAATTCCTTGGTTGTATTTGGATTGCCTAAAATAGAATTCGTTCTATGTACTCCCTTGATTGTACTTTGATGTTTAAATTGTAAGTTGTATAATCCATTTCCTTAGTGAAGTTTGGATTCTTAAAAGTGGAAGTATTTTACTTAAAGTACATGGAGTCTTGAAAAGGAAGTAGTTTCCAAACCTTTTGGCTAGTGCCTTAGTTCCAAAACCTAAGGGTTGTTGTAATGACTTTAGGGGAGTTAAAGGAGTGATTTACTTAATTGTTTTAAGAGAGGAGAAATGACATGATTTAAGAGAAGTAACTTGTTTTAAAGGTGTGAGTTACTTGAGGTTTAAAAGTAGAAGAAACTTGTTTTCTAAATATTAAGGGACTTGAAGTATTTTGAAAGTTAAGAAACTTGATTTGAAAGTTTGTGATACTTGGTTTTAAGTATAAGTCTCTTGGTTATAAAAAAGGAATGAAATTGTCTAAAACCATAAAGGGTTATAACGGCTTTATGGGAAGTTGGTTATAACGGCTTTATGGAAGGTTAAGAAAGTTGTCTATTTTGATTATTGGACATAAGTTGTCTAGATTGTGAAAATTTGAAGTTACTTGATTTCAAGCTTTGGAATGAGTTTTTCTAAAAGTGTAGTAACTTACTTTGAAAAATAGACACACCTTGATACTACGGGTGTTAGTATCTTGGGATTTTACATAAAAAGGAGTCTTTTGAAAAGAATGCACGTACGTAGTACTTTGGCTTGTTAAATGAGAATTTATTCTATGTGTGCCTTGATAAGTACTTTGGCTTGTTAAATGAGAATTTATTCTATGTGTGCCTTGATAAGTACTTTGGCTTGTTAAATGAGAATTATTCTATTTATGCCTTGATAAGTACTTTGGCTTGTTAAATGAGAATTATTCTATTTATGCCTTGATAAGTACTTTGGCTTGTTAAATGAGAATTATTCTATTTGTGCCTTGATAAGTACTTTGACTTGTTAAATGAGAATTATTCTATTTGTGCCTTGATAAGTACTTTGGCTTGTTAAATGAGAATTATTCTATTTGTGCATTGATAAGTACTTTGGCTTGTTAAATGAGAATTATTCTATTTGTGCCTTGATAAGTACTTTGGCTTGTTAAATGAGAATTATTCTATTTGTGCCTTGATAAGTACTTTGGCTTGTTAAATGAGAATTATTCTATTTGTGCCTTGATAAGTACTTTGGCTTGTTAAATGAGAATTATTCTATTTGTGCCTTGATAAGTACTTTGGCTTGTTAAATGAGAATTTATTCTATGGGTGCCTTGATAAGTACTTTGGCTTGATTAATTGAGAATCGCCTATGTGTGCTGGCGATAGCCTTTGAGTGCAAGGAATATGTTTTATTAAGTTGCCGCGACTCTTGGTTGGAGGGCCGGCTATCTTGTTGTAAGTTACTTGGACGTACCGACAGTGATGTGGGATTCCACGGGTATGCTTCCGTTATTTGTAGTACTTGGGTTAAATTCCTGATTTTTATAAGACATGGTAGTGCTTATGTTTTGTTTGTGACGCCGGTTGAGATAGGGTAAGAGTATAAGTGAGGGTAAACCCCAAGATGTTATACCACCTTCTCCGTAGTAAGAGTATAAGTGAGGGTAAACCCCAAGACATTATACCCCGCCAGGTTGTTTGATGGTCGGTTGAGATAGGGTAAATATAAGTGAGGGGTAAACCCCCAAGATGCTATATCACCTTCTCCAGGGTAAGAGTATAAGTGAGGGGAAACCCCCAAGACATTATACCCCCTGCTTTACCACCGCCGTTTTCTGCTGCCCGCATGCTTTTAGGACACAGGTGGGACTTGGTGTTCATGTATGCCTATTGGTGTTATATTATATCATGGATTGCCGGCAGTGAGGAAAGATTCCACGGGCATGATTGATATTATGGGCGTGAGACCCATGGTTATATTTTAGTAATAACTTGAGGGCATGCGTCCCTGACTTGATATGATCGCTATGTGTTGTGTCGTAGGTTGGATATCATACATGTCTCTGCTTTGTTAGATCATATGATTTCATTACGATTTATCGCTTCACATACTTGGTACATTCTTCGTCCGACCTCCTTCGGATGCGTTCACGCCGCAGTTTAGGTACGCAGCTTTGGTGATCGGCAGTGTAGGACCGCCAAAGTTTTGGATAGCTCCTCTGCTCGTGAGTTTATCTTTTGGTATAGTTCCTTCGATGTGTTTTGTACGGTTATGGGTACGGCGGGGCCTTGTCCCGTCATATTTCAGTAAAACTCTTAGAGGTCTGTATTCATATGTGGGATTTGACTCATGTACGGTGTAGTGTCTTTTGTTATGTATATTATATGGCAGCCTGGACGGCTTTGCCCTTGTGCGTACGATTGGTTTAAAAAAAAGAAGAGGTGTTATTTAATTTCCGCAGTTTACTTAGTTGTTAAGGTAAGGGTGCCGTGTAGGCACCGCCACGCCCGGTTCGGGGCGTGACACTGCGTCCATCACAGGGGAGGTCAGATAGGTGTGTACCCCTTGACCTTCATTATACCGTTGCTGAGCTCTCGTAAGTGGACCAGTACTAGGCATTGTTGGTGACCCCGTGCTATAATTTGCCTTCCCCCTTCTTTTAACTATCGTGAACCCATCCTCCATAACTGTCTGATTCACCTTAATACAACCTCCCTTGTGCTCATCCGAAGTAGTAGACAGAACATGATTTTGCTCAAGGATTACTTCAATTGCTGATCTAGCTTTGGCGTCTGTTGCATTTTGCCCCAATATATTACCGTGCATATCCACAAGTTTCCTGAATATTGCGGATTGTTTAACGACTGGGCTCATGCTGCCCAGGTCAATAACCTCGGTAAATTGTGCATTCACGTCTTTCACACCCTTAACCACGCCGGTTAGTGGTCCCGACGTTTGGTCATTCATATCAATAGAGTTTCGACCTTTGTCAACCCCGATTTGTGTCCCCAGAGGCTTATCACCCGAATTCGCTACCGCTCTCAAACTCCTATCCAAGCCAACATCGCTAAGGGTTGCGGGTTGGCTCTCCATAATGCGTGCCTCTCCAAGTCTCCCCTTAGTAACCGTGTTGCCCCTAGGGTCTCCCTCAATAGAGTTCCGAACTTTGCCAGCCTTGGTTTGTGCCCCAATAGGCTGACCTCCCTCACCCGCCAAGTCCAAGTTCCGACCTATGCCAACCACGGTTTGTGACCCCGATGGTTGGCCTCCTCCTTGTACCTCCTCCATGTTTCGACCTGCGCCAGCCCCGGTCTGTGTCCCCGAAGACTGGCCCCCACTTATGTATTCACCATTACTCCCGCCTGAACCCGTAGGAGCAACCTTCCTCACGGGTGTGTCCAAGTAGGTACGAACCCCTTTTGCCTTGGTATTGGGGGTTTGTGCGACACCTTTCCTTTGCACCCGCCTATTAGTGTTGGCATGATGCTTTTCACAAGTCATAATGGAGTGTCCAATCATATGGCATTGCTCACAGTAGTTTGGATGTTTTTCATAAACAAGTTTTTGGTCAATGATGGTGCCGTCCCAAAGCTTGAGTTCAATGGCATCAAGTGTACCTTTGGAGAGATCTATCTCAACTAGGGCCCGTGCATAAGAGAGAAAGTCTTTTTCACTAGTGAGCTTGGCGGTCCCAATAGGCTTGCCAATACGGGACAAGATACGACTCAAAGCGTTAATGTTCCAAAGTTCTAACGGGAGAGACGGGAGTCTTTGTTTAGGAAAAGTGGGTTGCTTGCAATTCCCATGAGGTCTTCTTCATAGGTTAGGTGTTTGTTCTTGATTAATCAATTGAGGTCCATAGTTTAATAAACTTTGGGTTACTTGTTCTTGGTTAATCAATTGAGGTTCATAGTTTAATATACTTGGTTAATCAATTGAGGTTCATAGTTTAATATACTTTGGGTTGCTTATGATTCCATTTCTTGTGTCTACCTCTCTATCTTTATTGTTCTGTTTATCTTTCGCATTTAATTTTGTATCAATTGGTATTAGAGCCTAGTTTAGATTTGTTCCATCAAATCTAGTCTTGGGATTGATTTCTACAAATAAAATTAAATATGCGACCTAATGAGGTCGATAATTAAAATAAATAAAAATTATTTTGGATTTTGCGACTTCATGAGATCAGTAACTGTAGAATTATATTAATCTCCCTTGAAGAGCTTTTTTTATTAATAAAAATATATATAGGTGTACAATGTTGAATCCTTCTATACTGGGGATCCCAGTCCTATCATAATTATACAATACAAAATATGGTAAATATGTAACCTAGTACACTTAGTACACGTGTTAATACACCCCCTCAGTTAGAGCGTGAAGAGGCCAGACGCTAAGACTGAATTTAAAGTTGAGGAAGAGTTGTCTAGAAAGAACCTTTGTGAATATGTCTACATATTGACATGAAGAAGGAACATGTAATACCCTGATATGACCAAGAGCAACCTTCTCATGAACAAAGTGGATGTCCATCTCAATGTGCTTGGTTCGACGATGCTGAACCGGAGTATGAGACAGATATACGACAGATATATTATCATAATAAACCAAATAAGCCTTATATAATGGACACTGAAGCTCCAAAAGAAGGTTTCAGAGCCAACAGATCTCAGTAACAAGATTAACAACACCTCTGTATTCTATTTCTACACTCGAACGGGACATTGTGGGTTGCCACTTGGCAGCCCAAGAAATAAGATTATCCCCTAAGAACACACAGTATCCTGAGGTAAAACGTCGCATGTCCGGACAACCTGCCCAATCAACATCCGTATATCAAAACAACCTGGTCGAAGTTGTGGGGTATAGATGCAAACCATAGTCAAATGTGCCCTTAACATATCGAATGATACGTTTGAGAGCAGTAAAGTGAGGCACCCTGGGGGCATGTATAAATAAGCATACCTGGTGAAAGTGAGGTACTGGAGTGCACCTGTGAGACTCTTGTAAAGAGTGAGATCTGACATTGGATCACCATCCAAAACACTAATCTTTGATTTAGATTCAACTGGAGTAGCCATGATCTTGCGATTCGCATTTTAGACTTGTAGATAATCTCTTCGGCATACTTACACTAATAGAGAAGAGGCAGTAAGCTCAACTTCCCCAAGTCAGTCATAGCAAATTATGATTTGAGCAGTGTAATGATCTCATTTTTCAACAACTCAGAAGTGGCAGTAAGTACAATATCATCAACATACAGTAATAAATACACAATGCTACTATCTCGATGAAAAATAAATAGAGAATTATGACAATTACTACACACAAACCCAAAGTCACATGATATACTGAGCAAAGCGATCATACCACGCTATAATGGTATGTTTCAAGCCATAGTGTTATAGAGACGACAAATAATGAGGGGCTGCAGGATGGACAAAACCAGAAGGTTTATGCATATAAACTGTTTCTTTCAAATCCCCATGGAGAAATGCATTTTTCACATCAAGTTGATGAATAGGCTAGTGCTTACCCATATCAATGCTGAGAACTACACGAATGGTGGCTGGTTTGACAACCGGACTGAATGTCTCACCACAATCTATACCTCCTGTTGATTAGTGTCATTAGCCACAAGGCGTGCTTTGTACCTCTCTAGGTCACCACAGTCTCTGTATTTATGGCGAAAAAGCCACATGCATTGGATCATATTCACCCCCTCCGGTTGAGGAATCAAATCCCAAGTGTGTTATTTTCTTAAAGCATCAAATTCCTCACACATGGCCGCATTCCAGTTGGGTCTAGTTTGGCTAATTTTGGGTTTTTGGGTATAGATGACACGGTTTGAATGGATAAATTAAACTGGAATTTGAGTTTGAAAATACTATGTTGGGCATGAGTTTCCATACGGTGGGTAGGGGCAGAGACATTTTCAATATTTGGTAGCAGTGGTTAGATTTGAGTGTTGGGCGATGGGATTTGATGTATTTTGGACCTGGGTATGACGACATGTAGGGGGCCTGTATGACGGAACGAGGTGATGTTGGGTATGGTGTTGGTGGTGGATTGCGACTGTACCAGTGGTGTGTTGGTGTGGTGTTAGTGTTGCGGGTTACAGGGAGTAGTTGTGTTCGTGGTTCCGATGGAGTGGTGGTTGACTGGGTTAGCGGCTACAGTGGTTTCTGGAGGATGCGATACAATAGGTGGTGGTGGTTGGTTCCGGTTGGTGGTATGGATGATTACCGGTGGTGATCCAAAGATGTTTCAACGATTGCCAGAGGTGGTGGCCATCAGCTAAAGGTGTGACAGAGATAGAGGCGGTGACAAGAGCGCAGACATTGTCGATGGTAGCGTGATGATAGAACGGGTTGCGGTGTTGGGATCGACGCACTGCTAGGGACGACGGGGAGATATCGGAGGTGAAAGTGCCCCAACCGGGGTGTGGCTGAGCAGTGATGGTGGTAGACCGGATTTGAGGGGATGTGGAGCTGATGACCGGACTACCGGTGGTGGCAGTTTGTGCGCCTGCCGCCGTCGGAACAGTGATAGTCTGACGGAATGTTTTTTGGATAAGCGGTGATGGGTCCGAATCTTCGAAGAATTGGTAATTAGTGACTCATAATTTTTTAATGTTGTCAAACGGGAAAACATACTCAACAAAAGTAACGTGACGAGAAATTATGATTTTGTCGGTGGAGAGCTCATAGCACAGATATCCCCTATGGTTTGACAGAAAATCGAGGATGGCGCACGGAGTAGATCTGGGTGCCAATTTGTGGGGGGCCGTGGATGTCAGATTAGGGTAACACAGGCAACCGGAAATTCTAAGATGGTCATAGGTAGAGATCCGACGGTAGAGAATTTCGATGGGTGTTCTATTTTGAATCGCACGGGTAGGTAAAATATTGAGAATGTGTTCTACCATTTTTAGTGCATATACCCAAAAAATAGGAGGGAGTGACACATGAAAAGGGAGGGTACGAATCATATTATTAATAGTTTGAAGAATTCTTTCGGTTTTATCATTTTAAGGGGAGGTATATGGGCACAAGAAATAAAAAACCATGTCGTTAGCCACACAAAATTTATGAAATAGGGAATTATTAAACTATCGACCATTATCACATTGAAATAGTCTTATGTCTTTTCAAATTGCGTTTTAATCAGTGTACGAAATTCAACAAATTTGGAGAACACTTGAGATTTGAGTTTGAGTGGATAGACCCTAAGAAAGTGAGAAAAATCATCCAAAAATATCAGATAGTATTTGTGGCCTAAGTTGCTGGTTATGGGAGATGTACATATGTCAGCGTGAATAATATCAAAGTGAGAGAAAGTAGTACTTATAGAAGTCGTATATGGTAGTCGAACATGTTTCCCTAACTGACACGCAGAGTAACTATGAGAAAGATTCCCTTTGTTGCATTGGATTAAATTTCGATTTCTAAGAGAATAAAAAATGTGAGAACCCGGATGACCAAATCTACTATGTCATGTAGAGGGAGATATGGTTGTTAAAATGGTGGGAGGAGTGACACTAGCAGCGGATGTGGGTAGGAACGGATATAGGTCCCCCTCACTATTGTATCTCGTAAGGAGTTTCCTCGTATAGAGGTCCGTTACAGAAAATCAAAACGGGTCAAAATTAATTGAGACATAATTATCGGTGATAAATTTTCTAACATAAATTAGATTTTTTATGATGTTTGGGGCATAAATGACGTTTTTTAAGAGAGAAGTGTGGATGCGGTGGTGGGTTAGGTTGCGACCAAATCCTTGAATTGGAATGCAGTGACCACTACCGACCATAATAGATTGTGGAGTTAATAATTGGCCAGTTGAGAAAGATTACCTGAATTGTTGGTGAGATGAGACGTGGCGTCCATATCCATGTATCACGCATTATCAGGCTGTTGGCGGGTCAAAAAAGCAATTTATTTGTTTTCGGGTAAAGGACAAACTTTTAGTTATTTCGGGTAATGAAAGAAAGCAAAAGGAACAGAGAAATGTAATGTGCTTTCCCTTTTGGCAAGTAGACAAAGGAGAAAAAAAAGACTAATGATGTTGGAACAGAGAAAGGTGATTCTCGGGAAACAAAAGGAAAGGGGAGGGGAAAACGGACTGGTCTGCTGACAGACATAGAGCACAGGTCTGCTGACAGGCAGAGAACACATATATGTGTCTCGGGCAGACCGCCGGAAAAAGAAAGGAAAAAGAATTTAGCTTTTGGGGTTTAAGCTTCTGATACCGTGTAAAATTATATTAATCTCCATTGGAGAGCTTTTCTCATTCATATAAATATATATAGGTGTACAATGTTGAATCTTTCTATACTGAGGATCTCAATTCTACCATAATTATACAATACAAAATATGGTAAATATGTAACTAGGGGCGGGGAGAGGCCATGTCCCCCCTAAAAAAACTCAATTTTCTTTTTTTAAAATAATCTTCTTCTTCTTCATTTTTGTTATGAGAATGATGCTTGTAATGTTATGGTGAAGAAGTGGTGGTTCTGGACTTCTGGTAGTGGTTATGATTGTTTCTGATATTGGTCTGGTGATAGAACATTGACGGCTATTAATTGTGGAAAGAGAATATATGAAGAAAGAGAATCTAGGAAGAAAGATAAAGAAGATCTTTCAAATTCTACGTTTATGAGATTTATCGCAGATTGACTCTTTGTTTACAACATATCTTATATACAAATTAAAAAAAGTTTAACTAAATTTTTCATAAATTAATTTGGGCTATATATCAACATAACTTTTGGGTAACTAAACTTTGTATTAATCACAAAAAATGAATACAATGAAAGAACCCTTACAAGCTACAAGTCTCATTTTCGAGCATAAAAATCCTAGATTTTGAAATTACGATCTGGAATTTGTCTTTTACCAAAATCTTAACTATTATTTTATTTTTCAAGGTTTCTCCTAGTCTAATTTTTTTTTTTTTTTTGTGTGGCTGAGTTCGTTTTTTTTTTCCCGGGTAAATGCAAATATTATAAAAGAAAAAACAGGGAGCTACAATCAGTCGTTGAGGGTTCTCAATCCTCAACGTTAGCATAAACAAGAAATGAAAGAGAGGAGGGATGGGGCGTTCACTCAAAGGTGACGTTACAAGAGGGGATTAAATCATAAACTCAATCTTGGAAGGTTGAAATACTCTTTTCACTTCTCAAACTTGCTGCTTGGCTTTGTTCTTGATAAAATTCTTCCTTGAAGTAACTTCTTGACATCCATCATTATCCGCACATAGTGGTGTTTGCATGTACACACTTGGCGTATTCACGATACCCATAGCACTTCTAAAGGACTCCGTGACGAAAGGAGTTTTGGACCCCCCTCGTGCTGCCTCGGCAAAGATCCTGACTTGATTAAAATCTCTATTCCCCACCTTTGTTGTATTGGGAACATCATGTGCATCCCGCAAACGGTGTTCATCAAATTGATCTTCACCCGAAGTTCGATCAAGATTCCAAGCTATATCGACACTTCCGGGCATAGAGGGCAAATTCGTATCCTTGCCATTATGAGGCAAGGCAGTCGAATTTTGAGGTTGGAAAGTCTCCATAGGCTTCTCTTGTTTCTTCAACTTCTTACACTTTAAGTGGCTATGTCCAAATATTTGGCATAGAAAACAAAAATCCGGATAATGTTCATATTCCACTTTTTGAACATACATGACGTTACTTGGCAGCTTTACATTAAATTCTGTGACTGACTCTTTACTAACATCGACTTCGACCAATACTCGTGCATAGTTCATTTTGGACCTCTCTTTAGTAAATTGATCCGTGTATAGAGGCATTCCAACACGCGATGCTATTTTACTCAAACCGGATTCACTCCAAACTGATAAGGGGATGTCATGTAGCAACACCCAAACGGGGATTTTCAAGAAAAGATCATCTGAAAGTATCACGTCCTTATCAACTAGTTTTAACATCAATGTTTTGCCGAATGTCATGTAGGGGCCACCATGAAACACCTTAAAGCGATCATCCTCTGACCTGAAACGGAAGACGAACCATCTATTTCCATAAGGAATGATTCGACACTTCACATTTCATCCCTTAACAATTGAATTCAGTGCCTCACGTCCCGGGAAAGGACCCGTGAAACATCCAATAAGACAATAGCCCCAAGTCTCAACGAATGGAACTTCATCATTCGCATCAAGTTTTACAATATCTCCTTCTTGTTCAATAAATTGTAATTTCATACCCTTTGCTTCCAAACGTGACTCCGCAAAAACCCCCCGCATAAGTCTTCTTCCTTGGAATAGGCTTATCCTTAGGTGCATTTACAGCTTCGAGTGAAGTGAAGGGTTGAGGGTCCAAAGGTACATTGTTGGTTCCCGCAAATGAAGTCAAAAAACGTGTATCACCTTCGATTTCCACATTAGTTGATCTTTCAAGACTCGTTTGAAGAGTAGACCCTTCGGTTCCCGTAGCCATCAAGTTTCCATACCTCTTTGGATGAGTTACCCCTTCGGTTTCCGCAACTTTTGAATTCATTAGAAGAGTTGACTCTTCGGTTCCCACCCTTAACAAGTTTCGATGTTCCATTGAATGAGATGCTTCCTTGGTTCTCTCAGCAATTAAATTCGGTGTCCCATAAGTCTTATGTTGTATTAATGCATTATCAATTAATGTATTAGAGTTCCTAGGGCTCTCGGTTTTGTCAACACCGATTTTCCCCCAAATCGAGTTATGAAGTCCATTAAAACGAGATGACTCTACATTCCCCATGCCAATTAAATGTGTTGAGTTAATAGACATCCTTTGGAGAGAAAACCCCTCAGCTTCCGCAGCTTTTGCCTTACCAAGATCCGTTGGAATATAGGAGCAATTTCGAAAGTAGCACCCATTGAATGAGGCGTGCTATTGTCAAAACTGGTTCCCACCGAAATCGAATTTCGAAGTCGCCTTAAATGAGATGGCTCGACAATCCCAAGAACCATGGGATTAGGAGCAGCTTCGGATGTAGCACCTAATGAATGAGGCGTGTCATTGACATCCGCAACAAATGAATGCATCAAATTACTAGACCTCTTTTGAATAAAAAACTCTTCGGCTTCCGCAACCTTAGCATTTCCAAGGCCAAATGGAAAAGAAGTTTGCTCGGACTCAACAACCAAAGACTGGTGACCCATGGACTTCCCCCAAGACCCATTCCCACCCACCTGACCCGCAATCAACCCGTGACTAACCTCGAGATCCGCTTTCACCTCGGCATCCAAAGTGCCCGCCGGAAAAACCTCATTGGACTCAGAAACCAAGGATCGGTGACCCAAGGGTTCAAACCACAAACCAAGACCATAAACACCACCCTCCTGCAACCCGGGACCACCCTCCATACCCACTTTCGACCCGGGATCCCCATCAAGACCCGCAATCCCCCCAGAGTCAAGAAGGTTTACCGAATCGCACCGCCTTCCCGCTTCAAGGTGCTCACGAAAAGCCCCTTTGGACTTAAAAACCATAGAACGGTGACCCATGGGTTTCAACCACAACCCCTTATCACCATCACGACCCTCCTGCAACACGGGACCACCCACCATACCCGCACTCAACCCGGGATCTCCATCAAGACCCGTAATCCTTCCAGTGTCAAGTGTTCCAACCGGAACACCACCTGAGGTTGCCACCGGAAAGTTGGGAGAATCAAAGAGCTGCATCCTCGACCCAAGACCACCATCATGACCCTCTTGCACACCAAGACAACCCTCCTGGCCTGCTAACAACCCGGCAACACCCGCCTGACCCGAATTCTCCACAATGTTCAGAGAAGCAAACTGGTCACCGCCGGAAGCTGCCCCCACCGGAAATGCACTCTTCAAATTCAAATCTTGAACAATCAAACTAATCTCTTTCTTTCTTTTGGCTGAAATCTTTATATTCTTTCTCATGGCTAGAAGGAAGATAACTCACTCTATAACAAATCGATTAAGGTGAACATGAAATGAACACACAAACTTCTTCGTAGGATGGATTAGATCAAAGAACAATCCGTAATAAATCAGTTGATGAAAATCATAGAAGAAGGGAGACGTAGAAGAGCAACTAGGAAAAAATGTTGAGAGCATTTTCGCCTAGTGAGAGAAACATCTCTCTAACTCCTGCTTATGAAACCGCAAGTTCCTTCTGGTTTGTTAAAAAAAAACTTTGAGGGTAAACTTTTTATACTAGTCATCTCCACCGCATCACTGCGGCTCCACACACAAGAAACCCCACCTCCATCCTGGCCCTACGGAGTGGGTACCGCAAGGCTTGCAGGCGAACAGTGGAGGGATTTTTTATGAGGCTTGGTTCTAGTCTCGCTGGTCATGGGAATCGAACTCGAGACCCAAGGCAGCAATACCCTTAGTGTAATGACCACTTGGCCAAACACCTCGGATGTGTGGTTGAGTTCGTGAGATTGGGAAACTTTGAAAAAAATAGGGAAGGTGAATACATATTACTTGATTGACCGGATAATCCGTCTTATTTTAACTCTTCCAGTTTCTACGGCTACTACAGAAAGATCATTTTCAACAATGAAGATAATCAAGACAAGGTTGCGTAATAATATTTTGGGCAAGTTTCTACGGCTACTACCGTCCCCTTAATATTTTGGGCAAGCTTCTCCACTGTATGTAACCTAGTACGCTTGCTAATAGTAACATCAAAAAAAATGAAAAATAAATTAATACACCGATCTCATGAGATAAGTATTATTTTATATATAAAAAAGGAACTTAGTATACCGACCTCATGAGATCGGTATAATTAATAATTAATAATTAACGAATCCGGTTGTATAAATATACCGACCTCATGAGGTCGGTAAAAATTCTGACCCTTTCCTACTGACTTACGCTTGGGGTGGATTTTTCTCCAAAATTGCGTCGGAAAAAGCTACATTTTTAGTGTTATACTGTAACTGATTTGATCATGCATTAGCATTTAAACACAAACTCGCATCTACTATCAGCTTCAACAATCTAAATTATTCATTGAGTGAGAATCCAGTGTCTAAGTGATTCTTGCCAAAGAAGATGAATAAAGAATCTTGTTTAAAAAAAATTATGCCCACGAACAAATTTGGTTTTTCTAAATTCCCAACATTAATCACGTCATTTCTTATTACATTTTTAGCTAGGAGGCTAAGAACATTTTTACTCGCCTAGCCGTCGTCAGTTTACACTATGTATAACAAATATTTAATGTGTATACACTGATTATATTGACTAAAATTTGTAAAGAAAAATATAGTTATTTTTTATTGTGGAACTTTTGGCTGTTATGTAGTATAAAAAAATTGTTAAAGACAAAATAGAAAAATAAATTTAAAATACATAAATGCATTTATTTTTTTAACGAACTAATAAAGAAATATTAGTTCATTAAACACAACAGGACTACCATTGCACCGGATTCTCAACGAGGTTAGCTTCTAAATCACCGCTGAGAACTCCTCGATCATATCGTCGACGAGCGTGTTTTCGACGATGTTAGCCTTGGCTTTGACTTTGGCCTTCTCTTTATTCTCACGTTTGAGCCTGCGGCAGTCTTTGTCCATGTGACCAACTATACCACAGTAGTTACACTTTCCCTTAAACTTTTCAGTTGTTTGGGGCTTGCCTTCCTTCTGGAACTTCCTCTTCTTGCTTGAGTTCCATTTGACTTCCGTCAGGTTCGCCTTAGCCTCGACGGGTTTTAATTTAGTTTTAATATCACAAATTAAAACTAAAGGATACATATACACATATTTGATAGTTTAGGGTAAATTTGAATCTAGCATTTTTTTTTTTTACATAAATGATCATTATTTATTTTTAACGAAGTGTTTTCTAATAAGCAGTTTGCGTAGGTGTTTAATATTTCAGATTCTACCTTTCGATCCACAAAGATCCGGATCTTCTTAAAATGCTACATTGTGAAAATGTAGCATCATCAAGTGGATGTGCCGGAGTGGCTATCGGGCATGACTTGAAATCATGTGGACTCTGCCCGCGGAGGTTCGAATCCTGCCGTCCGTGTATTTATTATTCTTGCCCACCCCGCATTACTTAGAAAATAAGTCGCCTTTCGGCAATGCCGTGACGAAACTTATTTTTTGTTGCTTTACATGGATCAAAGACAGATATGATTTTTTCACAAAGAATTTTAATTTGGAAAATAGTTCTATGCCTCAGTCATTTGCACTTACTTTTAATGTCATCATTCACATTTTATTCACTAAGCCTATTTATTTTTTAGGTTTGAATTTTAATTATTAAATATGTTTGTTCATTTATGTCAATTATTAAGATCTATAATAAAGTCTTACTATTATTAAGACGTTTATTTAAAAGTTTTTATAAAAATAGCTCGTAGTTCATCATTACCCTACCCTATCCATTTTCACCAATCACCGCTAACAATCTCGCAGCCCACCATTCTTAAGTAACACCATGCCGTCCCTGGGGCGGTCAAGTAATGGCCAACAAAGACCATATAATGGCCATGAATGTGGAGTAATAATTCAACCAAATAATGGCTGAATTCATGAGCCCTATAATGGAGAATTAATGCTCCAAAGTCAGCCCAAAAAACTGTTTTCGTTCATTTTCCAATGGTGCAAACGTCATACGCCATGGCCTCGCAGTTAGCGCCGCGACGCCAAATTTCGAGAGTTTCGCTCATGCGCGTGGCCTCGCAGGAGGCGCCGTGGCGCTCTGGCGCCACAGCCTTTTCAGACTCGTTTCATCTTTTACACATTTTATATGTCTTCCCTTCGTTTACCAATGTGAAACCATTGCCATTTGGCCAATAACCGTCTATTCTCTTATGTTTCAAACAATTCGTATACGTACCAATATCTCTTCCATTTAAGGCAATTACGATCCTTAAAACTTTATGTGCACGTGTGTGAAAACCATGTTTCCGATATGCGGGGCCCCAATTGTTCAAGTCATAATTAATAGGATTAATTTTATTTCACGTTTAGAAAAATTCCAACAATCCCCTCTCGGAAGATATTTTGGCGCACACACATGGTGCCTTTCGAGCAATCACTCGGCGGATCGATGTTGCATATGGAGAGGTAGTCGTAGCTTTGGACCTTCCATAGTAGAATATCATCGGACTTATTTACTGCGCTGTGAACGTGATGTCTTGAACCGTCAGTGTTTAGTATATGTCAAGACAATGATATCAACACAACACCTTTCCTACTCAATCCTTCTTATGTTTTTGTCCATCGTGGGCCGTGGACACACTTGGATTCTTAAGTGCGTTCATTTGAGACGGTCTGTCCTCATACTTAAATAGGTGGTCTCCTACAAGGTATCATGCAATACCCCGCTACACAAGCGTTAGGAACCATTAAAAATTTCTCCGACCTAACCTCAAGTATTGAGGATCATTAAAGGTTTGAAAACTTATCCTTTACCCCTCTTACAGGTAACACTTTATGTCTATCACGAGAACGGCCTTAGATTATGTTTCTTAAGAAGAAAACATTATCCGAAGTGTTCTTGCTTCCATCGAAGCGCTCACGAAACCTTTATAATTTAGTTTTCCCATTGATCCTTATTCTTGGGATCTCCAGTCTGTAAGGTTGGGTGTCCAATGTATCGGTTCTTATTGTTTGGGTTTTAAGCCCATTCCCCTAGATAGACAGAACATCTGATCTTTGGGTATTCCCTTCGTCAGGGATCTTTGATATTTTCTTTAGATTTTATGTAATTAATGAAAATAATACCCGAGGTGATCAGCTGCTTAACAGACTCATATCTCCGTCGAATATGACGAGACTTGCCGTTGTATATAGAACTTCGTGCCCTTCCTGGAGCTGACTGACTATCGCAGTGGATCATTACAGAAGACACGAGTTTATCCCAACATGGAACATCCTCTAGAAAACCATGAAGCCACTCAACTTCCTCTCCCGCTTTATCTAAAGCGATAAATTCCGACTCTATCGTGGATCGGGCAATAAGGGTTTGTCTAGAGGATTTTCAAGACACAACTCCACCACCGATTGTAAAAATATATATGTTGGTGGACTTGATGTCATTGCTATCAGATATCCAGTTTGCATCACTGTACCCCTCTCGTACAGCTGGATATCTCGAATAGTGTAACCTGAAATTTAGCGTGAACTTTAGGAACCGCAGTACCCTATTAAACGCTTTCCAGTGATCCTCACTTGGATTTCGTGTGAACCTAGCCAATTTATTGACTGCATGAGCGATATCAGGTCGAGTGCAGTTTGTGATATACATCAGACTACCAATCACCTGCACATATCACTCCTGGAGTACGGGCTCACCAAGATGTTTGTCAATCTTTTGACTTATATCTAATGGTGTTGATACCGGTGAACTGTCGGACATCCCAAATTTCTTCAGTACATCCTAGATGTAGTGAGATTGAGACAAGACCAATCCATTAAATGTCTTAGAGATCTTGATCCCTAAGATGACATCTGCAATGCTCATATCTTTCATGTCAAAACATTATTTTAACATGTTCTTAGTTTCTAGGATTATTTCAGGACTACTTTCAGTGATCAACAAGTTGTCTACATAAAGGCATATCATGACGAAGGATTCGACATTTCCTTTCATGTAGACATATTTGTCACCTCCATTAATGGTGAACCCTTTTGATAGTACAGTACTATCAAATTTCTCGTGTCATTGTTTAGGGGCCTGTGTCAGCCCGGACAACGATTTAACAAGCCGACACACTTTTGTCTCTTGTCCTGGAACTACATACCCCTCGGGTTAGTCCATATATATTTCTTCTTCCAAATCACCATTTAGGAAGGCTGTCTTAACATTCATTTGATGTATTTCAAGATCCCTCAAGACGGCGATAACTATGAGCATACGTATGGATATCATTCTAGACACCGGAGCGTAGGTATCGAAGTAATCAAGGCCCTCCTTTTGGCGATAGCCCTTGACTACTAACCTAGCCTTGTACTTATCGATAGATCCATCTGTCGTTAACTTCTGTTTAAGGATTCACTTACAACCCAAAAATTTGTATCCCGGGGGAAGTTCAGCCAACTCCCAGGTGTGGTTATGCAGGATGAATTCTATCTCACTTTCTAAAGCTTCCTTCCAGAGCGGTGCTTCTAGAGTTGACAATGCTTCGGCGATTGTCCGTGGTTCATTCTGAACCAAATAAGCTTCAAAGTCTGGACCGAAGAACTTGTCCTTCCGGGCCCTTTTGCTTCTCCTTGGTTCCATTTATGAATCTTCCAAGTCTTGAGAATATGGAATACTGGATTCCGGATAATAAGCCACTTCAGAATTCACTAGATCTGAACCGTTCGGATCTAGTTAGTCATCGACTCCTTGATCCTCAGAGATTTGATCATAACTTCGTTTGCGAGAGGTTATGTTGTTTTCCTTATACGGAAATGTGTTTTCAAAGAAACCCGCGTTCCTTAATTCCATGATCGTACCTACATGAATGTCCGGTACATCCGACTTATGCACTAGGAAATGATAAGCACTATTGTAATTGACATATCCGATGAATATGCAATCCACAGTCTTAAGTCCAATCTTGACCTGCTTTGGCATAGATACTTTTACCTTGGCCAGACAACTCCATACCTTCAAATATTTGTAGGTAGGTTTTTTTCCTTTCCATAGCTCGTATGAAATCTTGTATTTACCCTTGTGTGGAACTCTGTTAAGAATTTTATTTGCAGTAAGGATAACTTCTCCCCACATGGTTTGAGGGAGGCCCGAATTGATGAGTAAAACATTCATCATTTCCTTTCGTGTTTGGTTCTTACGTTCAACAACACCGTTTGATTGAGGTGAGTAAGGAGCCGGTGTTTGATGAACTATACCCGATTGAGTACAAAATTCTTCAAAAGGCGCTACATATTCTCCCCCTATATCGCTACGGATTGTTTTAATCCGTCCGCTTAGTTGGTTCTCAACTTCTGCTTTGTAGAGTTTGAATGCTTCAAAGGCTTCATCTTTACTTTTTAGTAAGTAAAGGTAACAAAACCTTGTGACATCATCTATGAAAGTCACAAAGTACTTGTTCCCCCCTCTAGTTTGAGAGAACTTTAAATCACATATATCAGTGTGTATGAGTTCTAGAGGAGCGGTTTCCCTTTCGACGGATCTAAAGGGATTCTTGGATAGTTTTGCCTCTACGCACACCTAACACTTACGTTGAGGGTTTATGTCGATAGACGACAATAATTTCAGTTTTACCAATCTTTGGATAGATTGATAGTTAACATGTCATAATCTATGATGCCATAAATTAGATGACTCAGTCAAGTAAGTAGAAGACACAATTTTATTGATAGTTGAAACAGAAGACATTACAGGTGCATCATTAAACTTAAAGAGACATTCACATACGAAGCCCCATCCTACAAAAGTTCCATTTTTAGTGATTACAAACTTGTTAGCCTCTAACACTAGCCTAAAACCACAATTTACTAACAAAGGTCCATAAATTAAATTTCTGGGACATGCATCACTTCCTTCAGAATCTACTCCTTCCCGGACATCATCTTTAGGGTCACATTTACTTCTCCCAATACCTCTGAAGAAGAATTATTGCCCATGAACAATTTCTTATTTGTGACTGGTGTATATATGGAGAAGGCATCTTTATTGGAACAAATGTGATGGGTAGCACCCGTGTCTAGCCACCATTGCACCGGATTCTCAACGAGGTTAGCTTCAAAATCACCGCTGAGAACTCCTCGATCATAACGTCGACGAGCGTGTCTTCGACGATGTTAGCCTTGACTTTGGCCTTCTCTTTATTCTCACGTTTGAGCCTGCGTGTCACGACCCGACCCCGGGCCCGCTACTGGTGCCCTACCTGGGCACCCTTACAGGTAACCATCAGAGAAAATCAGCGAAACATACATAAAACACATAACTTAAATCAATATGAAGTAAACAACAGGCTAGCCGATAAGGCTGCCCTCTTGGATATATATATATAGATAGCCAAAAGCAGTTACATCCTTTTTTTAGAAGGCGACCCACTTAATATGACTACAGACCTCTAAGAGTTTTTGACATAACAACTGTGACGGGACAGGGCCCCGTCATACCCTTAAATGTACAACAACTAACAATACCAGAGATCTGAACCAAAGATAAGCCTCCGGAGTAATGGAGCTTCTCAACAACTGAACAGTGATCCTAAGAGTGAGGATCAACAACCTGTTTAACTCTACCTGCGGCATAAACGCAGCCCCCGAGGAAAGGGGGTCAGTACAAAATATGTACCAAGTATATGAAACTGAAAGTACTGCAATTTAAATCATAAGTCTAGACATAAAGTTGGAGACAAGTATGATAACCAAATTAACAGTACACTTGTGCCTTATTAACAAAGAGAGTGAACAAGAATAAACTTTGCCGGTTTTAAAACAGGAAGCTTATGATTAACCTAGGGCCATCCACCCGTAGTATCATTATGCAATCCTACTCCTGGGACTATTCACCCACATAGGCCGTATGGACTCGCATGAGGTAATTTCCTCGCATAGGACTGGTCTGTCCTGCATGGGACTGTTTCACCCGCATGAGCCCTACGGACTCGCATGAGGTAATTTCCTCGCTTAGGACTGGTCCGCCCTGCATGAGACTGTTTCACCCGCATGAGGTAACTTTCTCGCATCGAGGGGAGAAAATCCACGGAATATGCAAATGCAACATGCCTGGGGAATGCCCCCATAATGAATAATATATCACAAGCACAACCGGCTAACATAATCACGTAACATAGGTACAATCGCTATCATAATCACATAACATAAGCACAACCGGCTATCATGATCACATAACGTAAGCACAACCGGCTACCATAAATATCATAAGCAAGTTAAGAAATCCTTTAACTCTTATTAGACTTAATTAGCATGCACTCTCATTTTATTTAACTTAAGGCACTAACATGTCGTGAAAAAAATCCGAGAATTTAACCCAAAGTACAACGTACTTCTATTCTTTTCAAAAGACTCTTTTTTATATAAAATCTCAAGATACTAACACCCATAGTATCAAGGCATGCTTACTTTTTCAAAACGAGTCACCACACCTTTAGAAATTCATTTCAAGGCTTTTAAACCAGATGACTTCTACTTTCAAAACTTAGGCAACTTATGCCTTTAAATCAAGTTGTCTTTCTTAAAACCAAGTCATTTATCCTTGTTTAAATCATTTGAGTAAGCCACTCATTTAACTTCCCATAAAGTCGTTATAATTAACTTCTCATAAAGCCATTATAACACTTTATGTCTTTCTAAACCAAGCATTTCATTCTTTAAAATCACATGAGTTTAACTTTCCAACTCAACCAAACTTACATACTTTACATCAAGTCAATGATATCAAAATGAAACTGAATTCATTTAAAGACCGTACGTCTACTGTACTATACATTTGTAAATACTCATTCTCAAGAGATAGAGAAAGTTCCACATACCTTTCTGACTTAATCCACTTATCAAGTTGAATACGCCGCACGTAGAATGTCAACCTATAATGACCATAATACGTCTATCAACGTCTAGCATTCTTTCGTAAAATAATTCTAAGTATAAAGCACTTCCTTTGTTTCTACGTACTTTTCCACCTTTTTCAAGGTCCGAAATCAATAACCAACATGCCACATTTAAGGCTCAACAATTCAGCTAACCAAAGGGGATTACACGCCTAACAAAACGTGTAAAATTCTGCCTCATAATTAATACAAAACCGTCCAATAGTTTAGGCAATTCTCGGCTATACTCAATGCCAACAACAATGTCAATTTCCGTTCAATTCCCTTTCAATCCAAGTTGTTATTCCAACATGTTATATACATAATAACAATTATAACAACTATAATTCTTTTCTTCTTTAACATGCGACGATTGTAACTATCGACCAAATTGATTTACAATCTTATCGGCTAACTTGCCACTTTCGATTTTAAGCTTCTAAATTTCATAATATTTATAGATCTTCTTTCTATATATCACATGATCATTTCTAACTTATCATAACATGAAATCTTCAATTACAAAAGTAAGACGAAGATTTTTACCTCAATAAGCCCAAATCTAATCCAAGACTACAAGTCGATCCTTAGAAACTTTAGCTCCTCTTTTCGACGTTCCAATCCACTCCAAGCAACCCTTAGAAGCTTATGAAGAACTCCTCTTCAAGTTCCAACTCCAACTATGAAAAATCTCTTAGGTTTTCATGTTGTGACTAACGTAAAAACGTAGTTTTTCTAGGATTTTCGTGTTGGGATATCCTTAGAATACATTTAGGAACCCTTGGTTTAAGTATTTTGATTTATGATCCATAATTGCAAAAATTTTGTGTGAATAAGGGGTCATTGCCGAGAGCTCCTCATGAGCTAGAAAAGTTTTGGAATTTTTTTCTAAGTGTAGTGAGCTTGCTTGCTACTAGTGTGCAATATATAACAAAATCAAGGGCTAGGATTGAACCAAATATGTGGCCAAGATTTGGATGACTAAGCTTGCAACTTGACCCTAAGACTTGGTCTAAAATATCAAGCCAATTTGGCTATTCTTTATTGATCTTTTTCGTCCAAGATGACCATGTGGAGGGTGACACGTGTCGCCCTCCCATTGGTCCATAACATTCTGTTTCCCAAAATTTCCATAATTGGTCAAAATATCGAAAACCTCGTGGCCCCACAAAACGTAGAATTTCTCGAGTGGGCCCCACGTGACCAAATCCGAAAATAATATTCCATAATTTCGATAAATTATCGAAGTTTTAAATAACAAATTTGAGAACCCAATTCTCATTAACAAACACCTCTCTTTCCTGAGGTTCAGAAGATTTTCCTTAAGAATAACGAATTCTTCTTTCGTTCAAAATTTTTTAAAGTCCTGTTTCCTTGCTTACATTCTCTTAAACATGTTCTGGAATTTCGGGGTGTAACACTGCGGCAGTCTTTGTCCATGTGACCAACTATACCACAGTAGTTACACTTTCCATTGAACTTTTCAGTTGTTTGGGGCTTGCCTTCCTTCTGGAACTTCCGTTTCTTGCTTGAGTTCCATTTGACTTCCGTCAGGTTCGCCTTAGCCTCGGCGGGTTGTTTCCCATTTGGCATGACCTTCTTATGGTCCTCCTGAATCTGGAGTTTGACAATAAGTTCGTCTAAGGTCATCTCTTTCGTTTTGAGTTTTAGATTGTTCATAAACTCAGTCCACGGGGGAGGCAGCTTCTCGATCAATGCCCCAATCAAGAATTGTTCGTTGGACTTTAATCCTTCAAAATCTAGGTGATGTAGAATCATTTGAAATTCCTGGATTTGGGATGACACACTTTTGTTATCCACCATTTGAAATTTCAGGAATTTCCCAATGATGAACTTTTTGCTACCCGCATCTTGGGTGTTATATTTCTTCTGAAGTTTGTCCTATAACTTCTTGGCAGTTTCAACGGTGCAATATACCATGTATAGTGGATCGGACAAATCGCTATGTTTCCATGCTTCACGAACCATCCTCATATCGTCAACGACATGGTTACCTTGGCCCCCTCCCACCAAATCATTTGGTTGAGGGTCCACGTCTTCCCCAACTAGTGGAGGGTCTTCGGTTAGGAAACGTGACATTCCCATAACCGTCAGGAAAAATATCATTTTTTGTTGTCATCTCTTAAAGTTAGCACCTATGAACTTTTCAGGACGCTCATGGTGAAAACCAGCGGGTGTAGGGGCAATGACAATTCCTTGAGCAATTGCAAACACCTCTAACAAGAGTATAGACGTTGTTGACACCTTGGGCAGTGACATAGGCACTATAAGTGTCCGGAGCAGCAATGGAGGCATTAGATGTGCCAAAAACAGTGGTGGCACTAGAAGTGCCAAAAATAGTGGTTTGGAAGGCATTAGGAATGCCATGATCAGTGGAGACACTTGAAGTGCCAAAAACAGTGGAGTTGAAGGCATCGGTAGTGCCCTGAGCAGTGGAATTGAAGGCAGTGGGATTGCCTTAAGCATCGGTGGAATTTTCAGTGTTGAATTGGTTGAATTGATCTTGTCCAGTCATGTTGTTGTTGAAACAATGAATATTATCTTAAGCTTGTGGGAACAAAGTGTAGAAACAAGAAAATTAGAATGTAGCAACAACAACAAAAAATTAGAAATCTGAAAATCAATAAAATAATTGGCTTGCTGAGTCGACTGAATTCTCAATCTATCCTTAAGATAATATTGTCCCGTATATCCTTTCAACGGTGTAATGACAATTTATCTCCCAAGATAAAATGTCAATCAAACAAATGAGCAAAGGGAACTCAAGTGTTCGCTTAGGAAGAAAGATTTTTGAGTGTTTTGTGATTGCAAGAGAGGAAGACAATTTCAGAGAATTGTTAAGTGTCAAATGTATTTGCACATGAGCCCAAGGCTCCATTTTATAGTGTAGAGAAGATGATCTTCCACATAGCCAAGTAATGACCATTAATGTGGAGTAATAATTCAGCCAACTAATAGTTGAATTCATGAGCCCTATAATAGAGAATTAATGCTTCAAAGTCAGCCCAAAAAACTGTTTTCGTTCATCTTCCAACAGTTTGAAACATCCGCAGCGCCGCGACGCCGAAATTTCAAAGAGTTTTGGGCTACGCAGCGCCGTGGCCCTGCAGGGAGGTGTCGTGGAGCTCTGGCGTCACGACCTTTTCAGACTCGTTTCATCTTTTACACATTTTAGACGTCTTACCTTCGTTTACCAACGTGAAACCATTGTCATTTGCCCAATAACCGTCTATTCTCTTACGTCTCAAACAATTCGTATACGTACCAATATCTCTTCCATTTAAGAAAATTACGATCCTTGGTACTTTATGTGCACGTGTGTGGAAACCATGTTTCCTACGTGCGGGACCCCAATTGTCCGAGTCATAATTAATAGGATTAATTTTATTTCACTTTTAGTAAATTTCCAACAGCCTCTGCCCCATAATTTTTCTTTTTCTTTTATACGTTTCAAATATTAAGATATGTATTAAAAATATATCTAATCTTATTAGTGAGATTTGTAGCTTAGCGGTTGAGGGCTCCTTCCAAAAGTTATCCCTAGTGAGAGGTCGTATGTTCGAATCCAATGAGCACTACATCAAAGATTTTTTTTTACAAATTTAGGCTCAAGTTACAAGTCCTCGCTCGACTGCCCCCATCCGGCTCCCTCCATCTTTAAAACACCACAAATACAATCCAAAAAAAAGTTCCCCCATTAATTATTATAGAAATCTCAATTTCCAAGTAATTTTTTTTTTGGTAAGTTATTGTTTTGAAAATTATTTTGCTCTAATTCACCATTAACATGAATTGATTGCATCAATGTTTATTTCATTTTGCTTAGAGTTTCAAATTTCTCAAATCTCAATATTATATTTAATTTAGTGTTCTCAATATTACATTATATTAATTGTGTTTAGCTTTATATTTTACATTACTTTTATTGGTAATGTATGTAATAGATGACTTGTATTTTACATGATTACATTAAATTTGGTTTGTCTTTTTGTTTCAATAAGAGAATTACAAATGCCTCCTACCCGAAAATATCCGCCTGGACATGAAAAACGTAAAAAAAAAAGACACGAAGAAGAGTTCATCAAGTCTCAAAGAGGGACATTAGATAGATTTGTCCAAACATTCTTGATTATGAAAGATTGCTTGATGACTTTGCAGATAAAAATGCAAGGAGATCAATTTCTATGCCTAATGTAATGATAGTTTTTCTTATAAATCTTTCATGTAATGACATTAAGGTATCTCTTTCGTAGCATTATAAATTAATGTATTGAAATTGAAAACATTGAATCGAATATAGTGTTTACTATACATTTATTTGATGTTTTGATCAATAACTTTTTTAATATTGATTAATTAGTTAATTTTAATTTTTCATGTGAATAAAAAGGGCCTCTTTTTATTACTCGCACCGGACCCTTAAAAGTATAGGAACGGCCTTGAGTAACACCACTTATCACCTACAATCACCACCGCCTCCAATCACGTAAATCAGTTATCAACACCATTAGCCACCATTTATAATCATCACCAATCACGAACGATAATCACTACAACTGGCACCATTATATACCATCAACTATCATTACCATTAGCTATCACCATCAATTATCATTACCATTAGCTATCACCATCAACTACCACAATTAACAACCATGTTAATCACTACTATATATCAATTGTCATCACCACTATTAAAAACCATCACCACCACCATCACCCAACACAATAGCTAATTGGCACCCATAAATTAACAATCGCTAGCCAATCACCTCCAACGGTTATATAATTCTTAAAAATATTTTATTAACATAGTATTAGATTAATTTAGTATTTTTTAAAATTTTATATTTATTATTTTTAAATAAAAATAAGTATTGTATATTCAGATGTTGAGAAAATAAATCGTCTTAATTAATTAATTAATATTCAAATTTTAATGCAACATCTTAATACTCAGATATATATTCATCATACATCTAAATCTTAATGCACTTAGATGTGCATTCATATTGAGACGTTTTAATCCTAACGAAATTAAATGAGGTCTTAAATAGACTCTACTACGATAGATACTTCAACAATCACTACATATAAGCTAATCAAATTGATTTATAAGTAACCGAAAAAAAGAAAAAAAAAATTAATAATTAAAACAAATTGCATGACTCTCACTTCCATTAAGTGAGATCTGTTAGGTCAAATTAGGACCTAAAAATCAGATATACACTAGCATCAAATTTTTATAGGGTCCCGAAATGTTACGTCAATTTAAAATGATATTCATTGTGGAAGTTGTAATGATTCGAATTTTGAAGGAAGAGGAGATTAGCATGTGCTTGTGAAGTGAGTTTAGCAACTATTTATTGCACTTTGTGGTGAGTTTATTATTTTATTAGTTAATCAAACCGCACTTCGCACAATCATACATCTTTTTCAATATTTGGTTAATATAAAGGAAAAAATTTATTATACCAAAAGTAAAAAATATACATCTAATGTAGAGGTGACAAATGAGCTGTTTGGACTGAAGTTGGGCTAGTTCAGATGGATTTAATTAATAGTTAGGCTAATGTTCAACCCTGCCCAAAGTCTATTTGGGTCAAGATGGACTGTGTTTAAATGGGCGTGACCCAACCCGCCCAATTTGATCAAACTCTTTACAATAATCTCAAATTGTAAATAAATCAAAAACTAATATTTTTAAAACCCAAATTCTTTACTCTTTATATCTTTGTACTTATATTTGCCTGAAACGTGTCTGGTGTAAATTTGATTAGTATTGAGTTTTTATGCTGAAGTTTTCTTTCCCATTCAAGCATGCCTTTTTCCTTTACTGGACTTGATCAGTATAACTTATAGTATAGTATGTATATTTTGTTCCTAGGAAAAAGTATGGGTTCTGAAATCTGATAGAATTCTGAAAGCTTTAAACATGGACAAAGCTACAAAGCAGCACAAGACCCATAAATAGATCTTAGAGGTAATATCTACTCAGAAATTTGCTAAAATCAAGAATCACTCTCTCATCCTAATTGAATCAGATGGTTAGACTAGAGTAGTACTATAACTTATACAAAAAATAGAAAAAGAACATAAAACAAATGAACATAATTTAAAAATAATAGATGGGTTAGTTTGGGTCAAGTTGATGAGCTGATTTGGGTTGCTCATAATAAATGGGTTAAGTTGGGCTAGGCCAAACTTAACCCATCTAATTATATGTATTGGCCCAAACTCATTAAAATCTGGACGGATTGAACGGGTCAATTGAGTTTGGGCCCAATTTTCCACCCCTAATCTAATGTAAGACATGCATACGAAGAAATAAAAGTCTAATGTATGACAAAAATATACATATGAAAAAATCGAACGGAAACGTAAAATTAATAAATAAAGCATTGACTACTTTATTTATTTCATAATTAGAGAGTTTGTGAAAAACACTTGTCTCATTTCAAAGGTGAAGTTAAATGCTCCTTTTATAAAGAAAACTTATCATGTACTAATAAGGATCAATGATCCTTTTCCCCATCCAATGATATAATATAGTTGTTAATAGTTCTAGTTATTGATTTTATTGAAAGTTTTCTGTAAAATCAAGAGGCAACATGTAGTTGCTTTGTTATTTTTTCAATCAAGGAAAGAAAAGTGAGCTAAATGAAGTTTACAAAAATCTTGTGATTTAGAAATTAAATGTAAAGTGCAACAACTATTAGGCAACACATTTGATAAAATTAATTAAAAGAATACATTTCTAAAAAAAATAGCAAGTGTACAACATTTTGGAATCTTTCTAAAGGGGATATGGAACAATAAAAATAAAATGTAATAAATTCGAAAGCCAATTCTATTTTCGAATGTCGGAAATTATGTCATCCGACACCAGTAATTAAAACAAAAACTTTGAAAAGTAAATGCAGCGGAAGTTTAAAAAACACAAATATTTTAAATTTTCATAAGTTATATATATAATATAACTTATGATGGTCAATGACCAAGTGTATTGTATATATATTATACACTATTATACAAATTTCTTTTTTTACATATTTACAAGATAAAACGGAAAGGAATTAAAAGTTGAAGTTGCAGATGACTTATGTCTGAAAATCTAACTAGGTAGACATAGACAACCTCTCATTATAATCGCTCAATACAAAATTAATCTAGAATCTCGAACACTATTGTAATGTTGGACAAAATGTTGTCAAAACACTCAGGCAACACTGGTGATCCATATTTCTGAGATGAAATCACGAGAGTTTTCTTGGTATTTTTACTTTCTGGTTCTGGATGTATATTCTTTACAGTAGCCTCTCTATTTATAGTAGAAAGCCTTTCCTGAATTGCTCATCGATCAGTTGTGGAAGTTGAGGAAAATGTGGACTGCTGGTGGGATTGGTTGGAGAAGATCAGGGAGCAATAATCTCAACAGCTTTGACTTGATCCTCACGATAAGCAACATATTTTGACTTAGTCCTCACACGTTTTTTATCAGCTCCTTTTTTTCTTGCCAAGTCGTTTTTACCTCCTAGTAATATTTACACAAATATTACTTCATCGCGTGAAGTAAAGTAAAATATGTACAAAAAATGTTGGTCTGAATGTTGTACAACATTTGTCCCAACATACTTACACATTCATATCAATACTTGAGAAGATATGTTGGGTCAAATTTAACAACACTAAATCCAACATTAACACTTTCTAGAACTTTACTTCATATTTTAGCACTAAATATGGAAAATCATTACTCCCTCCGCATAAAAAAGAGCGTTCACTTAACCTTTATTTTTTGAGTTAAAAAGATTGTTCACTTACCAAATGAAAAATTAACCATGCTTTTCTCGATTTGTCCTTATTTTTCAATTTGAGTTTTTCTAGTTAGATTTGCTCCCCGCCATCGTTCAATGAGAATGGATAAGAGACTCGTGAGTTTGACGTGAGGGGCAGGCAAGATAAAGAAATCAAATATGATATCCTCTCATTATTTTGCTTTTCTTTCATATACAATTTCTTCATTCCGGATTTTTCCATTCCTTCCTATATGTGTTAGATAACCAAATTTTAATATCTAGTTAATTATGAATATTTTAATCAAATTACATATTTTTGCCTAAAAATTAGTATTTTTTTAAAGAGATTGAAAATGACTAAATAGACACTTTTTTTTTATCCGGAAAAAATATAAGAAAACAAATATACCATACCATGATATCATGCATAATGATTGTGCCTACTAGAAGACATCAAGACCGTGCCAAAGAGGACATATATAATGTCCTTTGGTGAATAACAAATGACTTCTCAAAATCAATACTTATTTCTCGTGCTAATTTATGGCATTAAGATAATTGGACATAATTGCTTATTAACATTCCAAATTACTATTAGAATTGTTATATATATGCCTATAACAAAATAGGAGCTTCTAGAAATCCGATTACTACAACTAACAAATAATAGCCTAAACTGTTAGATTCACTGAATTCCAGTGAATCATACTTGCATGTTCATATGCGAAGAAAAGAAAAAGGAAGAAGAAGTGTTTGTACGAGAGAGAAAGGGCTGAGGAGAAGAAGAGAAAATCGTATATTAGAATGAATGAGACTTACAAATATCTGTTGTATACAGATATATATACAATGATAACAAATGACTAATCTACTATTGTAATTAACCGATTCTAACAAATCTAACTATTTTAACCACTTTCCAACTAACTCTAACAATATTAACAATATTCACAATATTCAGCTAATATTCAACTAACTAGTATTTTATGAATCTAATTGTCACGACCCGAACCCGGGCCCGTGACTGGTGCCTTACCCCGGGCACCCAAGTAGCCATACATCAGAGTAATCAGCGGAATATAAAACAAGACATGAATAAAGTGAAGTGAAAAACAGTTATCTGAGAAAAACTTGCCTTGCGGCATATATATATATATCAACTAGAACAGTTACATCCCTTTTTACAATTCTGCCCACAACAAGATTCTACTGCACTTAAGAGTGATATGACAACAATGGGACAGGGGCCCCGCCATACCCCAATGTAAGCACCTACAACGGCGGACTATACCACCGATAGGCCTCCTAAGAAACGGAGCTTCCCAAACGCCGAATCTGTGACTCGAGAGCTAGGATCAACGATCGTGTACCTCTACTCGCGCGTGAACGCACTTCAAGGAGGTCGCATAACATGTACCAAGTATGTGAAACTGAAAATACTGTAAATGAAATCATAGTAGTCTATATAAAGCAGGAGACATGTATGATAACCAAACTACAGTTCACAATAAATAAACATTCATGTCAAGTCAGGGACTCACGCCCTCAAGTCATCACTCAATTATAACTATGGGTCTCACGCCCACAACATAAACAAGAGTGAAATAGATATCAGAATCGGTCTTTTCTAGGCCGCTAATGATCGGGCAAGGCCAATCGCCCATAGTATCATTATGCGTGCCTAATCTCGACTTCCCGCACTCGCATAGTCACGCATAGACGCGTAGTCGTATAGACCCGCATCGGGGGTAGCTAACCCCGGTACCCTCCTGGACTCCCGCAGTCCGCATAGTCTCAATAGACCGCATAGTCACACAGACCGCATAGGGCATCCCCCGCATCGGGATAAAACACCCGGAATGATCAATCCTGGAGCATACCGCTGCTCCGCATAGTCACATAGACCGCATAGGCCGTATAGACCCGCATCAAGGGTGGCAAGCCCTCGGTATAACAAGTCAAGGGGGTATGTGATATAATAACAGTACAACGGGATTAAAGTTTAACAACATAAGCACAACAAGAATAACCCCCTTACACAACACCACAAGATACTAACACACGTAGTATCCTAACATGTTTACTTATCAAATCAACAAGAAAGTATTACAAGGCTATCACAAACCAATACAATCAAGTTCTTCACACAAGGTACCTTCTACTTTATGTTAACAAGTTCGGGTATTTATCCCCAAAGTACTCCATACATTAACTCTTTAAAAGATCCGTTTCTTTCACAAAAGTCACACAATACCCGTAGTATAAAAATAGAGTGACTATCTTTTTAAGTAAACCAAAACACTTCCCTTTGTAAAATCAAGTAACCACATTATTTTCCAAACGTTCAAGTTTGCCTAATTTCAAATGCTCAAGTTTCTCATTTTCGAAAGGTTTCGTAGTTCATAGTTTTAATCACTTAATGATATAATTCTCCTTTAAAACAATTTGAGATAAATAGGCCTTATATGTGAGTAGGTTATTCTTGTTCATAATCAATCTTATTTAAGCAGCCATGATCTAGGAAATGTAATATCATTTTGTCTCATCTTAGCTTCTATGCAGATGGAGGTTTCTACTGATTTTAATAATACTTCATTAGTCAATACATTTCCCTTTATTAGCGCTGCTGTGGTTTGTTCGATACTTATTCTCATTTCCAAATCAAGAAACATTATTCCTTTTACAAACCAAGTACTCATTACTCACGAATGAGGTTTCACACAAAAACTCATATTAATTTATTTAAGTCAAGTCTCTTATCCTTTAAGATCAAGTCTCTTAACTTCTAAAATTAATAAACCATTCTTTTTATCTCTCTTAAGTCGTTATACCTAACTTCCCATAAAGCTAGTATAACTCTTAAGCTTTTAAAACCAAGTATTACTCTTCTTTCAAAAAGGTTTCTTAATTCTTTTGAAATACTTCAAGATTCTTATTATTCAGGCTTAAGTCAAAAGACATTGCCGTACAACTACGTTCGATTAACACACGTCGCTCACCGTACTATATATATATTCTTTTAAAATATCATGCTCAAGAGGATAGGAAGGATCACATACCTCGCGACGATTATCGACTATTAGCAAAACGCTCCACGGCTATAACCCGGCTAGCCTCGTCCACCTTTCAAGTAGTACATGCTACTCGCAGATCAATCAACCTATAAGGGTTATACAAGTCTATCAATGCCTAGACTACTCTTGTAGAATATTCTTCTGATGTGATTCCAGTTCAAGTCTATTCTGTAATATCCTTCTATTACAGTTCAATTCTCTTCTATGAATCTTATATTCATTTCTAAACAACTACAGTATGCAATTTCCAATTACAATAGAAGGATATGATTATTTACCTCGGTAAGCCCAAAATTATCCAAGTTTAATGTCGATCCTGAGCAACGTTTAGCTCCTACTCCGGGTGCTCCAACCTGCTCCAAACAACCCTTAGAAGTTCTACGAAACTTCTTCCTAATACTTCAACCAACTGTGAAGATTTTCCTTAGGGTTTCGTTTAGGGACTGAAGGGAAGTATAATGGTATTTCTGGGCTTTTAGTATAGGGGTAACCTTGGAATACTACAAGGTATAAGGCTAAGGTATTTTGGTATAGTAACAATACTTGGAGAGTATTTCTACCAAGAGGGGGGGTAGTATTTTGCGAGAACAACTAGGCAAGGGGTGTACTTCTGCCAAGGCCACTAGGAGGGGGGGTGTACCCCTCGGCCAAGGGCCTTCTCAAAGGGGGAGGCTTGGACGAACCACTACACTAAGGGGGAGAGAACTTTCAAGACTTAGAAACTATTTTAGGATGAAGAAGTTCATCAACTAAGGGGGGGTATTTATAGGACAACCAAGGGCCAAGATCAAGCCAAGTGGTAGGCAAGTGTAGGGTGAGGATTCATCCATGTGTACCTTATCCATCTACCACATCAACTATCACAAATATCCTACCTAACCCAAGACCCCAATTCGTCCACTAGCCGCCCATCACAACGTCCAATGTGAGGGTGACACATGTCACCCTCCCGTTGGTCCAAAATGTTTCAACTCTCGGAAAAATCCGCAAAAATTAGAAATGACATAGCCGTAATTTTCCCTTCGCAAGTCTTGTAAAACGTTTCGTCGAAAAACGATTCTTTTCGGTACTTGTGAACAATAATTTTCGGTCCTAGCCTAACTTAAGGCTTAAACTTTTATACGTACGCCCTCACGTACATACTCTGGAAATACGGGGTATAACACTAATACTTTCACATCCCCCTCAAGCTAGGAGGTATGAAAATGTCTTTCATTCCTAGCTTGGATAGTAGGTAGTTGTGTTGAACAGTGATTAGAGCTTTAGTGAGCAGATCTGCTGGTTGCTCAGTGGAGGTAAGTAAGAAATGTGCACAAGGCCTCATTTGATCTTCTCCCGGATAAAATGATAATCGATGTCAATATGTTTAGTGCGTTCGTGAAAGATCGGGTTAGCATCAATCTGAATTGCAGACCTGCTATCAGAGAACATAGAGATAGGTAGCTTAATAGAAATCCTCAACTCCTGATACAGCCCATGGATCTATACAATTTCAGCTAGTTACTGCTGCAGCAAGAGATCTATATTCAGCCTCAGCTGAGCTTCGAAATATGGTGGACTGCTTCTTAGATTTCCGTGACACAGGAGACCTCCCAAACATTACTAAGTATCCAGTAACAGATCTTCTGATATTTATACAATATCCCCAGTCAGCATCACAATACACTTGAACCTCAGATGTATTAGAACTACTGAGAAGAATTCCTGATCCTGGAGCATTTTTAATATACTTAACCAATCTCAGACCAGCCTCCAAATGTGAAGATTTTGGTTGTTGCATGAATTGACTCAGGTGTTGTACAACAAAAACAATATCAGGTCTGGTATTGGTGAGGTACATCAACCTACCAATAAGTCTTCGATACAAGCTGGGAACAGGCAATATAGAATCTACTGTGACTGAAGAATGGACCCATGTGTCCTGTGATAGGGACTGAGAGGCAATCATATCATCAAGAGCATGTAATCTTATGATTTATTTCCATGAGAGAGTGTACAAGTTTAGCTCCTGATAAACCTAGATAATAAATAAGCTCCAAGGATACTTCCATTGATGCATGACAATTCCCTGAAGACCCCTTGCAAACTCTATGCCAAGAAAGTATTTGAGCTCCCCCAAGTCCTTAATCTTGAAGGCAGTGTGCAAAATCTGTTTGGTAGACTGAATAAGTGTCTGGTCATTATTTGTAATCAACAAATCATCAATATAGACTAGAACCACCACAATATTGTCAGCATGCTATTTGGTAAATAGAGAATTATCCAACTGACTTTGATGGAAACCAGAAGTAAGTAAAGTTGTGGTCAGCTTAATATTCCATTGCTCGATGCTTGTTTTAAGCCATATAATGACTTGATCAGTCTACACACTTTGTTTTGTCCATTGGTGATAAGAAATCCCTCTGGCAACTTCATGAAAACCTCTTCATATAGATCTCCTTGTAGAAAAGCATTGTAAACATCCATTTGATAGATGTTCCAGTTCCTGGCAGCTGCAACAACCACTACAGTTCTCACAGTAATCATTCTTACTACTGGTGAGAAGGTTTTATGGTAATCCAAATTTTCTTTTTGGTTGTAACCTTTTGCAACAAGTCTGGCCTTGAATCTCTCAATCTCTCTTGTGGCTTTATATTTGATCTTGTACACCCATCTGCAGCCAATAGCCTTCTTGCCTGCTAGAAGATCCATTACCTCTCATGTCTTGTTTTCTTCAAGTGCTTGAATCTCAACCTTCATGGCATCAACCCATCTATTGTCTTTGATTGCATCTGCATAGCAATAAGGCTCAACATCTGCAGAAACTTGTGCAACAAACTTATGATATTTGGATGATATTCCCTCATAGTCTATCCCATCTGAGATTGAGTACAGGCAACTGGTAGACCCTTGTTGAGTAACATAGTCCTTATGCCAAATGGGAGGTTGATGTGCGATTTATACACACGCTAAACGCAAGTGCACGTATCGTTACAAGTAATATAGTCTAGGTAAGACCGAATATCGTCCTCAGGGACTGGTTTTTAAGTGTCGAGTATCTATGCTTTAGTTTCTATTTGGTTAACGTTAATTGAGTTGGAATTCTAAACTAATAATGCAGGAAATAAACTAATTATGAAAATACTTTGATTTAAATCAGATATGATGGAGAATTAGGGCTTCCAAGATCATCAACTATTCACTCTATTCAATCCTTAATACAATTAGACTAACTTCTCCTTCTACGTTAAGATAGCAGGTTAACAAGCTGTTTTATACTCCTGTTAAGATAATATAAACACTCAACCCCAATGTAGAACCCATCTATCTTTCGATGACAAGATTGACTACAAAGGAGGATTAAGAGGAATAACCTATTAAGCTACACAAGTATCGTGATACTTTCGTCCACGATTTAAACCTATGTTTATTCAACTATAGCATATTCACAATCTCCCCTTTCGGATTTCGATTAGAACTCATATAAGTGATGATAATTAGTGATCAGTTAATTATCAAGCAATCAAAACAACTATTGAATAAATCTTAAATAAGTGAAGAAGAAACCAAACTAATATATTAATTCATGAATAGAGTTTCAAGTGAATCACAAGGAAATCCCTAATAAAGTGATTAGCTCCTAGTCATAGTCACGCTAAGAACTAATATAATCTCCATACATGAACTGAAATAAACAAAGCAAAAGAAAGAAAAGAAAATACTTGAACTAGGTCTCAAATCTTCGCCTCCTAGAGTTGTTTTGTATGTACAATGGATGGATTCAATTCTTCTAATGATGTAGAGACTATTTATAGTCCAAGAATCCTTTAGGTAAAGGGTTAGGGATTATGTAGGTAGGAAAAGTTATAGAATCCTTTAGGTAAAAGGTTAAGGATTATGTAGGTAGGAAAAGTTATAGAATCCTTTAGGTAAAGGGTTAAGGATTATGTAGGTAGGAAAAGTTATCCCACTTGGACCCTGAAAACGTGTCAAATTCGGCCCAAAATGTCAAAAATCAAGGCGGCGCCGGGTTCGCAGCCGCCACGGCGCCTGAAAATCAGAGGCGTTCCGGAAAATTCAGAGGGCGGCACCGGTGACAACATTCTTCCGGTCTTCGTCTGATTTCTTCTATACTTCCCGAGACTTCTTAGTGTCACGACCCGACCTCGGGCCCGTGACTCGTGCCTTACCCCGGGCACCCTAGTGATACAACATCAGAGAAAAACCAGCGGAAGTAAACTCATAAACATGAAGCAATATAACTTAAGAAACAGGCTAACCCAAAATGGTTACCTTTCGGTAACTATACATAACAAAAACTTAACAGTTACATCCTTTATGAAACCCAATTACAACAGGACTACAGACCTCTAAGAGTTTGTAACAACTATGACGGACAGTGGCCCGCCATACCCTCGAATGTACATGAATCTACAATGACAGTGGAATCATACAAAAGATAAGCCTCCGAGAAACGGCTTCCTAAAGCGAAGCGGAGATCCTAAGCGAGGATCAACGATCGATGTACCTCGACTGCGGCAGATGAACGCACTCGGGCGAGGTCAAGACAACAGTACCAAGTATGTGAAATGTAAAATATCAGAATGAAATCCTAACATTTCCAAATCAATCCACAGATATGTATGAAAAATCAATTAACCGCACACAGTGCCACATCATAGACAAGAGTAAACAAGTGTAACGCAATCGGTCTTTTCTAGGCCACTAATGATCGAAACAGGGTCACTTACCCATAGTATCATTATACGAGCCTAATCCTGGACTTCCGCAGCCCGCATAGGTCCCGTGGACCCGCATGAGGTACTCCTCGCATCGGAGGTAGCTAACCCGCGGTATTTTCTCGACTCGCGATCGCGTACGGCCACTGGACGCATGAGGTATTCCTCGTCGGCGTAACACACCCGAGTGATTCTGGACTCAGTAGTCCGCGATAGGCCACAGGCCCGCATAGGTACTCCTCGTGACGGGGTAGCTAACCCGCGGTAACTTAACAAGTCAGGGGGGTAAGTGAGATAACACAAGCACAACCGGCTCATCGTAAACAACATAAGCACAATAAGAGAAACCCCCTTACCACAACAAATCTCAAGATACTAACACCCGTAGTATCACAACATATGTAATTATCAAGCCAACTTACCACACATTCAGAAATCATTACAAGGCTACTGTAAAGCAAGTAAACCATTCTTTTTATCTTTCTTAAGTCGTTATGGCTAACTTCCCATAAAGCTAGTGTAACACTTAAACTTGTAATAACGCAAAACATCCACACTTGTTTGGAAAATCAAAAGAAACTTATTCTTTTAAACCCAAGTATTAATTTCCTTTTTAAAGTAATGATTCACAATTCTTTTTGAAGTATTTCAAGATTCTCAACATTTTGGACTCAAGTCAAAAGACCTCAAGGTGCAACCAAATTTAGTGAAACACGTACGTCTGCCGTACTATATATTTTACAAATATCATGCTTAAGAGGATAGGAGGAATCACATACCTCCTCAGCTAAGTCCACTTGCCAAGTCGAATATGCCGCGCGTAGAGTATTAACCTATAATAACCAAATACTTCTATTAACGTCTAAACTTCTTCATCGAATATTCTAGCATAAAGTTCCTTATTCTACGGAATATTGGGCAGCACTTCCTTTGTTTCTACGTACTTTTCCACCTTTCCAAGTCTCGAATTCAATATCCAAACGCCACTTAAGGCCCAACAATCCAATCAATTCAAAGGGGATTACACGCCTAAACTTGAACGTGTAAAATTCTGCCCCACAATGTATAACAACTAATTTAATAACTCTAAGGTAGTATCTTGGCTATAACATGTTCACATGCTATCCTTATTCAATTCTTTCAAATCCAAATCATATTTCTTACATGCAATATATCTAAAAGCAATATTGTCCACTACAAGTCTTTTCTTCCTCACATGCAACACAATTTACTCAAGAATAGAGAAGAGATTGTTACCTTAGAGCTTACCCAAATTAATCCAACAACTTTCACTTGTCTTCTTTCCACAATCACCTCCACAAAACTCCTACAAGCTTGCCAACAAGTTTCCTTCTTGCCACCTTTTTCAGAATTTCTCTAGGCTTAGGTTTCTTCTTGAATTTCTAGAGAGAAAGGAGAGGAAATTTAGAGAGAAGGAAGAGCTTTTTAGAGAGAAGAAGGAACTTTGAAGAATGACCAAGTCTTCAAGACTTGGTCAATAAATAGGACATGCAAAAATCAGATGGGGGGGGGGGGCCCCTTGTCACCCTCCCATGGCCTTTTAAAAGAAAATATCGACTTTTCCTCGCTTTTCGCAAAACTCCGCCTGCTGAAACTTCGAACTTTGAACTTTCGGCCGCGCCCGCTTTCTGAGCAGCGCGCTGCAACTTCAGCGAACCCTCAGAATATCCGGCGCTGCGGCCCTGCATCTGGCGCCGTACTGGCCTCGACCAGAAAATGTTTTTCTCGCTTGACCGCGCATCGAACTTGTAATTCCCATAACTTCCTACTCTGATATCCTATCGACGAACGGTTGGTTGCGTTGGAAACTAGACTCAATGAACTACGTACTAGGCCTTTGAAACACCTAGGAACTCTCAATGTAACGGGACATAAACCGCCTCAAAATTGACTAACAACCCGTCCGAAATATTCCGTCAACCCATCATCCTAAAATTTAAGTCTCAATTCCTTTCGTATGTTCTCTAAAGCATGACCTGAACTACGGGGTGTAACATTCTCCCCCCCTTAGAAACATTCGTCCCGAATGTTCCTTCTAGGCTTACTCAAATCACAATATCGACATAGACCCTCTTAACTATTCTTCTCGCAAATAAAGACGCTCCACATGACCACAACAATACTTGAGCATATTGCTAAATTTAAAAACTAACAATCAGAAAAGTGGGTTACCTGGAGGTGTAGGGAACAAGTGAGGATACTTCATCATCATGTCCTCTTCTGCTTCCCACGTCATTTCTTCCCTGTTCTCGTTCCGCCATAAGACCTTGACGGAATCCACATCCTTCGTCCGTAGTCGCCTAACCTGACGATCGAGTATCGCTATGGGAATCCCCTCATATGATAGCCCCTCTGTCACCTGGACATCACCAATCGGGTGCACTCTAGATGGATCTCCAATACACTTCCGCAACATAGACACATGAAAGACTGGATGTACTGCCTCCAGATCGGACGGCATATCCAACTCATAGGCAACCTTGCCTACCCTACGGACAATCTGATAAGGCTCAATGTACCTTGGGCTAAGTTTCCTTTTCTTTCCAAACCTCATTACTCTCTTCATAGGCGATACTTTCAGGAAGACCGAATCATCCACCTCAAACCCCAAGTGTCGACGCCGATGATCTGCATACGACTTCTGTCGACTCTGAGCTGACAATAACCGCTCCTGGATAAGCTTCACCTTATCCACTGCCTGCTGAATCAAGTCTGGCCCGACTAACTGAACTTCTCCCACCTCAAACCAGCCTATCGGTGACCTGCACTTTCTCCCGTATAAAGCCTCATAAGGCGCCATCTGGATACTAGAATGGTAGTTGTTGTTATATGCAAACTCCACAAGAGGTAAATGATCCTCCCAGCTACCCCTGAAATCAATAACACAGGCCCGCAGCATATACTCGAGTGTCTGGATCGTACGCTCGGCCTGTCCGTCGGTCTGAGGGTGAAACGCAGTACTGAGACTCACCTGTGTCCCTAATCCCTTCTGGAAAGACCTCCAGAAGTTAGCCGAGAACTGGGCTCTCATGCGAAATAATCGATATAGGAACTCGTGCGCCTCACAATCTCTCGGATATACAATCTAGCATAATCTCGAAAAGGTGCGTCGCCCCGACGGAAGAAAGTGGGTGATTTCGTCGACTGTCAACAATAACCGGATGGAATCATGCTTCATCCGAGTGTGAGGCAACCCGTAATAAAGTCCATATTGATCACCTCCACTTCCGTATGCATCTATCATCTGCAACAACCCACCAGGCTTCTGTGCTCCACCTTGACCTGCTGACAATTCGGACACTGCGCCACAAACTCCGCAACGTCCCTCTTCAGGCCATCCCACCAATATATACACCTGAGGTCTTGGTACATCTTGGTCGACCCCGGATGAATGGAATAACGAGCACTGTGTGCCTCCCCCAGAATCTGCTGACGAAGTCCTGTCACATCGGGAACACACAACCGGCCCTCAAATCCTAGCACCCCATCAGGCGCTACCTCAAATAGACTTTTCTCCTCCTGAAGAGCTGCATCTCGATACCGTACCATAATCGGATCCTCATACTGTCGCCTCTTTGTTGACAGTCAATTTTGACCCGTTTTTCATATATTTATTGCAATTTTATGTGTTTTAGGACACATCACTATAATCATCATTTTTGCATTTTTATCTTTTATTTTTAATTAAGCATTATCTCTTTGTTAAATATTATGTTTATATTATTATTACACCGTCATTTATTTTAATAATATTTGCATCTTTTTTTAAATAATTAATTGACATCCCGCTTTAATTTTAATTAGACATTAAACATTTGTCTAAATATTGTATTTTATTATTATTGCATCGGCATTTACATTTTTATAATTTTGCATCTTGTTAAATAATTTTTCTTTTAAATAATTAACTGATCGGTGTATTTTATATACACCTTTTGAGTCAGTTTTAGTTAGTCTTTTGTCCCATTTTGCACATATAAGTGTCGTATTAGGATAGTTTTCCTTTCTTTTGAGTCAAAGTGGTTAAAATGGCCAAATGACGGAAAAGGAGCTAAAAGAGGGTAAAAGAGGAGATTCCAGAGCTAAAAACAGAGAAAGTGGCGAACGAGGCTGAAATCCAGACCAGCGCCGCGCTCCTCTGACAGCGAAGCGGCGCGCCACTATCCGCAGAGGCTGCGAAGACTCAGCGCCGCGCACCTCATGACAAAGTGCGGCCGCGCGCTAAACATCCGGAAGTTCAGAGTTGGTAGCGCCGCGCGCCATGCCAGAAATTGGGGCGGCGCCAAATCATCCGGACGGATTGCAGAGTTCCGGCCAGCGCTGTCAGCAGGGCGCGCCGACGCTGAAAAATAAGGTTTCAGACGGATTTTGGGCCAGCCTGCAGGGAAAAGTTGAGGCGGTTTTCAGCCTATAAAAGGAGAACCCTAGGCAGTTTTTAAGGGTTCCCCTTCTTGCACAACACAAGGCTTCTTGCTTGGAGACCATAGTTTAGTAATTTCATTTCCTTTTCTTTTCTTTTATTTCAGTTTTTGTATGATGAACCTTGAATTAGTTCTTGTCATGTCAATGGCTAGGAACTAATTCCTCTATAGGGCTTTCCATGTTGAATCTCTAGAAACTTATGTTATGATTTAATGCATGCTTATGGTTATTCTTCTTCTTGTTGAGATCTATCCAATATTTGAATTGAATGCTTGGTAGTTAATTGACAACTAATTATCACTATATGATTTCTAATCAGACTCCGAAAGGAGGGGATTGTGAATATGCTGTAAGTTGGGTAGACATTCTTGGATTGGGGATGAAAATACCTCAATTATTTATGTAGCGTTAATGAGAGGCTTAAAAACCCTAATTTTGCGCATGGTGCGTGACGGTTAACTAGGTTTTTGTTCTTAATCCTCCTATAGAGTTATCCTTATCACCGAAAGGTAGGTAAGGTGCAATACTGGGGTTGAGTGTTTATATAACCCTAACGGGAGTATAAAACGATTTCGTAAACATGCTTTCTCCAAAAGAAGAAGACCATAAGTTATTGCATTAACAAGTAACATAAGCGGATAGAGAGGAGACGTGGAAGCCCTATTCTCATCACAACTGAAGTAAACTCATTAGTTAAATTAGTCTTTATAATTCGTAGTTATAAACCACAAATCAAATATCAATTTACCAAATAGATACCAAAAGATAGATAGTTGGTACTTGAACCCTAATCCTTGTGGACGATATTCGGTCTTACCAGGACTATATTACTTGTCACGATAACGTGCACTTGCGTTTAAGTGTGTGCATCTTACCGCGCATCAAGTTTTTGGCGCCGTTGCCGGGGATTAGGCATAGTTCAATATCAATTTTATCTATTTTTAATTTCTAATTTGGTTTTTATTCTTTGTTAATTTATATATATATATATATATATTTTTTTTTATTCTTTTTCGTTTTATGTATTTATTGTGTGAAAACAAGGGTGCCGTGATCCGTTGTTGGTTTTGATGCATCTCAGGGATCCTCAAGACATGGATTTCTACTGTCAATATGATCGAGCTCCAACCATAGAGAAAGAGAGGGAGGAATTGCGAGAAGCCATACTCAGTCTCGCTAAGTATCAAGCTCAGTTCATGGACGAAACTAGATTGACCATAAAGAAGCTGGAACTGCAAATAGGAGAACTCGCAGTCATTTTTAACAGCGAACAACAATTTGAGGAGCCTGAACCAAACCCAACTATTGAGGAATCTGGTGAGATAGTTGGTGTAGAAAAGGGAAAGATTGCAGAGATCCAATTATTTACCTTCTTGGACTCTGTAGAAATCCTTTTTCTTGCACCTATTACAGAAGAAACACCACTAGCTATCACGGCTGATCCCCAATTAGGAAGCCCATACTATCAAAGGTACCCCCTAGAGTTGAGAGATGTAGAAAATTTCACGGATTCCTACATTATAAAAAGCATAAAAGACAAGCATGTCTTGTGTACTTGGGGGATAATGGTATGTTTAAGTCTCTTGGTTGAACAAATGGTCGTAGGGAAATTGAGACCTACAACAATAAATCTGTGGATTGCAAGCAGTTCGCAGAAGTATCCAATGGGCACTGCACTGCTAATTAATTGCGTCCGGCTAAAAGACGTTAAAGACAGCGCTTGTTGGGAGGCAACCCAACGTTTTCAATTATGTTATTTTAATTTATGTCTTTAGTTTATTTTATTTTGTCTAGAACAATCTCACGGTCTTGGGTTCTTGTGTTTGTGTTGTGATTGATGTGCAAAGCAATAAACCGGCGGCGAAATCAAGAAAGGCCGTGATTTCGAAAAAGCGGGTAAGCCGCGCGCCAAGAGCAGGCCGACGCCAAAAGAACTGTAGAGGTGCTGAAGTTTAAGAGCCGCGCGCCAGAACAGGCCGCGCGATGTAATCTGAAAATTTGCCAAGTTTAGCCGCGCTCAGAATGGCCGCAGAAAGTCCCGAAGAAGTGCAGAAGATTGGGCGCCGCGGCGCCAAAAGCAGGGCCGCGGCGCCGAAGCGGAAATCCAGAAACTTAAAACGCCCAGAAACCAGATCTTTCCCCAATTCCAATTTCAAAAACCTAACTCTCCCTCTCCAAAAACCCACGAAATTCCAAAAATTTGCCCACAAATCCTCCACAAATCCAACCCAACCACAACCAAAATTCTTAAATTCCTAAAAACCCTTAGCTATCTCAAACAACAAAGCTCCATTCCATAGCCTCAAACCACCAATTGAAACAAGAACAGCGTGAATCTTCTCATAAAAAGGTAATCTTTTCGTTTCTTGAGTCCTTTATCAAGTCACAGGAGGTAGTAGTTTGAAGGAGTATTGTAGTTGAAGTAGTTTGGGTACTGAAAAGTTGATTGTGAAGTTTGGAGAAAAGAGTAGAAAAGGAGTGTGGGTATTGGGTAGAAGAATTGAAGTTTGGGGGTGTTGTGTTCGCTGCTAGTTGTTGATTGTGTAGGAAACATTTGTGCCACTAAATTGTAAGCTCCAGAAACTGTTTTAACCATGGCCACCAGGAAGAGAAGAGGCTCCACATCCACCCCAACCCCACAATACGATGATACTAGGTTTGTGAGCTACCAAGCCTTCCAAAGATACAAAAAGCTTGATACCAGACCCTTAATACCAGAAAGGGGAATGGACTACCAGAGGGAGTCATATGGGGAAGAAGATGTTTATGAGCCCATTCGGGCGATGATTGAGTTAAGGGGGTGGAGGAGATTCATAAATCCGGCGAAGATAGCACCAGTGAACACAACAATGGTGCGTGAATTTTATGCCAACTTTCCGGAGAAGGTGGAAAGGGGATGCTTTGTTAGGGGAGCTTATGTGTCTGTGACAGCAGAGGATGTAAATGCACAATTGAAGACGGTTGATGTTGAAGAAAGAAGTGATTGGAATCACTTTAGAACATGGTCTAGAAGCCGATCGATCGACCGAATGCCGCCAGCATACACCGTGAGCTACCATGGGGCTGTTTTTGATATTGGAAGAAATGGATCAAGAGCACTGAACAGGTGCCAATTCAACAAAGCAGCCAAAGGTTGGCTATATTTCGTCAGCGCCCGCATGATTCCATCCACGCACTTCACCAGAGTGCCAGAGGATAAGATTAAACTGATATATGAAATTATGAGGGGAATGACGATTGATGTGGGGAAAGAGATAGTGCAGAGCATTGAAGAAATCAGCAGGTTGGTGACAACAGGTGGATTGGGACACGGCTCACTTATCACTAGTCTATGCGCCTTCCGAGGGGTCCCAACTCTACCCACTGACACTCATGAGAGAAACCAACTGCCGGTGTCCTGTGGAATAGTGCACTCTTTCCCAGACCCAAGCCCCCCAGCAGCCAGACGGAGAGTACAAGCAGCAGCAGCAGCAGCAGAGGCCACAATGAAAGAAGATGAGCCTGAAATAGGGGCTCAATATGCGGCAGGACCTAGCCACCAGCCAACCACAGAAGCAGAACCTCCAGTGCCGATGATGGAGCAAGTGCTCCAGAACCAGAGAATGATGATGCAACATTTCGGCACATTGATACAAGTACAAAATGAGTTGAGACATCATGAGTTGCGACAAGGGCAACAAGAATTGAGGCAGAGCAGAACAATGCACCGCCAGATGACGAGATGAGTTCCCTGTTCAACCAATGATCGATGCATTATCCACCGCCACCACCACCATTTTAGCCAAAGTCTGTAAGTGTTTTTTTTTTTTTTTTTTAGTGTCTTTGAGTCTACACACATTGGGGACAATGTGTGATTTAAGTTTGGGGGTGTTTTATGTGTATCTTGTTTATTTGTGTCATGATATGTTTTATTTAAGTCTTTTTGATTGTTTTATGTTTATTTTGAGTCACCAAATTTTTTTCTTTTGAGTCATAATTGTCTGTCAAAGATCATGAATGTTGTAGTTGCTAGAAACACCTAGTGAAGTAAGGTGGAATAATGTAACAGAATTGAAGCAACTATCTAAACACTTAGGTTAGATATGCCAAAAACTCACAGAATCTGTCTAGTTGGAGTTTCTTGCTTGAATTATGCATGCTAAAGGATAAATACTTATGTGTTATGACTTCTTGCTATTTGAGGCGAAATAGTTAGGATATGCATGTTAGGGAGATGACTCAGACATTTCTTTGATAGCCAATTCTTACCATTCTTTTCTATCCGGACTTTAAAAAGATCCCTAGTCAGCCTCATTGAGCCAAATATTGAAACTTCTTCTTTGACACCCTATATTCCCACAAATTGTGCCATAAGTAAAAATATGAATTAGTGGAATACATTGTGTTAAAAAAAAAAAAAAAAAAGTGAATAAGCCTGTTGCACCCCAATAAAAAAAAGTAATAAGAAATAGGCAAAAGCCTAAGTTTGGGGGTGCTTGTCATTTTTATATACTTCACTCTCCCAAAACAAAAGAGGGGAAAGATAAAATTGAAATGAAGAAAAGAACAGAAAGAAAAGAGAAATACTGAAAAGTTGAAGAGCTTATGGTACACGAAATGAGCCAAAAATGCTTATTTTTACCTACCTATACCTAAGCCTACATTACAACCCTTAAAGTCCTGAAGATCTCTTTTATGCATATCCAGAATTAGTGGAGAATAGCAAGTAAGCATGCCATAAGATTTTTGAATTCTCATGCATGATGTAGTATATTGACTTCCGTTAACCATGATGAATATGAGTTTGCGAAATATCTAGCTTAAATGTGCTGAAATGTCATGCTATATGTTCCTGCATATTATTTTGCTAACCTTCATGTTTTTCTAGTTAACACTAATGCAGCAAAAGTAATCAATGGCAGTGAGTCTTTTATTTTCGTTCTTTGAGTCTTTTATTTCTTTCTTTCTATCTTTGCTCGAGGGCGAGCAAAGGTTAAGTTTGGGGGTATTTGATCGGTGTATTTTATATACACCTTTTGAGTCAGTTTTAGTTAGTCTTTTGTCCCGTTTTGCACATATAAGTGTCGTATTAGGATAGTTTTCCTTTCTTTTGAGTCAAAGTGGTTAAAATGGCCAAATGGCGGAAAAGGAGCTAAAAGAGGGTAAAAGAGGAGATTCCAGAGCTAAAAACAGAGAAGTGGCGAACGAGGCCAAACCTGCATCAGCACAGCGCTTCCTCTGAAGGTAGCGCGCGCCACTATTCGTGAGGCTGCAGAAGACTCAGCGTCGCGGCGCCTCATGACAAAAGTGCACGCGCGCCTAAACATCCGGAAGCTACAGAGCTGCAGTACGCGCGCCTCGCATGCCAGAATCGTGGCGCGCCAAATCATCCGACGGATTGCAGAAGTTCCGGCGCCGCGGCGCCTGTCTGCAGGGCCGCGGCGCCGACGCGGAAAAATAAGGTTTCCAGACGGATTTTGGGCCAGGCCTGCAGGGAAAAGTTGAGGCGGTTTTCAGCCTATAAAAGGAGAACCCTAGGCAATTTTTAAGGGTTCCCCTTCTTGCACAACACAAGGCTTCTTGCTTGGAGATTGGAGACCATAGTTTAGTAATTTCTTTATCACGACCCGACCCCGAGGCCGCGACTAGTACCCTACCGGGGTACCCTGTCAGGTATACATCAGAGAATAGCAGCGGAATATACATAACACATAACTTATAAAAAGATAGACATCACTGGCCAGCCGATAAGGCTGCCTTCTATAAAACATTCTTAAACAAAAGTATAGTAGTACAACTGGTTCTTATAGCCCAAAACACATAGGTGACCACAAACCTCTAAAGATAACAACTGTATGGACAGGCCCCGCCATACCTGAATGTACAAAATACCTATAAGATCGTGGAATATCCGTAAATAAACAAGCTTCCGAGGAACGGAAGCTTCGACACCGAATAGTGATCCTAAGAACGAGGATCCTCAATCTACTTACCCTTACCGCGCAGATTTAACGCAGCCTGGCGAAGGGGGTCGACACAATATGTACCAAGTATGTAAAGCTGGAAAATACTGTAATAATGATATCATAAGTCTAAAAGTAAGCTGGAGTCATGGAAGACAATAAAATACCTTTTACTGTGCCTTACTAACAATGAGTGACAAGTATATATATATAATATCGCATAAAATAGGGCCTTAGGATCAAAACAGGTACTCGCCTGTAGTATCAATAAGCACCCTACTCGGGACTATTTCACCCGTGATAGTCCCGGGACCCGCATGAGGTATTCTCGTGATAGGTCAGACTACCGCACGAGACTATTTCACCCGCATAAGCCCATAAGGACTCGCATGAGGTATTCCTCGTGATCGGGTAGCAAATCCACTAACAGTGGTATAACGATCTGGGACTTTCCTCGGATATACTCTTACCACTCGCGGATGGTATAACGATCTTGGGCTTACCCTCGATATACTCATACACCGGCGGATGGTATAACGATCTTGGGGCTTGCCTCGGATATACTCTTACACCAAGAAGGTGGTATGACGATCTGGGGCTTTCTCGCATATACTCTACCCCGAGTAGGTGGTATAACGATCTTGGGGCTTACCCCTCAGATATACTCTTACCCTAGCTCAAACTGTCATCATATCATAATCATAAATAAGTTAAGAAAACTTATAACTTCTTATTAGTTTTGTTCATATACCCTCTCATTTTAGTTTACTTAAGGCACTTAATCCTATCTTTAATAAAAGAAAAACTGGGAATTTAACCCAAGTACTACATGCTTCAACTCTTTTAAAAAAAATGACTCTTCTTTATACATAAAAACCCTTGGGCAATTGATGCCTTAAAACCAATTTGCCTCTTTATATACTTATCTTACTTAGAGTAAATCTCTTCTCATTAACCTTTTATGAAGCTAATAAACCAACTTCCCATAAAGTTGTTATATTAACTCTATACTTTAGTAAAACCATACTTTTCCCTTAACCAAGGGACTTATACATTCTTAAAACGAAACAAGTCATTATATACTTAAAACAAGTAAGAATACCAAATCTTGTACGTCTACCGTACTACATAGTTTCATCTATTCATGCTCAAGAGATAGGAAAGCTTCACATACCTCTTTGGTCAATCCACTTGCTAAGCTCAACTACCGCAAGTAATATTTCAACCTATAATAATCATGATACATTTGTTAACCTCTAATCTCAAAGTAGAACAATCCAAGTTCAAAGTCACTAAATTCTATGGAAAATTGGGCAGCATTTCCTTTGTTTCTACTCACTTTGCCACCTTTCTCAAGGCCGAATTTATCATCCAAACACCACATTTAAGGCTCAACAATCCAACATTTTAAAGGGGATTACACATCCAAACTTGGGTGTGTAAAATTCTGCCCCATTAGGTACAACAATTCACTTAACAATTCTAAGGTAGTTTTTAGGCTACAACATGCTCATAATCTCTTCTTAACCAATCCTTCATATCCAAACCACATTTATTACATGCAAGGACTCTAAGTGCATTATTCACTACCACAAGTTCTTTCTTCTTAACATGCAACACTAAAAAACTAAGTATAAAGGAAGAATCATTACCTTAGAGCTTTAGCCAAATTTATCCCAAATGTTTTGCTAGCTTTCTTGCCAAGAATACCACCACAACAACACCAACAAGCTAGCCACAAACTTCCTTCTTGTTCTTAACCTTTTTTCAGATTTTTCTTAGGCTTAGAATTTCCTTTGGAATTGTAGAGAGAAAGAGGAGCTAATTTAGAGAGAGGAAGAGGTTTGAAAGATGACCAAGTCTTCAAGACTTGGTCAATATAAGGCATGCAAGAAAAATCAGATGGGGGACACTTGTCACCCTCTCATGGCCTTTTAAAAGAGAAATCGACTTTCCTAAGTTTTCGCCCAAAATCCCGCCTACGGCAACAAAACCTCCGCAGCCTTCTCAACTTCCGCGACCGCTGCCTGGCCAGCCGCGCTGCAACTTTAGCGATCCTTCAAGATTTTCGGCGCCATGCCTCAATCCGCGCCATGCCTGCCGCTTTGTCCGAAACACATTTCTGTCCGACTGCGCACTGAACTTGTAACTCTCATAACTTTCTACTCCGACGTCCTATCGACGAACGGTTGGTTGCGTTGGAATATAGACTCCACGAACTATGCCATAGGCCTTTGAAACACTTAGGAACTCTCAATGTACCGGGTCATAACCCGCCTCAAAGTTGACTAAAACCAGTCCGGAACAATCCGTCAACCTATCCTTAGAAAATTTTAAGTCTTACATGCTTTCGTACGCTCTCATACGTAGGGTCAGAACTACGGGGTATAACATTCTTTTCCTTTTTTTTTCTTTTATTTCAGTTTTTGTATGATGAACCTTGAATTAGTTCTTGTCATGTCAATGGCTAGGAACTAATTCCTCTATAGGGCTTTCCATGTTGAATCTCTAGAAACTTATGTTATGATTTAATGCATGCTTATGGTTATTCTTCTTCTTGTTGAGATCTATCCAATATTTGAATTGAATGCTTGGTAGTTAATTGACAACTAATTATCACTATATGATTTCTAATCAGACTCCGAAAGGAGGGGATTGTGAATATCTTTGTTTGTAGACATTCTGAATTGGGGATGAAAATACCTCAATTATTTATGTAGCGTTAATGAGAGGCTTAAAAACCCTAATTTTGCGCATGGTGCGTGACGGTTAACTAGGTTTTTGTTCTTAATCCTCCTATAGAGTTATCCTTATCACCGAAAGGTAGGTAAGGTGCACATCTTTGGGTTGAGTGTTTATATAACTTAACGGAGTATAAAACGATTTCAGAACCCGCTTTCTCCAAAAGAAGACACTAAGTTATTGCATTAATAAGTAACATATGATGGATAGGAGACGGAAGCCCTATTCTCATCACAACTGAAGTAAACTCATTAGTTAAATTAGTCTTTATAATTCGTAGTTATAAACCACAAATCAAATATCAATTTACCAAATAGATACCAAAAGATAGATAGTTGGTACTTGAACCCTAATCCTTGTGGACGATATTCGGTCTTACCAGGACTATATTACTTGTCACGATAACGTGCACTTGCGTTTAAGTGTGTGCATCTTACCGCGCATCATTAACCCGCTTTGCATTTTGTCAAACCAGTCCAGTACGAGACTCAATCTGAATCATTCCAATCCAACACCATTTTTATTTCATCCAAACACCCCTTTTATTCCCCAATTTTTAAATTTCAAACCCCACTTTTCATTTCCCCCCCAAATACCTTACCCCCCCTTTATTAAAAAATGGGGGGCAGCCCATAACGTTCAAGGACAAAAATAAGGGGCAGCCCACAGTCGAGCAAAAAGGGGCAGCCCACGAGTTCAGAACTTTGAAAAGATCAACCCTTTTCATTTTTTTCAAAAGAAACCATTTCCTCCCTTTCTCCCTCAGCCCCTTCCCGTCGTCGCCGCCCCTCGCCGGAGCTTGGAGCTCCGGCGAACCCCCTTTAAACACCCCTCCACACACACACACTTCACGTCGCCCACTTCCCTATCCCCCTCAACTCGCCGCTACACCGCCAGAGCTCCGCGAACTCACGACGCCGAGTTCGACAAAGAACACCAACCCCGTCGTTGAACCATCCTCACCATCGAGCACACACTCGCTCGAACACCGACCCATCACCATCATTGTCCATGCATCCCCTACATCGTTACGGTGGTGTCGCTCCGGCAACCTCGCCGTGGAAGCGACGCCACCACCGTTCTCCCTTTTGGTATTATTGTTGGTTTTTATCTTGTGGGTTTCGGTATGGTTTGATTTTTTGCATTTTTCGTATCTCACCGGAGTCTTTGAAACTCCGGCGATCTTGGTTGTCTCCGCCATCGCTCGCGAACTATGGCCGTTAAGGATCCGCTGCGTCTTCGTTGGGACCGATTTTTATTTATTTTAGTAATTTGGCCGAGTTAAAAACTCCGCGAATCGTTCGATGAAATTGCGATGTTCGTCGGTTGCTTCTGCTTTGTTGGGCTGATTTTGCGCCATTTTAGTATTTTTGCCGGAGTTTTAGGAACTCCGGCGACGTTTGAAAATTCCGCGAATCGCCCCGCTCCTACTATTTTCCTGATGTTGTTGGCTACCGCTTGCTATTTTCTCGATTTCTTGCGTTGAACTAATTTTCATTTTTTTTGCTATGGTGGATCAAGCCATGGGTATGTTAGGTCGCTCGGATCGTTTTTGTGGGTTTTATCACTGTTATGATATTCTGATTTTCGGGATTAATTCTGGACAGTTTTGCCCCTTTATTTTTATTAAACTAATTTTTAAAGAACAAACGCTACACTTGGTATTTTATTTTATTTACTGATTTTTGAACAAGTTACTACACTTGGTATTTTTACTGATTTTTGAACAAGTTACTACACTTGGTATTTTACTGATTTTGAACTTGATACTACACTGGCCTACGAAGGATTTATCCGTCGATCCGAGGCCTCCGTGGTAGCGAGACTAATATGTGGGCGGAGGAAAGTGAAAAGATTAGACGAGAATGCATAGTATCGCTCACCGGAGGCTAGTCGACCGCAAATGAGTAATATTGGCTTCATGTCTTAGTATCCTTGACATAACACTAATGAGCCCACACTATATAAAAATATATCTTTTACAATATCTTCTACATATATATATATATATATATATATATATATATATATATATATAGCCCACACTATATAAAAATATATCTTTTACAATATCTTCTACATATATATATATATATATATATACATACATTGTGTTTGTTTGGTAATTTATTTATTATTTACTAACTCTTCTACTAAGTGTCTTTTGCAAAATTCTATGCACTCCCAAAGTTAAAGCATTCGCATAAAATAAAATAAAAGCGAAATGTCGCTAAATTCTCTTCATTACATCTTTTTATGATTATTTGCTTTATTACTATCTTGTTAAATATATATCTATTTTAAATATTTGCATGCCTAGTTTAAATATCTTTTTGTTAGTTTAATAATTAGAACACCTTTAGAATTGTAGATTGCATGTTAGCACAATAATATTAAGCCTAAGTTTGAACGGATAACCGCAAGTTAGCGGATCTTAGAGGGTGTCTAACCCCTTCCCTTTAGGATAATAAAGAACCCTTACCTAGAATCTCACATAGTTTCACAGACCTTTAAAATGGAGATCATTCGTAGTATTTTATGCTACATTTTTAGTGTCCTAATTCACTATAATAATTAGGTGGCGAATCCTTAAAAGCATTTAGGAATCAACCATGCACAGTAATCCCGTTTTCGACTCCGGTTGAAATGGGGTGTTACAGCATGGCGACTCCACTGGGGACTTTAGGTTCTTAACCACAACAAACATAGGTTAATTTATTGTGCTTTATTTTTTTTATTTTGCTTAAATTGCTTCCTTTATGTTTTACACTTATTTGCTTTTATTGTTTTGCCTAAATTATTCTTCTTTACATATAAATATTTTGCATATTGTCTTAACTGCTATTTGTTAATGCTTTTCCTAAACTGTCATTCCGCTCATATTTTCTCTCTTACGGAAAATTAACACTGTCACACACTACACGCGAGGTGTGTTGTACGCACCCGCAAAATTTCTTTCAATTACCAAATTTTAGGAGAGTTGACAAAGGCGCGGAGCAGCCGGACCATCCGGTGGCCGCGTAGTCTTCTCGCTCGAGTGTCCGCTCGGGAACCTTGTGTCTAGTGAAGCCAAATCTTAGAAAATTTAAGATAGAGCTATACCAACCTTTATTTTTAAGTCATGCATGCATTTATCTTAGGTGGGTTGATCCCTGGTATCGACGCCACAATTAGGAAAACACCAAAACTTGTCGACGGGTTTCACAACCCAACGACCCATTAGCATACTATGTGTAGCGTGACAATGATAGACAAATCCAAGCCTAAACATGACGTGCCGAAATTGGAAAAAGTGCACCGTCATTTGATCGCCATTTCCAACAAAACATTGCAGTTTAACGACTTGAACCTATTTATCATAATCTCGCATATTTGGCGTTTAGGCCCACCTCTGGCATTAAAAAAGGTCCCAAACATACTAGGACGCGCATTTGATATCTATATAGTCTGCTTGCTATTATAGTGTTTGTTGCTTTCAGCTATGTGCACTTTACTACATTATTTTGCTACTTCAACTTTGTGCATTCACTTAGTATTAATTATGAGCTATACTAGCTTGGTTTTCTGGGGCTGTGTTATTCCTTGCATTATCAGCGCGATACGCAGAAAGCCCATATCTCAAACAACGATTTTCTCAAATTTTGTCACACTTTGGAACTACGTGTGACCTGATTCCCACGGCGGGATACGTAGGCGGCCATTTCGGTCTCGGTCCCACCTTTTAGAAAAATCCTAATTTCCCATCTATTAAGAATCTCCTTATTTTGTCACACTTCGGAACTACGTATGACCTGATTCCCGCGGAGGGATACACAGACGGCCATTTCGGCCTCGATCCCACCTTTTAGAAAAATCCTAATTTTTTATCTCTTAAAAATCACTTTATTCTCCGTCACCGGCAAACTATGGTTTAAACTGGTTCCTTTGGCAAAATGCATAGGCAGCCATATTAGCTTTGGTCCCATCTTTAAAAAAAAAAAAAAAACTCGAAGTCTAATCTACGAACCCAACTTCAACAGGGCTATACTCCTGGACTATGTATCTACTTGATCTCTATGGAGAGATACGTAGGTGGCCACGTCGGACTCAGTCCATCTCCTTCTAAAATCTTATGCCCTTACTCTACCGGTTACAAAGCACACTCCATCCAATCTCGGCGATAGGATAGTTCGGTATTCCATATCAAATTCGGTCTCGTCCATTCGACATCCGCTTATGCCAAAACTGGGGCTGCTTTAAAAAAAAAAGCTTCATTGCAAGAAGAGGCAGTCAGTACCGAATAGCATTTTATCGACTACGCTCTCGTAGCCAAATACTTAAAGTCAGGCAACAGTTACAGGTCCGAACAGATCGGGCATGCGAGTTGTCAGAGTTAAAGCTACAAAGTTCGCACAAATCAGCAGCCCTTTTCAAATCTCACAAATTTTCTCTTGAGTACAGATAACAGGGGCTGGAAATTTGACGACGTTGAAGGATTTTCGTGATAGCAAATTTCTACCATTGTACCACATTCTTATCCTCATTCATTCGTTTTTGCATATCTATAACACTAATTATTACATCTATCTTTAATTTTTGTAGGAAGTTTCACATAGCAGCTCAGCCCGCAAAGCCATAATCGCACGCGTCTATCAAGGCGTCATTTGGCTCACAGGGCCATTCTCATCCTCATTTCTCAATCATTTTACAACTCTAATTATTTTATTCGGTTTATATTATGCAGGTAACTTCATCATAGTAGCCTGGCCCACCAGGTCGAAATTACTTTATTACATCCGCACAACGACATTCATCTTATTACGTCCACACAACGACGCCGAGTCCGAAAATGACTCCAAGTTCGAAAACGACACAACGACGTCGAGTCCGAAAACGACTCCGAGTCCAAAAACGACGCCAAGTTCGAAACGACGCCCGTACGAAAACGACGAACATCTGCATCGCGTCTATGCAATGACGTCATTTCATTATGCCTATGCAACGGCTTCATCAACAATTCATCTATGCAACGATGACCTCTGCATTTCGTCCATGCAACGACGAACATCTGCATCGTGTCTATGCAACGACGTCATTTCATTATGCCTATGCAACAACTTCATCAACAGTTCATCTATGCAACGATGACCTCTGCATTTCGTCCATGCAACGACGAACATCTGCATCGCGTCTATGCAACGACGTCATTTCATTATGCCTATGCAACGGCTTCATCAACAGTTCATCTATGCAACGATGACCTCTGCATTTCATCCATGCAACGACGAACATCTGCATCGCGTCTATGAAACGACGTCATTTCATTATGCCTATGCAACGGCTTCATCAACAGTTCATCTATGCAACGATGACCTCTGCATTTCGTCCATGCAACGACGAACATCTGCATCGCGTCTATGCAACGACATCATTTCATTATGCCTATGCAACGGCTTCATCAACAGTTCATCTATGCAACGACGACCTCTGCATTTCGTCTATGCAACGACGAACATCTGCATTGCGTCCGAAAACGACGCATTTCATCAAAGCCTATGCAACGGCTTCATCTATGTTTCGTCTATGCAACGACAAACATCTGCATCACGTCTATGCAACGACGTCATTTCATCAAAACCTATGCAACGACTTCATCTATGGTTCGTCTATGCAACGACGAACATCTGCATCGCATCTATGTTTCGTCTATGCAACGACGAGCATCTGCATCGCGTCTATGCAATGACGTCATCAACATCTACAACACCGCATGCTATAACACAAAGATCACCGTAACTCCAATCAATCATAATTCGACATCGACAAATTTTAAATCTGCTACGCATTGTCTTTAATTTTGCAAAGATCACGCCGCCCAAAGGTCATCATGATTCGACACTGGGACAATTTTGAATCGGCGTCTGCCTGCTTTATTTTTCTAACATCGCAGCAACCCTGTGTCATCAAAATTCGATACTGGGACATGTTTTTGAATCGGTATTCGTCCGTCCATAATTTTAGCATCGCAACAACCCAGTGTCATCATAATTCGACACTGAGACATTTTTAAATCTGCGTCAGCTTTACCTTTTAATTTTAGCATCGCAACAACCCAGTGTCATCATAATTCGACACTGGGACATTTTTTAAATCTGCGTCAGCTTTACTTTTTACTTTAGCATCGCAACGACCCAGTGTCATCATAATTCGACACTGAGACAATTCTGAGTCTGCATCTACCCTACTTCTGAGTTCTGGTTTTTAAAACAGGACAAAATTGACTACGAGTCAACATCTTTGTCCGAAGACTCTTCCATCATCTCCGTACAAAGAGGGACATGCTGTTGACAGTCAATTTTGACCCGTTTTTCATATATTTATTGCAATTTTATGTGTTTTAGGACACATCACTATAATCATCATTTTTGCATTTTTATCTTTTATTTTTAATTAAGCATTATCTCTTTGTTAAATATTATGTTTATATTATTATTACACCGTCATTTATTTTAATAATATTTGCATCTTTTTTTAAATAATTAATTGACATCCCGCTTTAATTTTAATTAGACATTAAACATTTGTCTAAATATTGTATTTTATTATTATTGCATCGGCATTTACATTTTTATAATTTTGCATCTTGTTAAATAATTTTTCTTTTAAATAATTAACCCGTTTTGCATTTTGTCAAACCAGTCCAGTACGAGACTCAATCCGAATCATTCCAATCCAACACCATTTTTATTTCATCCAAAAACCCCCTTTTTTTCCCCCCCCCCCCCCCATTTTTAAATTTCAAACCCCACTTTTCATTTCCCCCCCCAAATACCTTACCCCCCCTTTATTAAAAAAGGGGGGCAGCCCACAACGTTCAAGGACAAAAATAAGGGGCAGCCCACAATCGAGTAAAAAGGGGCAGCCCACGAGTTCAGAACTTTGAAAAGATCAACCCTTTTCATTTTTTTCAAAAGAAACCATTTCCTCCCTTTCTCCTCGCCTTCTCGCCGCCGCCTTCGCTGCCGCTTCTCGCTGAGCTCCAAGCTCCGGCAACCCCTTTAAACACCCTCACACACACACTTCCCGTCGCCCTCTTCCCTATCCCCCTCAACATGTCGCCTACACCGCCGTAGCTCCGGCGAACTCACGACGCTGGAGTTCGACAGCAACACCAACCCCGTCGTTGAACCATCCTCACCACTGAGCACACACTCTCGTTCGAACACCGACCCATCACCATCATTGTCCATCCCCCCTCATATTACGGTGGTGTCGCTCCGCAACCTCGCCGTGGAAGCGACGCCACCACCGCTTCTCCCTTTTGGTATTATTGTTGGTTTTTATCTTAGGTTTCGTATGGTTTGATTTTTGCATTTTTCAGATCTCACCGAGTCTTTGAAACTCCGCGATTCGTTGTCTCCGCCATATTGTTCCGTGAACTATGGCTGTAAGGATCGATCATCGTGTTGGGACTGATTTTTATTTATTTTAGTAATTTGGCCGGAGTTAAAAAACTCCGGCGAACTGGTTCGATGAAATTGCGATGTTCGTTGGTTTGCTTCTGTTTTGTTAGGCTGATTTTGTGCCATTTTAGTATTTTGGCCGGAGTTTTAGGAACTCCGGCGACATTTTGAAAATTCCGGCGAACCGTCCTGCTCCTACTATTTTCCGGTGATGTTGTTGGCTACCGCTTTGCTATTTTCTGATTTCTTGCGTTGAACTAATTTTCGCTGGTTTTTTTTTTGCTATGGTGGACTGTTTGTGGGTATGTTAGGCTGCTTTCTGGACTGGTTTTTGTGGGTTTTATCACTGTTATGATATTCTGATTTTAGGGATTAATTCTGAACAGTTTTGCCCCTTTATTTTTATTAAACTGATTTTTAAAGAACAAACGCTACAGTTGGTATTTTATTTTATTTACTGATTTTTGAACAAGTTACTACACTTGGTATTTTTACTGATTTTTGAACAAGTTACTACACTTGGTATTTTACTGATTTTGAACTTGATACTACACTGGTCTACGAAGGATTTATCCATCGATCTGGAGGCCTCCGTGGTAAGCGAGACGGAATATGTGGGCGAGGAGGAAAGTGAAAAAGATTAGACGAGAATGCATAGTATCGTTCACCGGGAGGCGAGTCGACCGCAACCGTAATGATATTGGCTTCTCATGTCTTAGTATCCTTGGCATAACACTAGCTGAGCCCACACTATATAAAAAAATATATCTTTTACAATATCTTCTATATATATATATATATATATATATATATATATATACACATACATTGTGTTTGTTTGGTAATTTATTTATTATTTACTAATTCTTCTACTAAGTGTCTTTTGCAGGTACCCGGAGGCGCACCCCAAAGTTAAAGCATTCGCATAAAATAAAATAAAAGCGAAATGTCGCTAAATTCTCTTCATTACATCTTTTTATGATTATTTGATTTTATTACTATCTTGTTAAATATATATCTATTTTAAATATTTGCATGCCTAGTTTAAATATCTTTTTGTTAGTTTAATAATTAGAACACCTTTAGAATTGTAGATTGCATGTTAGCACAATAATATTAAGCCTAAGTTTGAACGGATAACCGCAAGTTAGAGGATCTTAGAGGGTGCCTAACCCCTTCCCTTTAGGATAATAAAGAACCCTTACCTAGAATCTCACATAGTTTCACAGACCTTTAAAATAGAGATCATTCGTAGTATTTTATGCTACATTTTTAGTGTCCTAATTCACTATAAAAATTAGGTGGCGACTCCTTAAAAACATTTAGGAATCAACCATTCGCAATAATCCCGTTTCCGACTCCGGTTGAAATGGGGTGTTACACTCTTCACCTCCTCGACGATGGAAGACTCGGCAACCTCTCGAACCCGAACTCCATTACTATCAGAATCAACCAAACGAACCCCAAGGCTCGCTAGCTGATGTAACTCGCGGACCATGTCCCTCTTCTCTGGCTGCACACCTGACAGACTACCCATCGACCGGCGACTAGGCGTCTCGCAACTACATCGCCTTCCTGGTGGTATAGGATATCAACATCATAGTCCTTAAGTAGCTCCAACCACTGTCTCTGCCGCAAGTTCAGCTCCCTCTGGCTGAAGATATACTGGAGACTCTTGTGGTCGGTGTAAATATCCACATGAACTCCATATAAATAATGTCTCTAGATCTTCAAGGCATGAATCACTGCTGCCAACTCTAAATCATGTGTGGGGTAATTCTTCTCATGCTTCCTAAGCTGTCGAGATGCATAAGCTATAACTTTACCGTGCTGCATCAGCACGCACCCGAGCCCGACACCCGACACATCACAATAAACCACATATCCGTCTAAACCCTCTGAAAGAGTAAGAATCAAGCGCTGCCAATTTCTCCTTCAAGAATCGAAACTCTCCTCGCAAGCATCCGTCCATCGGAACATAGCTGCTTTATGAGTCAGCCTAGTCAAAGGTGCTGAAATGGAAGCAAACTTCTCCACAAATCTTCGATAATAACCCGCAAGGCCCAAAAAGTTGCGCACCTCCGTTGGTGTAGTGGGTCTAAGCCAAGTCTGATCGCTTCACCTTTGTCAGACAACCCAATACCATCTACCCGATAACATGCCCTAACAAAGCTATCAAGCCAACCAAAACTCGTGATTTCGAGAACTTGGCATACAATCGCCACCCCGAGGACTCAATACCGCCTCGCCGTCCAGATGTTCGCTCGCGCGCTAATAACCCAAGATATCATCAATGAATACTATAACGAACATATCCAAAATGGCTTCAACACCCTTGCTCATCAAATCCATGAATACCGCTGGGCGCTGTCAACCCGAAAGACATCACCCTGAACTCATAGTGCCCATACCGGGTCCTGAATGCAGTCTTTGGGATATCTGCCTCTCTAACCCGCACCTGATGGTAACCAGACCGCAGGTCTATCTTGGAGAGCCACCTCGCACCCTGCAACTGGTCAAACAAATCATCAATCCTGGGGAGGGGATATCTGTTCTTGATAGTTACCTTATTTAGTTGTTTGTAATCAACACACATCCGCAGCGTCCCATCCTTCTTCTTTACAAATAACACTGGCGCTCCCCAGGGAGAAACACTAGGCCTAATAAAGCTTTTTTCCAGCAAGTCCTTCAGCTGGTCTTTCAATTCCCTCAACTCCGCAGGTGCCATTCTGTATGGTGGAATAGATATCGGTCGAGTATCTGGCGACATATCAATGCAAAACTCAATCTCCCTCTCAGGAGGGATACCCAGAAGCTCGTCTGGGAATGCGTCTGGAAACTCTCTAACGACGAATCGATCAAGGTCCGTATCTCGCCTCGATTAATACCCGAACCATATGGTAGATATATCCCTTCCGCACCATCTTCCTAGCCTTGAGGTAAGAAATAAACCTACCTCTACGACGCAAAGATTCCTCTTCCACTGATAACCGCTTCCCGTGAAACCGAACCGTACCAATCTCTCTCTACAATCCACATTGGCATAGCAGGACGCTAGCCAATCCATACCCATAATCACATCAAAGTCCGTCATATCCAACTCTATCAAGTCTGCTAGGGTCTGACGACTGTAAATAGTCACAGGGCAAGCCCTATATACCCTCTCCGCTACCACCGAATCACCTACTGGTGTAGCCACCTCAAAAGGTTTTATGGACTCGGGCTCTATCCCTATTCTACCAGCAATATGAGGAGATATATAGGACAAGGTAGAACCTGGATCTACCAAAGTATATACATCATAGCATGAAACCAATAATGTACATGTGACGACATCGGGTGACGCCTCCTGGTCCTGACGGTTGGACATAGCATAAATGCGGTTCTGAGGACCGCTGGAACTGGGACCCTTGCCACGACCTCTGCCGCGACCTGCTGGCCCATGAGCACCTTGCCCTCCGGGGCGAGTAACCGTAGGAGATGAAGACTCGGTGAATGACCAGAGGTGAACCCTACCATCTGCGCCTGGCCTGACAAGTCCTCAAATATGACCTGCTGACCACAAGTGTAGCAAGGCCCACAAGATACCACAACTCCGAAATGGGATCTACCACATCGCCACACGAGAGGGGGTGGTCTCGACGGTAGCATCCTCGCTTCCTCGAAGCCAAGCCTGGGCCGACTGCCCGAATACTCGAATGTCCGGAAGAGGGTGGAGGAGCGCTCTGAACCGGCTGAGGTGCAATTCCGGTCTGCTGCTGAGGTCGTCCGCCTCGAAAACTACCAGAGGACCTGCTGTCCCGCCTCTTCGCTGGTATCTATCAATCCGCTCGCCTCCGCTCTCACACCCTGCATAAGCTCAGATGCGGGCAATGTCCATGCCCGGTGAAGAGCTACTCCGTGCAACTCTCTAAGTAATCATCGAGCCTCGTGACATAGCGGTGCACTCGCCCTCCATGTTCGCCACTAAAGCGGTACATACCGAGCCAACGAGTCAAACTCTACGTTGTACTCCCGACCGCCCGCCCACTCGCCTCAACGCCGAAATATATCGGCCCGAGCTCTCTCATCTGCGGAGGCAAGAAATGGCTAAGAAATGCCTCCAGAACTCGTCCCAAATGTGAAGCGCATGCTCCCAGGGCTTCTCATGAATCAAACTAGTCAACTGCAGTATCACGCAGCCGATGTGAACCCAACACTACCGACTCTGTCTCCAAGGCCTTGATCACTCTCATGATCCGCTGTAACTGTCGGATAAACTCCTGAGGATCATCCTCAGGCCTCGACCCATAGAACTCTGGTGGGCTGCAACTTAAAAAGTCTCGAAGTCTCGTTATCGATCTGGGATGAACTACGGTACAACCGAACCGCGCCGCCTCCGTCTGTCTCTGCGCTGCCACGATCCCGGGCGATAATCGCCATCTCTCGCGTAACTCTCTCCGCCTGTGCCGGTGGATCGAGGCTCAGTCTGCATGGTCTCGATGGCCGCTGCTGCTCCAAACTCTGCTGGGGATGGCGACGTCGTGGAACTCGCCGTCCGAAACATCTCTCGTGGGGCGGGCCTATGCCTCATAACCCTCGTGTCCTACTAGCGGCTCACCGCCATGCGCCTTGCCATCGGGCCGCGGTTGCCTTGCGTGGAGGCATAACTGATACATAAAAATATGTCAGAGGAAATTCAACCTATCACACAGCTCTATTGCACGATCTTAGAGTGAAAGAATGGAAACCAATCCTAAATATCCTGTAGCCTCCTGATTATAGATGTGGTGCACAACACACCGATAATCAAGACTCTACTAGATACGGCATGTAGACCCTTTTCCGAGGATTAACTGCTCTGATACCACTTTTGTCACGACCCGACCTCGGGCCCGTGACTGGTGCCTTACCCCGGGCACCCTAGTGATACAACATCAGAGAAAAACCAGCGGAAGTAAACTCATAAACATGAAGCAATATAACTTAAGAAACAGGCTAACCCAAAATGGTTACCTTTCGGTAACTATACATAACAAAAAAATCGAGCGATTACATCCTTTATGAAACCCATTACAACAGACTACGCACTTCTAAGAGTTTGTAATAACTATGACGGACGGGGCCGCCATACCCTGAATGTACATGAATCTACAATGACAGGAATCATACCAAAAGATAAGCCTCTCGAGAAACGGCTTCCTAAAGCGACTGAGATCCTAAGAGCGAGGATCAACGACCGATGTACCTCGACCTGCGGCATGAACGCAGCGCCCGGGCGAGGTCGATAACAGTACCAAGTATGTGAAACGAGAAAATCAGTAATGAAATCATAACATTTCCAAATCAATCCACGATATGTATGAAAAATCAATTAACGCATACGATTGCCACAACATAGACAAGAGTAAACAAGTGTAACGCAACCGGTCTTTTCTAGGCCGCTAATGATCAAACAGGCCACTCACCCATAGTATCATTATACGAGCCTAATCTCGACTTCCGCGGCCGCATAGTCCCGTGGACCGCATGAGGTACTCGCCGCGACGGTAGCTAACCCGCGGTATTTTCTCGACTCCGCGATCCGCATGGCCACTGGACGCATGAGGTATTCTCGCGGCAGAACACACCCGAGTGATTCTGGACTCAGAGTCGCGTAAAGCCACCGGGCCCGCATGAGGTACTCCTCGCATCGGGGGTAGCTAACCCGCGGTAACTTAACAAGTCAGGGGGGTAAGTGAGATAACACAAGCACAACCGGCTCATCGTAAACAACATAAGCACAATAAGAGAAACCCCCTTACCACAACAAATCTCAAGACATTAACACCCGTAGTATCAAAACATATGTACTTATCAAGTCAACTTACCACACATTCAGAAATCATTACAAGGCTAATGTAAAGCGAGTAAGTAAACCATTCTTTTTATCTTTCTTAAGTCGTTATGGCTAACTTCCCATAAAGCTAGTGTAACACTTAAAACTTGTAATAACGCAAAACATCCACACTTGTTTGGAAAATCAAAAGAAACTTATTCTTTTAAACCCAAGTATTAATTTCCTTTTTAAAGTAATGATTCATAATTCTTTTTGAAGTATTTCAAGATTCTCAACATTTTGGACTCAAGTCAAAAGACCTCAAGGTGCAACCAAATTTAGTGAAACACGACGCTCACTGCATCTATATATTTTACAAATATCATGCTTAAGAGGATAGGAGGAATCACATACCTCCCGCTAAGTCCACTTGCCAAGTCGAATATCGCCGCGTGAAGTATCAACCTATAATAACCAAATACTTCTATTAACGCCTAAACTTCTTCGTCGAATATTCTAGCATAAAGTTCCTTATTCTACTAATATCAAGCAGACTTCCTTTGTTTCTACGTACTTTTCCACCTTTCCAAGGCTCGAATTCAATATCCAAACGCCACTTAAGGCCCAACAATCCAATCAATTCAAAGGGGATTACACGCCTAAACTTGAACGTGTAAAATTCTGCCCCACAATGTATAACAACTAATTTAATAACTCTAAGGTAGTATCTTGGCTATAACATGTTCACATGCTATCCTTATTCAATTATTTCAAATCCAAATCATATTTCTTACATGCAATATATCTAAAAGCAATATTGTCCACTACAAGTCTTTTCTTCCTCACATGCAACACAATTTACTCAAGAATAGAGAAGAGATTGTTACCTTAGAGCTTACCCAAATTAATCCAACAACTTTCACTTGTCTTCTTTCCACAATCACCTCCACAAAACTCCTACAAGCTTGCCAACAAGTTTCCTTCTTGCCACATTTTTCAGAATTTCTCTAGGCTTAGGTTTCTTCTTGAATTTCTAGAGAGAAGGGAGAGGAAATTTAGAGAGAAGGAAGAGCTTTTTAGAGAGAAGAAGGAGCTTTGAAGAATGACCAAGTCTTCAAGACTTGGTCAATAAATAGGACATGCAAAAATCAGATGGGGGGACACTTGTCACCCTCCCATGGCCTTTTTAAAAGAAAATATCTGACTTTTCCTCAGTTTTCCGCAAAAACTCCGCCTCGGCGCCGCGGCGCTGAAACTTCTGCGAACTTTCGGAACTTCCGGCGCCGCGGTGCTGCAACTTCAGCGAACCCTCCGAATATCTGGCGCCACGGCCTTGCATCTGGCGTCGCGGCCCTGCATCTGGCGTCGCGGCCCTGCATCTGGCGCCGCGGCGCTGTGGCCCCCTGACCGAAAATGTTTTCTGCTTGACCGCGTACTGAACTTGTAATTCCCATAACTTCCTACTCCGATATCCTATCGACGAACGGTTGGTTGCGTTGGAAACTAGACTCAACGAACTACGTACTAGGCCTTTGAAACACCTAGGAACTCTCAATGTAATGGGACATAAACCACCTCAAAATTGACTAACAACCCGTCCGAAACATTCCGTCAACCCATCATCCTAAAATTTAAGTCTCAATTCCTTTCGTATGTTCTCTAAAGCATGACCTGAACTACGGGGTGTAACACTCAGGCTTCATTTCTTGGCCCTTTTAGTGTGCAATTCCATCTCATTTATGCTCATTTCATCTCCTTTTTGTCATTTATCCATTTCTGACCGCTGTGACACAAAAGAAAGGAAAACGACCCTAATACTATACTAAACATAAATGAAATGAGTAAAATACTAACTAAAAATGAATCAAAAAGTGTGTATAAAATACACTGATCAAACACCCGCAAACTTAACCTTTGCTCGCCCTCGAGTAAAGATAAAAAAGATAGAAATAAAGACATGAAAGAAAAGAAAATAAAATGACTCAAAGATACTGATCAATCTGCTGCAAAATTGCCACTTAGAAAAGCACGAAGGTTAGTATAATAATATGCAGGAACATATAACATTAATTTTTAGCATTCTAAGCACTCAAGTCAGATATTTCGCGAATTCAATTCAATCATGCTCAATGGATGTAAAAATACCTAACTATGCATGTCAATTTCAAAATCCTATGGCATATTCACTTGCTATTCTCCACTAATCATGGATACACATATTAGATATCTTCAGGGCTTTTCAGGGTTGTAATGTAGGCTTAGGCAGAGGTAGGTAAAAATAGGCTTTTAGGCTCAATCTTACGTACCATAAGCTCTTTTGCTTTTCAATTCTTCCCTTTTCTTTTTTATTCTCTTTTTCACTTCATACCTATCTTTCCCCTCTTTTGTTTTGAGAGAATGATGTGTATTATGAATAGCAGGCACCCCCAAACTTAGGCTTTTGCCTATTTATTATTACTTTTTCATTGGGGTGCATCAAAATTGTTCACTCTCTTTTGTCTCTTTTTCAACACTTTATATTCTAGACAACTCAATTTTCCACTTATGACACAAATATGGAATTATAGGGTGTCAAAGAAAAGATCTTATTTTAGGCTCAAAGGGCTGACTAGAGATACAATTTTAATGTCAGGGATAGGCAATGAATGGTAAGAAATGATTAACAAAGAAATGTCTGAGTCATCTCCCTAACATGCATATCCTAACTATTTCTCCTCAAATATCAAGCAAGCAGACACATAGATTTAATCATTAACAATGCATAAATCAAGCAAGATACCCCAAATAGTTCGATTTCATGAATTTTTGGCATATCTATCCTAAGTGTTCAGATTTTCTGCTTCTAATTCCATTTTACTTCATTTAGGCGTTTCAAGTGACTACAACATGCATGATCATAAAAAAAATGATGACTCAAAAATACTCAAAAACACACAAAACAAATAAAAAAGACTCAAAAACAATAAGACACCCCCCAAACATAAATCACACATTGTCCCCAATGTGTGAAGACTAAAAATAGGGACAACATACTGACACAACACATTGGTCATAACGGAGGTCTGGGAGGAAAAATTCTGGAATTTGCACGAAATATGGCTCTCTGAAGTTCCGGCACCACGACGCTGATTCTGGGCGTCGTGGCGCTGACGACGGCTTTTCCTTTTTTTCAGCATTTTGCTCCTTTTTCCTCAGAGTTAGCTTTCATTCCACCTGTCATCCAACAACACAAAACAAGAACCCAAGACCGTGAGACTGTTCAAGACAAAATAAAACAAACTAAAGACAAAAATCAAACTAACATAATTAAAAACATTGGGTTGCCTCCCAACAAGCGCTGTCTTTAACGTCTTTTAGCCGAACGCAGTTAATCTTTACGAGTGCCCATTGGATCCTTCTGCCAACTGTTTGCAAGCCGCATAGTTATTGTTGCAAGTCTCACTTTTCCTACAACAATCTTTTCAACTAAGGGCTTCAGATATAAGATTATCCCCCAAGTGCACAAGACATGCTTGTCTTCTAGGCTCTCTATAATGTAGGGATCAGTGAGATTCCCAACATCTCTCAACTCTAGGGGGTGCCCTTGATGGTATGGACTTCCTATTTGGGGATCAATAGTGACCGCTGGTGATACTTCTTTTGCAATAGGCACAGGAAAAAGAATTTCCAAAGAATCCAAAAAGGTGAATAATTGGATCTCAATAATCTTTTCCTTCTTTACACCAACTATCTCGCCAGATTCCTCAACAGCTGGGTGTGGTTCAGGTTCCTCAATTTGCTTATCACTTCCCACAACGGTATCGCTAGGCAGACTTTCTTGAAGTGTATTGCTCATCCAATCCATTAGTTGCCGTATTTGTGTCTCCAAATTTCTGAGGGACACTCTTGTCTCATCCATGAACTGAGACTGACACTTGGTGAGACTGAGTATGCCTGCCTGCAACTCATCTAGATCTTCTTCCAGAACCTGTGAGTTAAGTTGTTGTTGATGAATTTGCTGCCCCTGATAGAAGTAGTAGCCCATGGACCTGTATATATATATTGAATTTAACCTGCAAAATAAAAAAAATAAAAAGTGATAAAAAGATGCTCGCAGAACAAGTTAGACTTTTCTTGGAGCAACCAAATTAGAAATAAGAATAGATAAATCGATATTGAAAGTACGCCAATCCCGACAACGGCGCCAAAAACTTGATGTGCGATTTATGCACACGCTAAATGCAAGTGCACGTATCGTTACAAGTAATATAGTCTAGGTAAGACCGAATATCGTCCTCAGGGACTGGTTTTCAAGTACCGATTATCTATGCTTTAGTTTCTATTTGGTTAACGTTAATTGAGTTGAAATTCTAAACTAATAATGCAGGAAATAAACGAATTATGAAAATACTTTGATTTAAATCAGTTATGATGGAGAATTAGGGCTTCCAAGATCATCAATTATCCCCTCTATTCAATCCTTAATACAATTAGACTAACTTCTTCTTCTACGTTAAGATAGCAGGTTAACTAAGCCGTTTTATACTCCTGTTAAGGTAATATAAACACTCAACCCCAATGTAGAACCCTTCTATCTTTCGATGACAAGATTGACTACAAAGGAGGATTAAAAGCAATAACCTATTAACCTACACAAGTATCGGGGTACTTTCGTCCACGATTTAAATCTATGTTTATTCAACTATAACATATTCACAATCTTCCCTTTCGGATTTCGATTAGAACTCATATAAGTGATGATAATTAGTGATCAGTTAATTATCAAGCAATCAAAACAACTATTGAATAAATCTTAAATAAGTGAAGAAGAAACCAAACTAATATATTAGTTCATGAATAGAGTTTCAAGTGAATCACAAGGAAATCCCTAATAAAGTGATTAGCTTCTAGCCATAGTCACGCTAAGAACTAATATAATCTCCATACATGAACTGAAATAAACAAAGCAAAAGAAAGAAAATAAAATACTTGAAATAGGTCTCAAATCTTCGCCTACTAGAGTTGTTTTGTATGTACAATGGATGGATTCAATTCTTCTAATGATGTAGAGACTATTTATAGCCCAAGAATTCTTTAGGTAAATGGTTAGGGATTATGTAGGTAGGAAAAATTATAGAATCCTTTAGGTAAATGGTTAAGGATTATGTAGGTATGAAAAGTTATAGAATCCTTTAGGTAAAGGGTTAAGGATTATGTAGGTAGGAAAAATTATCCCTTTTGGACCCTGAAAACGTGTCAAATTCGGCCCAAAACGTCAAAAATACAGCGTCGGCGTCGTGGCCCTGCAGTCGGGTGCCACGACGCCTGAAAATCAGAGGCATTTCGGAAAATGCAGAGGGAGGCGCGGCGGCGCTGCTGCCAGGCGCCGGTGACAACATTCTTCCGGATTTTTCGTTTCTTCGTCCTTTTTTCGTCCGGTCTTCGTCTGATTTCTTCTATACTTCCCGGGGACTTCTTAGGCTTCATTTCTTGGCCCTTTTAGTGTGCAATTCCATCTCATTTATGCTCATTTCATCTCCTTTTTGTCATTTCTCCATTTCTGACCGCTGTGACACAAAAGAAAGGAAAACGACCATAATACTATACTAAACATAAATAAAATGAGTAAAATACTAACTAAAAATGACTCAAAAAGTGTGTATAAAATACACCGATCAGAGGTCTACCAGTTCTGGTAGATCTTCTGGCATTAGATCTATGTGGTTGGTTATCTTGACACCTTGCAACATCAACATGTTCAGTGTGTACATCCTCTGCCACTGCATCAGTATTAGAATTCCCAGAGACATGTTGCTGTGAAGATCCATTGAATTAAGTGTAGACCAGATCATCATAACATAAGTGGTCATAAACTTGAATAAGAACATCCATGTCCTCTGCAGTATCTTTGAATGGAAAAATTGTCTCCATGAAAACAACATTCATGCACATGAAAATTATTTTTCTATCCAAATCATAAAGCTTATATCCCTTTTGTGCACTCCAATATCCTAAGAGGACATAACCCTAGGACTGAACTTGTCCTGTCTAAGTAAGGTAGTAGCAAAGCACAAACATCCTACCACTCTTAGACGTGATAGTGAAGGACATTTGTTATATAAAAATTAATAAGGTGATTTATTCTACAAGACGGTGGATGAAATTCTATTCAGTATGTATGCTGGCACTTCCACACAATACCCCCAAAATCTGTCTGGCATAGAAGCATGTATTTTAATGGCTCTAGCAGTCTCGAGTAGGTGCCTATGTTTCTTTCTACTATCCTATTTTGTTGTGGTGTATAAGGACATAAACTCTCATGGATCACACTATGTTGTTGAAACAATTCCTTGCAGTTTTGATTAAAAAATTCAGTACCATTGTCTGATCTTATTTTATTTATTTTTACATCAAACTGAGTATGAATCTCAGTGAAGAAATATTTGAGCAGAGTACTCACGTCAGTCTTAAGTCTCATTAGAAATATCCAAGTCCATCTAGAGTAATCATCTACAATAGTCAAAAAGTATCTCATTCCATTGTATGTCTCAATTTTGTATGGTCCCCTTACATCCATATATAACATTTGAAATGGTCCTGATGCTCTACTTGAACTAACAGGAAAAGTAATTCTACATTGTCTAGCCAAAGGACACACTTCACAATTATTGAAAGTAAAAGAAGAACAAGAGAAAGCTGGAATTCTCATCATAACAGCTATAGGAACATGACACAATCTCTGATGCCATGTAACTGCATCCACTTGTTGAGTGACTGCCAGACATCTACTCAATATTCCCTCCTTATTCTGTGTATCTACATTCATCACATATAACCCATCCTCCTCATTACCAATCCCCATCACATTCCCAGATGAGAGATCCTGAAACACACAATAATATGGAAAGAATGAAACACTGTAATTCAGTTTTTTGTCACATTCGAAATAGAAATGATATTAAATATGAAATATGGTACACACAGAACATTCTTAAGCACATAACCTTGCCCTAAATGACAATCACCAACATGTGTAATCTTAGTTGATTCCCCTGTAGGTAGTTGCACTTTGCCTGCATTCTCTACCATATTTTTGTTATGTAAGTATTCTTTATTACTAACCATGTGATTAGTGGCACCTGAGTCTAGAATCCATTTTAATAGTTTCTCACAAGTAATAATTTTACCTGTCATGTTTGCACTTGCACTAGACTCTCCAATTTTTCCATTCAACATGTTGAGTAACTGCTGATGCTGACTTGGTGTAAACTGGTTTCCCATATGAAATTGTCCTGAACTGTTCTGATAATGCATCCCATTGTGTGGATAATGAGATTGTCCTGCATTGTGTTGGTAATGTAGTCCACTGTGGTGATTGTGTGCCATATTACCATCCTGTCCTCCTTGTCCATCATTTTCAAAAGCTGAATTTCCTCCAGTCACTGCATTTGCTCTTTTTGCCTTTCCCTTGAAATTTTCCGGATAGCCATGTAGTCTATAGTAGTCGTCTTCTATATGTCCAGTCTTATGGCAATAATCACACTTCATCAATTTGAGACAATATATCTTGAAATGCCCCTTGACATGACAGTAATCACACATTGCATTCGGATTATATGGCATTCTTTGTTTCACATTTCCACTCCTAGTTGTGAGCATAACCATAAATTCCATTGTATCCTGTATTACTCTAGTCGAGCCTGCAACTATCCTTTGGCTCTCCTCTTGATTGATCATACCATATACCTGATTTAAGTTAGGTATTTGCTGCATCATCAGCATCTGACTTCTAACTTGGCATATTCATCGTTCAGTCCCATTAGAAACTGTAACATCCTCTAGAACTGTATGTGATCCACGAACTCCTTTGACTTTGGACAACAGTTTGGTGGTGGCATGATCGAATCGTACTCATCCCATAAGTCCTTGAGCTTGGAATAGTACACAGAAACCGACATTGTACCCTGTCTCATGGTGAAGATCTCTTTGTGCAACTGGAAAGTCCTAGAGTTGTTTATTTTGTTGAATCTATCTCTCAAATCTTCCCATATTGCATAAGAATCAGAATTAAACAATATATCAGTAAGTAAGCTTTTGCTTACATTTCCCATTAACCACGAAACAACAATCGCATTGCACCTATCCCATAGATTCACAAGATTTCCATCAAACGAGTCTCTTCTAATGGTCCCATCGATGAATCCTATCTTGTTTTTCCCAAGCAGTGTCAATTTCATCGCCCTGCTCCACAACGTGTAATTATCCATTCCATTTAACACCACACCAACAATCAACGATCCTGGTGCATCCGGCGAAAATAGATAAAGAGGATGATTGTGATCGATGTTGATTACCACTGCTGTATTTGTCATATTTTCTCCACAAGTCCCCATACTATTATCAATTTCCGATTGCATGCAGTATCGCTTATCTCCAATTTGTCCAAAATTTACTCGATTAGATCAGTAATGATTTGGATCTTCAATTGCATGTCTCCGATTGTCCTTTGAAACTGATTGTGTATTTGGATGCACAAATTCAGATTTCAATCGATTGCAATTTCTCTCCAAATCAAACAATTATCCTTTCGCTCAACCAGAATACACCTCAATTTAAAAAAACTCGATCGAAAACCAAAATCTTGATCGAAAAACAGTTCACGACTTCGAATCTCGATCGAAAGTCAGTTCGCCGTATCACCGGTCCTTCTAATCGATCATCCTGCTTTGATACCATGTTAGATTCACTGAATTTCAGTGAATCATACGTGTATGTTCATATGCGAAGAAAAGAAAAAGGAAGAAGAAGTGTTTGTGCGAGAGAATGGGGAAAGAGAAAGGGCTGAGAAGAAGAAGAGAAAATCGTATATTAGAATGAATGAGACTTACAAATATTTGTTGTATACAGATATATATATATATACACAATGATAACAAATGACTAAACTACCCTTGTAATTAACTGATTCTAACAAATTTAACTACTTTAACCACTTTCCAACTAACTCTAACAATATTAACAATATTCACAATATTCAGCTAATATTCAACTAACTAGTATTGGATGAATCTAATACTTTCACATAAACTCCATATATATCCACACAAAATTTTCATATGAAAAGCATAGAGGTGTGTAATTTTAAATTCAAAGGAGGAAGTGGAAATCATATTCGATCATGTTAGAGAATAATCCATGAGTCATTTGACCTTGTCCTTTATATATCTTTTACATCACTTTCATTTTTTTGGTCCTTTGATTTTTTGTAATTAATGTGAGTTTTATGGGACTATTAATAGAAATACCAAAGAAATCAGAAATCACTACGTGCATATGAGTTTTGATTTTTCTTAAATGATAATTATTATTACTTTTATTCTTAACTAAAATAATAAGATAAGATATATTGAAAACATAGGAAAAAAGCCAAAAAAAAAATAATAAATAAATGCCAATAGAGGCCACAAAGAGGTGCCACATATGATTATCTATTTCTAGCTTTATATTATATATTGATTATCCGGACAAATATAACTTCATGTGCGCAGGATACATGCACTTGTGTATATCGATGCATTTTTCATGTAACTCATGTTATGTATGATTGTGTGAAAAGAAAATATGTCATTATTCTCAATTTTTAAAAAAGACACTTAAACTTTACGGGAGTCCTATTAACCCCTAAACAACTTTAAATTAATATTTTTTTAATGACATGAGAACATGCAATCGCTATCCTTTTGGATGCGCACATGGTAAACTCAGATCCTGTGCAATAGCGCGCAAACCACACAAAAAATTTGAACCAATATAATTACCTCATATTTGGGCCACCTGCCATAGAGAGAGCATACACTCTTTACAAAGAGTGGGCAACCCGAAAACGACTATAATTTTATTTTTACAAGTTCTTTTTTATATAATTTCGATTTTGTGGTTATTTTAATTTTTCTTTGTTATTTCTTCTTCATAAACCATCTCCATCGGATCACCCGTTACTTTCAATGCCATCATTTCCACCACAATTTGGCCCATCTTCTTTTACTACTAGCGCTTCAACTTTTTCTTCAACTCTAAAATCTTATTAAAAATTTGTTACTTATATTTTGAATAATTTTCAAAATCCATTAAATTTCAAGATTAATGAAGGCAAATTCTAGCTTTTTTATTCGGGTTTCAGCCCGATCCCTTATAAATTTTGAGGAACTTATTGATTCTTTTTAAAATCTTAATTTTTAATTGTGCTAAGTTATATGAAAAAGAGATAAGTTACTTGATAATATTAATGTTAAGAGTCCAAAAGCTAGCTCATGAGGGGAAGATTGTCCAAGTCCATATAAGGAGTCTAAATTCTCATTCCATTTTCGATGTGAGATTCTTAACACTCCACCGCACGCTCAGACCCCATTAACTGGAGCGTAATGACATAATTTGGGGACCCAACAGCGGTGAACATAGAATTGAAATACGTTTGACTCTGGTACCATGTAAAGAATGGATCTTGAGTCTAACTCAACCTCAAAAGCTAGCTCATAAGGGGAGAATTGTCACAGTCCATATAAGGAGTCTAAATTCTCATTTCATTTCCAATGTGAGACTCTTAACAATTATTAAAATTTTATATTTAGCTGAATAAAATAAAATATATATTAATTCTTATTATCAACAACTCAACAAATTGTAGAAAGCTATATGAATTTGGAACACTAAGCGCATCTTAGTGTCAATAGGGATGGGGTTAGGGAAAGATGAAAAAAATAATGTAAAAGGGTAGTTGAAGAAGAACAAGAGTGGGTTGGGATACTTCCATCACCATCAATAATTCTAGCTAGCCACTCACAGAAGGATTTAGGATAAGTTGTTGCTCTCCTTCCGGTTGAAAGAAAGGATTGGCATAGCTGGATGGATTGGATTCAATCCGGGTTTGAGGGATTGGGGTGGGGTGTGTGGGAAGTTAGAAAGAGAAAAATAAAAGAAAAAGTATATATAAACATGAAAAACAAAAGAAAATATAATTTTACTTGAATTAGTACGTGTCAATTGAGGATAGGTGCGTGGTTAACACTTATTTTTTAAAATTGGAATTGGACGAAAAAATGAGATAATTATATCAGTTCAATGTTGTTTAAGAGGGTAATAGCACCCCGTAAAGTTTAAGTGTCTTTTTGAAAAAAAAAATCTACTTTAGGGGTAATGATGTATTTTCTCATTGTGTGAACTAAAAATAATCTATAATGTCTTCTTTAATTTTTGCTGCATTTCTGGTTTCTCGAAAAAAAAACTTTTTCTCCTTAGCCAGAATTGAAGCTTAATTCGTTCTCAAGGTTACCGGTCCGGACCGAGACCGAACCGACAAGAATTCAGTCCTGAAAAGAGATCCGAGATCGGACCGATAAGGTTACCGGTCCGGTCTGGATACTGTATCCGGTCCGAAACCAATCTGAAACCGGTCCGAAATATTAAAATCTCTGCTTTACTTATAGCTTTTGTATAAAAATTCCTGTTTTACTGCCTTTACTGCTTTACATAATACATATTAACAAACTTAAAGCAATATATAATAGCAATATTCCAAGGATTGATAAGATAGTTATCGGGTATCGGATCGGAATTGATAACATATAAGTTATCGGGTAATTAGACCGGGTTGCCGGATCGAGTCCTTATGTCTGGTACTCGTATTCGGACCGTTAACTTTTCGATCCGAGTATCGATCAGGTTCTCGAGTGTATCCAGGATAACAGTCCTAAGCACAAGAATAAATGATCAAGTCGAAGCTTCAAAATCTGTGATTATGCAGAGAGAGAATGAAGAGAAAGAAAAACTTGAATTGGGAAAAATGAAATTAATCTTCATTTCTCCACAGAGTGTAACATATATGTAAGTATTAAAGTGAGTAGAAAATATCTAAGCTAAACTAACTAACCCTTTTTGTTGGGAACTTTCACTCCTCTATATTCGAAATATGCCTCTCTAGGAGCATTACGATTTTGCAGCTCAAATGTTAGCACTTGACTTTCTTACTTTTCCGGCAGAAAAGGACCTCTTATGCAAGACGACCGCTGTTAATGAGATGGCAAAGCATCTTTCACTAATTAACTAACTGAATGAGAAACTAACTAACTAATCTCTATATAATACAATTACACAAATACATAATTAATCCGGAAACTAAATCTTAACACCCCCTTCAAGTTGGAGGTGTTAAAACACACCCAACTTGTTGAGAATGGCAGAATGCTATTAGTCAAGACATCTGCTAGCTGGTAGTCTTTGGCAATGTGATGCAGAGATATGAGCCCTTCTTGTAACTAGTTTCTTATAAAATGGCAGTCCACTTCAATATGTTTGGTTCTTTCATGGAATAAATGGATTCCTAACTATGTGTAGTGCAGACTGACTATCACAAAACACTTTGGTGGGAACTGGAGAAGGCACTGTAGGTTCTTCAAATAATATGTTTAACCAAACAAGTTCTCCCACCACTGAGGGCTCTGTATTCTACTTATGCAGAGGATAAGAAAATGGTCTCATGCTTCTTTAATTTTCAACTTATAGGACTGTTACACAACAAAACTAGGTAACCACTTACTGACTTCCTGGAATTTGGGCATGCAGCCCAGACTGAGTCACAATATGCACTGATATCAAAGTTTGGTTCTTTTGATAAGAGTAGTCCTAAAGTTGGATCACCCTTGAGGTACTAGAGGAGATGAAATGCAACCTTTAAGAGGGGTTCTCTATGGTCTTGTATAAACTGGCTCAAGTGTTGAACACTATATGAAATATTCATCCCTGTGTTAGTAAGAAAATTTAGCTTCCCAGCTAGTTTTCTATAAATAGTAGGATCTTGAAGAGCAACACTTTCCTTAGCCCTCAACTTAACTGTAGGATCAAGTGGAGAAGAAACTATTTTTGTTGAGACAATCATATTCTTTGAGCAAGTCAAGTAGGAATTTTCTCTGATATATGATTATACCATCTTCCTTATATACTACTTCTAAACCCAAGAAGTAATGCAGCCTCCCAAGATCTTGATTGTAAAAGTTCCATGTAGGACCTATTTTAACTCCTCAATTTCTTCCAAATTTGTACTAGTGAGAATCACATCATCTACATAAACAACTAATATACTGCAGAGTCACTGGACTTCTTGTGGAAAAGTAAGTAGTCATGCATGAAGTGTGTGTATCACTTAGAACATAGGGCTTGAGTCAATTTTGCATACCATTGCCTACTAGCCTTCTTCAACCCATACAAAGACTTGTTCAACTTGCACACTAGTCTAGAATTTTCCACTGCAAGGCCTTAAGGCAGTGCCATATAAACCTCTTCATGTAAGTGTTCATGAAGGAAGGCATTATTTACATATAATTGAAAAATATTCCAGGCTTTCTTCATAGTAGTGGCCAACAGTGTCCTGACAGTTGTCATTTTCACAACTGGGAAAATGTTTTTGTGTGATTAATCCCAGCCTGCTAAATATATCCCTTCACTATTAGTCTGGCCTTGAATCTCTCAATGCTATCATTAGATTTGTGTGGCATTCTTGCCACTAGGTAGTGGAACTAGATCCCAAGTATGATTAGTGTATAGGCCTCAAATTATTGTGTCATGGCAGTTTGCTAAGCAAAATTCATAGATGCCTCCTCATATGAAGTAGGTTAACTATCACTGCATATGTTACTCACAAGACTAAGATTTTCAGGATTTAAAATAGATGGTGATATGTGGTGACAATTGAAAAATAAAGCATTAAGGGAAAGGTTGGTGTTTCTGGTAGGTTTGAGATTTGGAATGACATAGGATATAATCATGTAAGTAAGAGGGTGTTTTGTGACCTCTATGCGACACTCTTGGTTCTACAGGTACTTCACTAGATTGCTCAACTAATGAATCAGGTTGTGATATGGGTACGTCGGACTGTTGTGAAAAATTTAGTGAGTATTGTTGTGAAAAGTCTGGTGAATGGTTTGCTGAAGTGGGATTAGGAGAAGTGTTGGTAGGTAATTGATGATGAGCCTCAAAATGGGTGTGTTACCTGCACTATCATATTCATCCCAAACATTAGGTACATTTTGACCAACACAAATAGGTAAGAGATCAATGAAAGAAATAAAGTTAAGAACAGAAGGAAAAGAAACAAGACTAGGATTAATGGCAAAAGGAAAAATATTCTCTAAAAGTTACATCTCTAGAAATGTGTATTTTTTAGTGTCCATACTGATGACCTTTCACTTTGGTAGGCAACCTTCTATATATCACATAACGTCCAGATAGCATTAATCCATTCCAACCATCCGGTTTTACTCTTATGAGTAGCATCTTCATCATTCATTCCATTCTTTTGAAACAACGAGCTTAGATATCTAAATTGCTTTAATTTTTTGGCATCGTAGACCCATCTAGTCTCACCTCAACTTTTCTGTTCTCATTTTGCCTAAACCTACGATATATCTATAAGAGTATCCAACAAAAATATGAGGCGTGGTTCTTGGTTCAAACTTGTCTCTATGTATCTTTGGGACAGTAGGATAGTAGAGACAACCAAAGTTTCTCATGTGTGAATAGGATGGTGTTTCCTAATAAAGTAGCTCATAAAGACATTTACCTTTATTGTGGGAAGAAGGTGGTCTATTAATGATGTAGGTGGCACATATGATGCACTCTCCCCAACATTTTATAAGCACTTTTGATTAAAATATGAGAGCCCTAGCAGTATCTAAGAGATATTTGTATTTTCTTTCCACCTCACCATTTTGTTGTGGTGTGTATGAACAAGTTCTTTGTTGTACAATTCCTTTGGATTGAAAAAAAAAATTGCCTCCGTGTTAGTGAATTCTAGACCATTATCAAATCTGATGGATTTTATGGTGGTATCAAAATGATTTTCAACCATGGAAATAAATCTTTTAATGGTTTCTAGTGCATTGCTTTTACAGGATAGAAGTTGGGTCCATATGGCCCTACTATGATGATGAAATACTTGAAATTTTCATGAGTCACTGTGTGATAAGGACCCCTGAAATCAATGTGTAACAGTTAAAATATTTTGGTGGAGGTGGTAGTTCTTTGGGGAAATGACAATCTTTCTTGCCTTGCTATAGGGCAAATGGAACAAAGAAAAGGCTGTCTAGAAGGAAAGGTTTCAGGTATAGAGTGAATTTCTCTCATTTTCTCAAAAGGCACAACCCAAGTCTATTAAGCCATAAAATATTTACATCATTTCTATAGAACACAGATGAATTGAGAACACAAGATTGGAACTGCATTTTATTTTGGCCAACAGATGTATTTACATTGTGAGGAGTGCACTTATTGACTGGGAATGAAACAAAACTATTTATAATTTGAGGATTATGATTTTTGAGAGGGAATGAAAGACACGTATCCTTGACTTGAGAATTACACCTATTACTAGACAATTGACACTTTGGCCTATAAATGCAGCAAGCAGAAGAAACAGAACCAACATGAATGTTGTTTGAACATGGATTGTTGTTGTTCCTCAAACACTTTGGTCACAAAAATATTTTAAAGTATATGCAATTCCTAGCCTTACCAATCTCCAGAGGCCTTTCATTGAAGGAGTCTGTAGAAGATAGACGAAATTAGTGAAGGCAACAATGCTATTTGGGTAATAGGAAGTTAAAGAGTGATCAGAAATCAAATTATACTTGAAAGTAGGTACAAAAATATCATGTGTAGGACAATATTAGGTGCAAGTACAACACTACCAATTTGAATCACTTTTACTTTATATCCATTTGGAAGAATGATTAATAAAAGATGAGGTAAGGTTATGTTATAAGTTAATAAGGCTTTGTTAAAGGTCATGTTGTTTGATGCATCAGAGTCAAGTATCTAAGAGTTAGGTATGTTTATAAAACAACTGCAAGATAGTTTACTAAAATCAATAGAGGAAGTGCACATTATTATACCTGCAAAGTTTACTGTTCCATTAGCAGTACTTTGAGCATGGTCATGAGCATTAGTGTCCCCTCCATTCTCATATTGAAAGTGTTGTAGTAGACTTGCTATCTGTCTAAATTGCTCTTTGGTGACGTTCAAACTTGGATTGACATACTGATCCATTTTCTCACCTCTTTGTGTGGACAAAATGTCACTGCTTAACCCTGGTCCCTGCACATTTGCCATAATCCTCTTTTCTCTTATCAAACCTAGAGTTCTGGCATGAAGTGTACTGAGAGTTTTCAAATCTAGAATTGTAGTTTTGGTTTGAATTTAGGGGTGGCAAAATTAGCTCAAACCCAAATGACCCGCCCAACTCACCCAAGATTTCATGGGTTTGGACAAAAGTAATTTTGATGATAGGTTGGTTTGGGCTAACCCAAGTTGACACATCATAAATCAACAGCCAAAATGAGCTCATGATGATGCTCAAACTTGACCCATCAAAATACTTAATTTTAATGATTAGAGTTCCACTCTAGATTAAGATTTTTATTTATAAATAATTATTTAAAAATTCTTTTATTATTTTGGAACAATAAAAATACACTAACGCACCTCAACTACAATATCTATCAACCCTACCCCCTCCCCTACACCAAACCTCACTCAAGCACTAAACCACCCTCACATTTATACCCATACATTTCCTACTCCACCTCACCCCACCCACTTCTAACCCACATCCGACCCTACCCCTACCCTATCACCCCGCTCTACCCCCTACCCCACCCCCACTCCATCCTCAAATTTTTATTTCATATTTTTTTTACTTTTATAATAAAATTATTAAAAATATGAAATTTTTACTTACCTAACCCTCCCCTACCCCGCCACGTTGCCACAATCTAACGACAATAAACTGCTCTCTCTCCTAAGCTTGAGAACCCCCGCTAGAGCTCTTTTTTTTTGGACTTCTAGTCAGCTGTCCTCGTTCTCCTCTTTGAATTGCCCTATTGAGTAAGGGTCGGTGCTTGCAAAAATGTCGTCCCACACAGAAAGAAAGAGCGCAGAGCCCCGACCCGACAGGATAAGAGGAGGGGAGCGAAGAGAGTAGGCTGCACGTGACAGACTCTGCTCCTATTTCAAATGCAGAGTCAAACTTGGATTTGAAAAAAAACCTTTCCCTTATTAGCTTTTTTCTTAGTAAAGGTACAAGTTAGGCTTTCTTCGCAGCTGTTACGATCAACTGGCGCTATGGTCGATCTGGCGACATTAGCGATTCAGTTTACGCAGCGAAGTCATACTGAACCGGCGCCTTTGTCCTATCTGCTTCTTCATCTTCCCAGGAATGCAGAATTTGCTCCAAAAAAGATTTTCGTGCCTGGGGAATATATGAATGTCTTTCTCCCGGCTTACTACGATTTCCGGGTGGGAAGAAAGTCATGACTTCGAGCATCCAGCTTCACCATCGCCGCTTCTCCTTCTTCTAAGACTTCCCGCTCGTTTTTAGGGATCTGTCGAAAATCCACGCGCCACCCGACTAGAGGATCGGTAGGCCAAAACAGAGCACGAGTCCACCGTACGAATCAAGCGGCAGAGAGGAGAACTTATCGACGACAAAAAGACGAGGTTTCGCTGAGGTCCCCGACGCCCGAAGCCTACCGGTTTTCCAAGAATGGCTTCTAAGCTCAGATACTAATCCGGACGACCAGCGCAACTAACTGCCTCGCTGATTTCCCTTCCTTTAGCTACTAAGATGTTTCAGTTCGCTAAGTTTGAAAAGTCCAAAGAGCAAAAAAACGTCCTTCGCGCAAGTTTTTTTGCTTCCTGCGTCCTTACTAGTAAAAAAGGGGCTCTTCGACCCCTTTTCTTCCACTCTTGGGAGAAGGGCAGACTCAAGTTCACAGGCATCATATCAGGAATTGGACGGGCTTGAAGCTCTCACCTTACCAACAAGCCGAGAGCTGATGGCTGTTGGTCACGACTACTAGAGTTGGATTGGAAGAGTCAGCATGCGGGGTCATTTTCACGTAGTACTAGTTTTGGGGCTTTCTACCCCCTCCACCCCACCCTCAAATTTCTATTTTATATTTTTTGTTACTTTTATTAAAAAAAATATTACAAATATGAATTTTTTTCTTACCTCCCCCTACCCCTCCCCCCTCCACCCTACCCCACCCCACCCCATTCTCAAATTTCTATTTCATATTTTTTGTTACTTTTATAAAAAAATATTAAAAATATGAATTTTTCTTACATCCCCTACCCTCCCCACGCCCTACACCATACACAAATTTATATTTCATATTTTAATTACTTTTATAAAAAAATATTAAAATATTATTTTTTCCTACCTCCCTACCCTCCCCACTCCCGCCCTACCCTCCACCCCAACCCCATTGCCCCACCACATTCTCAAATTTCTATTTCATATTTTTTGTTACTTTTATAAAAAAAAATATTAAAAATGTGATTTTTTTACCCCCTACCCCCTCCCCGCCTCTACCACATTCTCAAATTTCTATTTTATATTTTTTTATTTTTATAAACAATTTATAAAAAATATAAAAAAAAATCTTACCCCCCTCTCCCCTCTGCCCTACCCCACTCCACCTAGGGCTGTTATCGATCTGATTCGGTCCGGGTATCGACATACCAGAATCAGATCGATAAGGTTATCGGTCCGGATCGATAAAAAATCGGTCCTGAAAAGAGATCCGGGACCGGACCGATACCTTATCGGGCAGGTACCCGGTCTGGTCCGACAAGGTTACTGGTCCGGTTCTGGATATTGTTTTTGGTCTGAAACCGGTCCAAAATATTAAAATCCCTGCTTAACTTAAAGATCTCAACTTTACTTATAATTTTTTTATAAAAATCCTTGTTTTACTGTCTTTACTACTTTACATAATACATATTAACAAACTTAAAACAATATATAATAGTAATATTCCAAGGATTGATCATCAATTCATCATCCCAATTTCCAAACTATTTTAAGGGTATCGGACCGGGACTGATAACATATAAGTTATCGAGTAATTAGACACGTTTGACCTGATCCTTATGTCCGTACACGATCCGACCGTTAACTTTTCACCGAGTATCACCCCGTATTTCTGCTTCGAGTTATTCGGACCGATAACAGCCTTACCCCCACCCCATTCTCAAATTTCTATTTTATATTTTATTACTTTTATAAATAATTTATAAAAAATATGAATTTTTTTTCTTACTCTGCTCCTATTCACACTTACCACTTCCATCTCCCCCTCATCCTCAAATTTATATTTCATATTTTTTGCTTTTATAAAAAATGAAAAATTCTTAAAATATTATTCTTATTTTAAAAATAAAGATATAAAAAAATTAAATATCAAACAAAATAAAATAACATCATAGAAGGTAAGTTTGAAATTTGTAAAAGAAATGGGTCAAGTTAGACAATTTGGGTTATGACCCATCATTTAGCTCATCTTGACCCGCCCATCTTAGCCCATGTAAGTTTTGGGCGGGTTAGACATTGACCCATCTAGAACTTCAGCCCGTCTTGACCCGCCCAACTTCAGCCCAAACGGCCCATCCAGCACCCCTATTTGAATTGTATTGAGAGTTGTTCTGAGTGTAAGGTGGATTATGTGGATATCCATGTAACTTATAACACTTATCCTTGATATGGCCAGGTATTTTAGAGTGTTCACACATTGGGTGGCTTCTATTATTTCCATTATAGTTGTTGGCATAACTATTGTTCCTAGAATAGTTGTTACTGCTATTGCTACTACCAGGATAGTAATTGTTGGGTGAGTAGTTGGTTTTAAGTGATTTCCCCAGAGAACATTAACATTCAAGGATGTAGACTCCATTGACAAGTGATTGTTTGGCATAATTTCTTTTTTTTAATCTTGTACTAGCATAGAAAAAGCTTAGGTCAAGAAGGGGAAGGGATTTATCTGAGTATACTACCTCGAATGATAGTGTATACCTCATTCAAACCTATGAGAAATTATATCACACCTCTTCCACTGTCGATATTGTGGAAAGCCTAATTTTGGTTTTCTAACCTATCTGTTGATAAACCTCAACTTATTTTTCACCGATAGCGATCTCATCACTCATCTTCTCCAAGATCTATACCATTCCACTGAAAACGACTGGAACTAACATCACAGCAGAATTATCTGATGGATGCATGTAGAAAGAAGATGTGGTATCAATCACAAATTTCTTATTTGTCTGATTGTATTGCTCACTGCTCAGTGCTTTGATTTTATTGATTTCTTTAATTGCCATTGAAACAAAATCCGAGCTTGAAAATTATGCGAATTAAGGAGAACTATGAATCGAGAGAGATCGATGAACTAAATTAAAGAATTTCTTATTTGTTATCAAAGATTCAGGCTAGATTGGCGCTGATACCATGTTGAATTTAGGAATAAACAACACTAGATTAGCAGTTGATTGAGAGCAGAACAATGGATGATCAAGTCGAACCTTCTAGAAAATATATGCGATTGTGCAGAGAGAGAATGAAGAAAAAATGTTGACACCTAATTTATCCTCTAATAAATTTATCTAATTATTCAATGTTTCCGAGTCACAGATGGAGTAAAATATATTTTTTACAAGATAAAAAATATTTTATAAAATTATTCCGAAAGTATTTTGTCATTTTATTTGACAAAATATCTTCTAGTATATTTATTGTATATCATATCCTATTTTCATAATATTTTGATCACTTATTGCAATTTTTAGAATTTTAAAGATAATTGTGAAACTAATTGTTCTAAAATCTTCAATTAAAAGAAATCGATATTCTACTCTATCAAAGCCGGAAAATTGACTAATTAAATAGGATAATGGAAATACGTCTCAATTTTAAAGCATGATTTAAGATCTCAATTTCCAAATTATGTCACATTTGGTCACAATTTGAAACTGTTGATCTAATTCGGTTATAATTAGAATCAGTTGGTCATTTTTTTAATTTAAAATATGACCACATTTGCAAGATGTGGCTGTTTCATTAGTATTTTTCATTTATAAAATAATTTGGACCCTATTTCTCCAACAAATCAACCAAGCCCCGGTCAAAATGACCCAGACCCAACCCATTCTGCTCCTTTTATGCACAAACCCATCCCAATCCCTCACTTCCCCAAATCATGTTCTAAGTTCATATGACTTTGTCTCTTATGCTGAAAACGGTAAAGTTTTAATCGAAACAAGCTTTTGCAATGCATGTTCGGTCAATTGGCACAATTAATGACTCTTGCTCTAGTAACTCCATACGACCACCATACTCGTGAAAATATGAATGTCCTAGAAATAATCATTTTAGGGATAAATGTACTTAAACACATTCATATTATTAATAAGATTAATATAATTTGGCATTTGCAATGATTAAATTATGATTTTGATTGCTTGTGATTATTCATTAATGTGCATCCCTTGAATTTACGTTGTCATTTATAAAGTGAGATATTAATGATAGAACGTAACTCTTAAAGTTGTCTTGACTGATGATCATTGAGAATGAGATATCAATGATATATTATAAGTCAATATGTGGTCTGTATCACATTCTTGGAGAATGTAATAAGTCTCACTTACTGCTAGTATGACTACTAGTGATGGACACATAAATACTCTTACAGGGTATTGGTATACTATGCTGATAAACTATTTGTTATACATGTCTAGAGTATTATCAGCATGTGGGAGATAGATGTCCTTTGACTTGAGGTCAATACACACCTAATTTGCAAGGTAATGTACTTTGATTCTGTCTTAAACTTAAATTCCTTATATGATAAAACATGACTTCTATTGGGTACATTGCGATGCAAACTAAGGTGGTAGTTGAGCCAAGAATATGATTCATTCCGCTCAACAAAATATGCATGAGCCAGGCGATGCTGGAGGTGGCATACACTCAATAAAAATAAAGGTGTCGCATGTGACATCCGCTCAACAAAATATGTATAACCCAAATGGTGCTGGAGATGGCATCCGCTCAACAAAAATATGCGTGAGCCAGACTGTGTCAGAGGTGGCATCTACTCAACAAAAATTCACACGAACCAGACGGTGTCAGAGTATGCATACACTTAAAGTCAACAAAGTCACACAAGCTAGATGATTGTTAGCGATATTTCGAATGCTCACGCAAGCACACGCATCGTTGACAAGTAATATAGTCTGATAAGACCGAATATCATCCTCAGAGGCTGGTTTCTAATTACCGTTCATCTATTTTATGTTATCTTTTTGACAATCGATATTTGAGTTTGGTTTTCGGTTAAATACTAGAATAATTGCAAGAATTAATTAAACTATTTAAGTTATAATCAATTATGAATGAATCAGGGCTTCTAAAATCCTCGACTATCCACTATATTCAATCCTTAATGCAACTAGAATGATTCTTCTTCTTCGTTAAGATAGCGGTTAACTAGACTGTCTTATATTTCCGTTAGGATATATAATCACTCAACCCAGTGCAGAACCCTTCTATATTCTATGATAGGATTTACTACATAGGAGGATTAAGAACATTAACTTATTATGCTACACAAGTATCGGGGTACTGTCGTCTGCGATTTTAACCTATGTCTAGTCAATTACAGCATATCCAAATCTCTCCTCTCGGTTCTTAATTTGAAATCATATATATTATGATAATTAGTGATCAATTAATCATCAAGCATTCATACCAATTATTGACTAAATCTTAATCAAGTGAAGAAGAACTCAAACTACTAATAGAAGTTTCAAGCGATTCATAAGGAAAGCCCTAATAAAATGTTTAGCTCCTAGTCATAGTCACGCTAAGAACTAACACGAAATCCATACATAAACTGAATTAAAAACGAAAGAAAAGAAATTACTGCGACTAAGTCTCCAATTGTAGCCTCCCTTATTGTCTTGTGTTGTCCTATGTTGTAGAATGACCAACCTCCTCTCCAAGAATAATCCCTAGGGCTTTTGTATCTATCAATTTTCGTGTGCTATGGACCACTTTGCCCTTAGCCAATTTAACTTCGGAACTGGATTTTCCATACCGGTGCCGTGGCCCTGTTGACTAGCGCCGCAACGCCCAATCTTCTGTGGGTATTCTCGATTCGGCCACACCGACTGATGATCGGGCGTCGTGCCGCTCGACTTTCGTCCGGGTCTTCATTTTCTGTCATTTCCTGCCTCGGATTCCTCCTTTTATGCCCCTTTTTCATTCATTTTTGTCATTTTTCCATTTTGGACCGCTGTGACTCAAAAGAAAGAAAAACAAGTCTAATACTATACTAAACACAATAAAATCGAGTAAAATACTAATTAAAAATGACTCAAAAAGGGTATATAAAATATGTCTAACAAACCCCCAAACTTGAACTTTGCTCGCCCTCGAGCAAAGAACAAAACAAAACAAAGAAACAAAAATCAAAAGACTCAAAGACCCAGGTCAAGCAGCTGCACAATGTCACTTAGAAACACAAGAACGTTAGTTAGGATAATATGCATGAATAGATGTAGCATGCATTTAACAATCTAGAATTTCAAGTTAGATATTTCGCAGATTCATTTCAGTCACAATCACTGGAAGCATGAATACCTAACCTATGCATGTCAGTTTCATTTCATTTTTCTCAAAGTAATATAGCCTGTTCATTTGTTATTCTCCACTAATCATGGACATACATACTAGGGATCATCAGGACTTTTCAGGGTTGTAATGTAGGCTTAGGCAGAAGTAGGTAAGATTAGGCATTTAGGCTCAATTACGTACCAAAACGCTTTTCATTCAACTCTTTTCTCCTTCTTTGCAGTATTCTTTTTAGTTCATACCCATTAATCCCCTTTCTCTTTTTGTTGAGATCATAACACACATTCACATCGGCACCCCCAAACTTAAGCTTTTCCATATTTTAATTGGGGTGCATAATTTTCGCTCTCTTTTTGTATTTCTTTTTCACTCTTTTTTCATCCCTATCATCAATTATTGCTTATGACACATAAGGGAATCTGAGGTGTCAAAGAAATAGCTTTTTATTTTAGGCTCAACGGGTCTGACTAGAGATACATTTAAGTGCAAGGTGGGAAATGACTGGTAAGAAGGACTATAAAAAAAATGTTTGAATCCTCCCCCTAACATGTACATCCTAATTATTTCGCCTCGAATAACAAGAACGCATGACATTTTTCGCAATTGACATACACAGGCTATTACAACTAATCAAATTTTCATGAATATTTGACATATTTAACTTAAGCACACAGATTTTTTCATATCATTCCATTACATTATCCTATTTAATTCGCTAGGCGTTTCAAGCAACTACATCATGCATGATTAAAAAATTTGACTCATATAAACACAAAACATAATAAAAAAGACTCAAAAACACAAATAGAATAAAATTTCCCCCAAATTAAATTACACATTGTCCCAAATGTGTAAAAGACTCAAAAATTAAAAGGGACGACTTACCTACATATAGCGGTTCAAAATGGCGGTGGTGGCAGTGGAAACTGCATTGACCATTGAGTGAATATGGAACTAAAATTATTAACACGTTGGGTCAGGTGTTGATGATCTTGCATCATTTGCTCTTGATTTCTCAGCATCCTTTGTTGGTTCAAGAGCATCTGCTCCATCATTCGTATTGGAGGTTCCAAGGCTAAAAGAGGTTGCGGCCGCTTTGCTCGCTCATAATGTGTCGCCTCGTGCTCGCCTCTTGCTCCATTGCAGCTGCGCCTGCTCCACCCTCTTCTCGACCTCGTCTCCTATCGCCTGGATTCACAGGTCTGGGTATGTATGGACTAGACTGTATGTAATGGGCGGCAGAGTCTTCTCAAGAATGTCCGTGGAGAATATTGGGACTTCGTGTTTAGATCGCCACGCCCAACCCCGGGCGTGGATCGTGCCCTACCTGGGCACCCTTCTATCTTAACAACACAAGAAAACTGCGGAATTTAAATAACACCTCATTATTTATTTTTTAAAACCAACATACGTACAAGGGCAAAGCCGACAAGGCTGCCATATAATATACATACTCAAAAGACACTACACTGTACATGAGTCCAATCCCACATATGAATACAAACCTCTAAGAGTTTTACTGAAATATGACGGGACAAGGACCCGCCGTACCCATAACCGAACAAAAGCCTGTACTGAAGGAACTATACCAAAAAGATAAACTCCTGAACAGAGGGAGTTATCCAAAAACTCTGAGCAGGGTCCTACACCTGCAGATCCTACACTGCACTAAACTCGGCAGATTTAACGCAATTTCCGGGCGAGGTCAAGAATGTACCAAGTATGTGAAACTGAAAATACTGTAATGAAATCATAACAGTCTATACAAAACAGAAGACATGTATGATAGCCAACCTACAGTACACAATACATAAGCAGTTGTTGACACCCAATTTTGACCCTCCCGTCCAGTCATTAACTATAAAATTACACTAATTTCGTAAATAATTTTTTATGATTTTAATAATAAAAAATACAGCGATAAAACATTAATACAGACATAAATAAGCAATTTAATAATAACACCGCATTTTACGTAGAGTATTAAGCACTTAGAGTCTCGCGCCCGCATTTATTAATTTTAAGCCCTGTCAAACAATCCTTAATAATTAATAATAAATACATAAAATAAATAATTTAGCAATGACGTCGTGTCAAGTAGCATAGTCGCATTTATTAATACGCAAAGCAATTTCATAACTTATTTTAGATAATGATAAATAATGCACAATAAATAAAATTTTAAATAATAGCGCCGCATTCTAAAATATTAAGCACTAATTAAATAGCACGCCCGTATTTATTTTTAATCTCAAACATAGACTAATAAAGCACCTAAATAATTTAATCACAATTTATTAATTTAATTTACCACTAATTAAATACCTAAAACTAATACCTAAAATTAACTCCTAAAACTAATACCCTAATTAATTAGTCCATGCCCATAAGCCCTTCCCCTTCCTTTACACAACCCGCAGCCCAACAGATCCTCTGGCCCAAACCCGACAAGAAATTTCACAAAGATATAACCCAGAAGCCCACGCCCAGCCCTCATTTTCCCTTTGCCCATCGTCCCCATCGCCCAACAAACCCCTAAAAAAACCTAAAATTAAGAACCCTAGAAAAGCTGAGATCGCCGTACCTCCCCCTACGCACTCCATCGCCCCAGCCGGGATTCTCGCCTGAGAATCCGGCGAGTCACATAACCGAATCGTTCCCTTACCGAATCTGCCCAAAAATACAAAGTTACCATAACCGAAATACACCATAAATCGTTCTAAAATCAGTACCGAATCAAGCACGAATCGTACGAAATCAGAGTAAGAATAAGCACGAAAATCTCAGCCTTAAATGCTTACCAACATTAGAACCCAAACCATGGCTATATAAAGCACATGCAAAGGCAGAACGAAGAGGGCAGCAGAGCTCAGTCGAGAGAGCAGTCAAATAGCAATAAACAATTTAGGAAAAGAATCGAGAGCAGCAGAACATCCGGGAGAGAAGGGGAGGAAGCTCTTAAATCCGTCATTCTTCGTCTACAATCGATATGCATAGGGAGCACCTGGGACTCAATCAGAAGCCGTAAGCACAAGATAACACAACAATCCGCACTTTCTTCAAAAAGCACATGCAAGACAGTGGGGAAAACCAAAGATATTCGTGATAAGTGCATCTAGCTAGTGGATTCAACACCTGCATAATTAGCATCACAGGAAGTCCGAAACCCCTTTCTTTCAAAATCAGTCAAGAAATCAACAAACAAGCTTTACCCTTTTATTCGCATCGCAAAACCAAAACCCGAGCGAGTCGACGACTTGATACGCTGCCTCGGTTCGCTGTCCGGAGAAGGTAAACTCATCTCCCTTTCAAATTTCGTTTCTTCACGTGAATTTATGTGCTTTATGTTATATACTTCTTGATAAATTTGTTAACATTGTTATATGAGTGTTCGGCATGTCTTAGTTTATCTTAGCAAGATTCTGATTTTCTAAGTTATCTGTTAGGATTGATGTTTAATATACTAAGCTTATCATGTTGCTTAAATATGTGTTGGCAAAGGGACTGATGATAACCAGTTGGTTTGGTGCAGTTTATGTGTTTGATTACCTGGTATTAATTCCTGACTAGTCTAAAATCGCTTTTTTAAACACCGTCAGTTTTCCTGCTCGTTGTAATCTTATGAATTTTGCGGGTCGAAATGGTTTATCAGTGCTTCCTCATGTTATCGACTTGTACTATTTGCCATGTTTTGCAACCTGTTTCCTCTTCAAGAACTGTGCCGTTGTCTTGGTATAGTAACCTGAATCATCTGATCTGCAAAATTATAGTACGTCTGCGCATATAAGTTAAATACAAAAGTCTACCTTGCTTCTGTGGCTATATCTATTTGCACTTGGAATGGTAAAGGCTACCAGTGTAATATATGGAGTTAGAATCTTGACTGTTAACCCATGTTTATGCATTTTCACATGAATGGTCTGGTTTCTGAATTTGATGCTTAGTTTGATCGCATGTAAGAAATACGACTCACACAGGGTCCTTCCATTTTAGAAGAACCTGATTTCACCAATGGTATATCTTCAGCATGTATATATTCCTTTTTCTTAGCACCTGAACCTGTTTAAAAGATAAGTTATGGTTAGGACAATCGTCAATGCTCATAGTAATTGAAACTACACCAGCCAGTCGTAAAATTATATAGAATCTCCCATATATTAGTTCTTTGTTTGCTCTTGGATAATTAAAGAACTTGTATTAGTTTGCCTTTGAATCTTTAGCATGTTCATGTAACTCTAAATACCCCTGCCTTGGGATTTGCATTTGTGAATTTGTGTTTAAGTGGGTTCATCATAAATTGAGCATATCTCTGCAGTGTTCATATCCGGTCCTCAGATATCCATTGTGTCAATTTCATTATTATACAATTTCTTATCGCTTCACATAGTCATATATATGCCTCAGGTCGCTGTTGGGTCACCCATGATTAACGGAATATACGGGCCACCTACTCCTTTTAGTGTTTAAAGAAATGGACTATCTAAGGCTTCACCGCTATGGTTGTGTGTAAAGTTTGGTGAAACCCAATTTGTGCATAAGGAATTTGGGCCCTTTAGGCTTCACCGCCTGTGTTATACATAAGTCGCCTCTATATCGTTTTTCCTTGCATGAACATTTGGTGATTATGTGTTTAGGTCTTATGCTAATTTATAATTTGATAAAGATATAAGGCATATACTAATCCTTATCTTTCTTTTGTTACATGAAATGCACCGGAGCAAAATGAAGAGTCTCACGGCGAGACTCATCTTGAGCTACTTCAAATGAAGGCCCGCATTTGTGTGCATCCATTTCGCATAGGAACTTCCAAACCGCGGCGAAAGGATATCGCCATTCTTCGAGTCACCATTATTAATTCATATCCTTTCCCTATTCATTTGTTGTAATTATTTGTCTAACATCTACTCTAACATTAATATATTTAGAATAGTTTGAGCTTGGGTCATCCTTAGTAAGGAGTTTAACATTAGAAATTTACTTGCCCCTCTAAGTAAACCATTTTAACCATTTTAACTCAAGTTATAACTAAATCATTTAGTCGCATAATTATTCATGTAGTCTAGACATTATTTTGTCATTAAATCTTAACTTTATACTAAGAAACCCCCTTAAGCATGTGGTAAACTAATCAAGGCGGGCAAATGTATACATTTAGTCAATAAACCCATTTTTGCATCATATATTTTTTATACAAATAATATAAGGCATGCTTTAAACTTTACATGTGTTTTATAGCACTAATCTTATTAATCTTTTGCCAAAAATACTTTCTATTAAGTATCTTTCAAACATGCATTCTTAGCAATAACAATTAACCCTAGGTTTGAACGGACAACCGCAAGTTAGCGGATCCTTTAGGGTGCCTAACCCCTTCCCTTTAGGATAATAAAGAACCCTTGCCTAAAATCTCATAATTTTTGCAGACCATTAAAATGGAGTTAATGTTTACTTTAAACTAGTTAACATTTAGGTGTCCTAATTCACCTAACTAATTAGGTGGCGACTCCGCGAACCCCTTAGCATTTTAGCATTTAGCACCCTTTTTAAATATTTAACATTTTAACATTCTTTTTGCACTTTTAGCATTTATTATTTATCTCCTAACACTGTTTCTAAGCAGGAGATTCGCTAAAATGTCGCGGTCGAAATCGGGCGTGACAGAATGGCGACTCCACTGGGGATTTTAGGTTCTTAACCACAACAGACCTAGGGTTATTATTTGGCATTACTTTTTGCATCTAATTTGTTGTGCTATATTTTGTTTTATTTATTTTAATTGCTACCTGCTTTACTGCTTTCCTTAAACTGACATTCCGCTCATATTTCTTCCACTCTGGAAAATTCACACAATCACACACTGCATGCGAGGTGCGCTTGGTGCATCAGCAAAATTCTTTCTTCAAAACCCAAATTTAGGATAGTTGGTAATATACGTGGAGTGTCCGGTCTAACCGGTGGCCGCGTAACCTTCTCGCTCGAGTTGTCCGCCGAACTCGTCTAGTAAAGCCAAATCTTAGCAACTCAGGATAGAGCTATACCACCCTTTATTTTAAGGCATGCATGCATTTACCTTATGTGGGTCGGTCCTTGGCATCGACACCACAATTAGGAAGACACCAAACTTGTCGACGGGTTTCTCAACCCAATGACCAACCATCATATTATATGTAGCGTGGCAATGATAGACAAATCCAAGCCTAATCATGACATGCTGAAATTGGGAAAAGTACACCGTCATTTGGTCGCCATTCCCAACAAAAGCATTACAGTTGGACGACTTGGACAAATCCATCATGACCTCGCATATATGACGTTTAGGCCTACCTTTGGCACAAATGGGTCCCCATGCATATTAGGACTCGCTTTCAATGTGACAATTTATGTGACATGTACTTGCTAAATATTTTTGCACTTTTGCAAAATCACGTGCTTTACACTAACGCAGTTTGCTACATGTTGTCTAAAGGATTTATCATCTCCCCCAAAGGTCGATTTGTATTTGACTAAGCAATGACAGAGCATCGATATTTCACAAGATCAAAGGCACGGTTCAGCGACATGACCGATTCGCGGCATCGAGTGTAACGAGCCTGAACTCGCCTCGTTCCTATAGGCAAAGCAGGGTCTCGTAAAAGAAAAGCAAAGATAGATCCGATCGAGCACTCGCCCGCCACTACAAAGAAATGGCAACCCTGCAGGCTGAAATTAAAAGGCTCTGAAACCTCACCAGAGCACTCGTCGCTGCAAATAACTAAAACAATCAAAACCCTCCAAATTATTACCAGTGCCCTCTTACTACATATCCCATTCAGCCAATATACAACGCACCCATTGAGACCCACTTTAGGCCAAACGCCCTTTGCATATTCAAAACTGGGACAAGGTAGGAAACTGCATGGTCAGAGGTCCAAGCAAAGCTGTGCACGCAGATGTCAAGGAACAAGGCGCTAAGTCAAATACGACCGACTTCCCAAACCCTCACAAATTTTCTTTGAGCGCAGGTTTTTCATATTAACAGAAGCAGAAAGTACAATGGCCGAAGCAGAAAATACGGCAAAAAGTTTCTTCGCAGAAGCAGAAAGAAGCACCAGAGGCAGAGGATATGACAACAATCCAAAATTCAAAGTCCGTGATCGTAAGCGCAGGCGTAGTGCGGCATCGATAATCAACAACACTCAATTCCTCAACAAAGGCTAGCGCATCAGCTCGGGCATAAAGTCAAATTTGCAACCCACGCATCGCACTCAACAAAGGCATCATGGCAATTCGTCAGTTGCAGCATTTAGCATGTCCATGCAAGGACAACATCTCAATATTCATCTGGCGTATCAGGGACGACATCTCTACCCATAAAATTGCACTTCTCATATGTATTTATCATTTCGCTTAAACAGGTATACACTAATGTTTTCTCAAGCTTAGCTTGCAGGAGCATTTATTCTACGTCATCAGCAACACGTCCAGACAACGACGTGATCAGCATTGCGTCTACGCAACGACGCCATCAACAATACGTCCAGGCAACGACGCATCGCGATTATGTCCGTGCAACGACATCATCGCGATTACGCCTACGCAACGACGCCAAAGAATACGCCCAGTAACGACGTATCGCAAGGCGCTTCACGCAACGACACCATCAGCAATACGTCTAGGCAACGACGTCATCAACAATACGTCCAGGCAACGACGTTATCAACATTATGTCCAAGCAACGACATCATCAGCATTGCGTTTACGCAACGACGCCAAAGAAGAATACGCCCAGTAACGACGACATCGCGATTGGCTCACGCAACGACGCCAAGAAGAATACGCCCAGGCAATGACATCGCGATCAACACGCCCAGTAACGACGCCATCGCGATTGCGCTTCACGCAACGACGCCAAGCAGAACACGCCCGCATAACGACGCGATCAACATTATGTCTGTGCAACAATATCATCGATTGCGCTCACGCAACGACGCCAAAGCAGAATACGCCCGTGCAACGACACGCGATTATGTTCAGGCAACGACATCATCAATATTACGTCTACGCAACGACGCCATCAACAATACGTCCAGGCAACAACGCGACGCGATTATGTCCAGTGCAACAACATCATCGATTGCGCTTCACGCAACGACGCCAAGAAGAATACGCTCAGTAACGACGCCATCGCGATTGCGCCTCACGCAACGACGCCATCGCGAATACGCCCAGCAACGACGCCAGCAACAATACGTCCAGGCAACGACGTTATCAGCATTATGTCCAGGCAACGACATCATCAGCATTGCGTCTACGCAACGACGCCAGCAGCAATACGTCCAGGCAACGACGTCATCAGCATCGCGTCTACGCAACGACGCCATCAGCAATACGTCCAGGCAACGACGTTATCGGCATACGTCTAGGCAACGACGTCATCAGCAATACGTCCAGGCAACGACGTTATCAGCAATACGTCCAGGCAACGACGTTATCAGCATTATGTCCAGGCAACGACATCATCAGCATTGCGTCTACGCAACGACGCCAGCAGCAATACGCCCGTGCAACAACGCGACGCATTATGTCCGTGCAACGACATCATCGCGATTGCCTACGCAACGACGCCAAAGAAGAATACGCCCAGTGCAACGACGCCATCGCGATTGCGCTCACGCAACGACGCCATCGCGAATACGCCCGTGCAACGACGCATAGCAATACGTCCAGGCAACGACGTTATCAACATTATGTCCAGGCAACGACATCATCAGCATTGCGTCTACGCAACGACGCCAGCAGAAATACGTCCAGGCAACGACGTCATTAGCATTGCATCTACGCAACGACGCCATCAACAATACGTCCAGGCAACGACGTTATCGGCATACGTCTAGGCAACGACGTCATCGCGAATACGCCCGTGCAACGACGCATCGCAATACGCCCAGCAACGACGCGACGCGATTATGTCCAGGCAACGACATCATCAGCATTAAGTCTACGCAACGACGCCAGCAGCAATACATCCAGGCAACGATGTCATTAGCATTACGTCTACGCAACGACGCCAGCAACAATACGTCCAGGCAACGACGTTATCGGCATTATGTCCAGGCAACAACATCATCAGCATTGCGTCTACGCAACGACGCCATCAACAATACGTCCAGGCAACGACATTATCAGCATTATGTCCAGGCAACGACATCATCAGCATTGCGTCTACGCAACGACGCCAAAGAAGAATACGCCCAGTAACGACGCAACAAAGATCAAGGCTTTACGCAACGACGCCAACAAAGAATACGCCCAGCAATGACGCCGCGATCAATACGCCCGTGCAACAACGCGATCGATTATGTCCAGGCAATGACATCATCAACATTGCGTCTGCGCAACGACGCCATCAACATTGCGTCTACGCAACGACGCCATCAGCATTGCGTCTATGCAACGACACTATCATCATTATGTCCAGGCAACGACATCATCAGCATTGTGTCTACGCAACGACGCCATCAGCAATACGCCCGTGCAACGACGCACGCATTATGTCCAGTAACGACATCATCAAGATTGCGCCTACGCAACGACGCCAAGAAGAATACGCCCGTGCAACGACGCCATCGCGATTGGCTTCACGCAACGACGCCAAAGAAGAATACGCTTGCAACGACGCCAAGATCAATACGCCCAGAAACGACGTCATCAGCATTGCGTCTACGCAACGACGCCAAAGAAGAACACGCCCGTGCAATGACGCGATCGCGACAACAAGTCCAAAATGACGCCAAGTCCGGAACGACGCCAAGAAGAACACGCCCGCATAACGACGTGATCAGCATTATGTCTACACAACAACGCCAGCAGCAACACGTCCAGGCAACGATGTTATCAGCACAACAAGTCCGAAAACGACGCCATGATGCAAGTCCGAAAACGACGCCATCATCAACATATCACATCTACGCAAGGATGATTTCTATACTCTCAAAATTGCATTTCTTATTCATGCTTTATTATTCTGTCTTAGCAGTTATGCACTAACTCTTTCTTGAGCTTTAGTCTACAGGGGTAGTCACAGCAAGGACAACATATCCGCATTCACAATCGCAACACGTCCGTGCAAGGGCGAAATCATAGCATTTGCAGCATCACATCAACACAACAGGCATCACATTTTTGCAGGATAACGTTTTCTACCCACAGTTGAATTGATTTTAAAAATTATGCATCATCACTTTGCCTTAACAGTTATGCACTAACCGTTTGTTTAAGTCTTAGCATGCAGGAGCAGGAGCACAACGTGGATTTTCTCTTACAGCGAATCGGGACAATTTGTTGGGGGGCCAACCTTCCCAACAAATGGCAGAAGCGGCCTCAAGCGTCGGTCCACTCGTTCCACATCACCATAAAACCCAACATCATAAGTCGATAGTGGTACACCCCAGGTTCAGTATCGTCATAACTCGACACTGGTGTCACGACCCGTTCCGGGGCCCGTGACTGGTGCCTTACCGGGGCACCCAAGTAGTCATACATCAGAGTAATCAGCGGAAACATAAAGCAAGACATGAAACAGTTTATAAAACAAGACTCGACATGTGAGAAAACATCGCCTTTCTAAGATATATATATAATCATGTTTTAGCTACATCCGACATCGCATAACATGACTACTGCACTTAAGGAAATATACAACTATGGCGGACAGGGCCCCGCCATACCGATCGATAAAAACTATCTACAACAGGAGATCATACCAAAAGTAGAGCCTCCAAGAGATGGAGCTCCCGACACCAACGTAGAGATCCTAAGGACGCGGATCTAGCACTGCCGCCTTACCGCGGCATGAACGCAGGCCGGGCGAGGTCGATAACAGTACTAAGTATGCAAATCAGAAGTACTTAAATGAAAACATATCATTTTTAAAACCGGTTTACAAATATGTGTGAAACAACCATGAAACCGCATAGTGCCACATCACAAACAAGAGCAACAATAGTAATCGAATACGCCTTGTCTAGGTTGCGAATGATCAAACAGGCCACTCGCCCACATCCTCATTCTCGCAAGCCTAATCTCGACTCCCGAGTCCGTGATAGGCCACTCGCACGGGCCCGCATGAGGTATAACCCCGCATCGGGGTAGCTACTCGGCATCGCCCCGACTCAGTCCGCACGCCACATAGACCGCATGAGGCATAACCCCGCATACTAACTCGAACTCTCGTAGCTCCGCATAGGCCCTCGACCCGCATGAGGTATTCTCGAATCACGGTCCTGCATCACCGAGTCTACCCCGCGTCGGAGGCATCTTAACCCCTGATCATCTCAAGAGGTGAGTGATAGTATACTAACATAACAACTTATCTTTAAGTAACATAAGCATAACAAGGATACTCACCTATACAAACGTTACAAGATACTAACACACATAGCATCATATCATGTCTACCTATCAAACCATCTTATTATTCTTTTCACAATATAAGTCCGTTATAAACACATAGGCAAACTTGTTTCTTTTCTCAATCTTAAGTGGTTATACTTACTTCCCATAAAGCTAGTATAACTCTTAAGCTTAAAAACCAATTAGTTCTCTTCATTAATAAATGGTTCAGAGTCCTTTGAAATGTTTTCATTCTTTATTATTCAAAGCTTGAGGCATCACAGACGTATTATTCAAAGCTTAAGCGGAGGCATTGCCGTAAGTATTATTCGCTAACACATGTACGCTCACCGCACTATATACATATTGTAAAATATCATGCTTTAGGAAGAATCACATACCTTCTCGGAAATCCACCGCCAAGTCGAGTATGTCGCGCAGAGAATCACCTATAATAGTCACAGATATCTATCAAAGTCTAGACTATTCTGTAGGTCATTCTAAACAGAGGGTCCTCAATTCTACGGAAAGTCGGGCAGACAACCCTACCCATGAGCTATATAAGTTCATCAGTGAAAACAAATTCTATGTAAGTACAGTCAGATATTCTTCTTTTATACCCTTCTAAGGTGTTACAGTTCAATTCTATTCCTTAATAACCTTCTAAGTATTTATACTTATTCTTATTCTACAACAAAGAAGTATTCTCTAATTCAAAAGAGGGTTAGGATTAGTTACCTCAGTAAGCCCAATAATATCCTAGAAAAGTCGCTACTGAGCAAGGTTTTGCTCCTAAGTTGTATGCTCCATGAAACCTTAAGTTCTTCACAACTTCTACTAAGTACTAAGGTATTGGGCTAGGTATTTTGGGCATTATAACAATACAAGAAGGCAACTTTTCTACCAAGGAGGGGGTAGGTTTCGGCTAGGCTGGGGTGGGGTAGCCTCGCCAACCTTCGAGGGAGGGTGTGTTGGACCTAATTGCTTACAAAGGGAGAGGAAGGATTTTTAGACTTGAAAGCTTTTGTGGATGAAGAACTCTTCATCTCAAGAGGGGTATTTAGAGGTCAAGACATGGCCAACCAATGGCCAAGATTTAGCCAAGTGCTAGGCAAGTGTAAGGTCAAGATTAGCAAGTGTACCTAGCCAACTTGCACACAAAATATCTAACCAACTTTATGACAGGATGGTCATCCATTTGGCCCTATTGCCGCGACAAGTCCACCAATGAGAGGGTGGCAAATGTCGCCTCTCATTGGTCCAAAGTGTTACGCCTCTAAAAATCCGCAAAAATTAGAAATGACATAGCCGGAATTTATCCTACGAAAGCTGTGGAAACGTTTCGTCGGAAAACCGTTCGCTTTGTGAGTTGTGCCTAAAAATCGTCCAAGGCCTAACTTTAAGACCAAACTTTTTGTACGTATTCCTTTACGTACATACTCTGGAAATACGGGGTATAACAACTGGGACAATTTTGAGTCCGCGTTAGCCCACATTGGTGTTTGACCATGGTAGCCCAGTGTCGTCATAACTCGATACTGGGACAAATTTTGATTTTGCGTCAGCCTTGTCTACCTGCCCAACATTTTTGCAATTCTGAAGATCGAGACAAAATTGGCTATGAGTCAACGTCTTTGTCCGAAGATTCTTCCATCATCTCCATACAAAGAGGGACAAGTTGTTGACACCCAATTTTAACCCTCTCGTCCAGTCATTAACTATAAAATTACACTAATTTCGCAAATAATTTTTTATGATTTTAATAATAAAAAATGTTGCGATAAAACATTAATACAGGCATAAATAAGCAATTTAATAATAACACCGCATTTTACGTAGAGTATTAAGCACTTAGTCTCGCGCCCGCAATTATTAATTTTAAGCCCTGTCAAACAATCCTTAATAATTAATAATAAATACATAAAATAAATAATTTAGCAATGACGTCGTGTCAAGTAGCATAGTCGCATTTATTAATACGCAAAGCAATTTCATAATTTATTTTAGATAATGATAAATAATGCACAATAAATAAAATTTTAAATAATAGCGCCGCATTCTAAAATATTAAGCACTAATTAAATAGCACGCCCGTATTTATTTTTAATCTCAAACATAGACTAATAAAGCACCTAAATAATTTAATCACAATTTATTAATTTAATTTACCACTAATTAAATACCTAAAACTAATACCTAAAATTAACTCCTAAAACTAATAACCTAATTAATTAGTCCATGCCCATCAGCCCTTCCCCTTCCTTTACACAACCCGCAGCCCAACAAATCCTCTGGCCCAAACCCGCGACCAGCAGCCCACAAAGATATAACCCAGAAGCCCACGCCCAGCCCTCATTTTCCCTTTGCCCATCGTCCCCATCGCCCAACAGACCCCTAATAAAGCCTAAAATTAAGAACCCTAGAAAAGCTGAGATCGCCGCACCTCCCCCTACGCACTCCATCGCCCCAACCGGGATTCTCTCCTGAGAATCCGGCGAGTCACATAACCGAATCGTTCCCTTACCGAATCTGCCCAAAAATACAAAGTTACCATAACCGAAATACACCATAAATCGTTCTAAAATCGATCAATCAAGCACTAATCGCATTTAAATCAGAGTAAGAATAAGCACGAAAATCTCAGCCTTAAATGCTTACCAACATTAGAACCCAAACCATGGCTATATAAAGCACATGCAAAGGCAGAACGAAGAGGGCAGCAGAGCTCAGTCGAGAGAGCAGTCAAATAGCAATAAACAATTTAGGAAAAGAATCGAGAGCAGCAGAACATCCGGGAGAGAAGGGGAGGAAGCTCTTAAATCCGTCATTCTTCGTCTACAATCGATATGCATAGGGAGCAATCGGGGGGGACTCAATCAGGAAGCCAGTAGTAAGCACAGTATAACACAACAATCCAGACCCTTCTTCAAAAAGCACATGCAAGACAGGGGGGGAAAAACCAGCATATTCGCATAAGGCATCGGCAGTTAGGGATTCAACACCCAGACAATTAGCATCACAGGAAGTCCGAAACCCCTTTCTTTCAAAATCAGTCAAGAAATCAACAAACAAGCTTTACCCTTTTATTCGCATCGCAAAACCAAAACCCGAGCGAGTCGACGACTTGATACGCTGTCTCGGTTCGCTGTCCGGAGAAGGTAAACTCATCTCCCTTTCAAATTTCGTTTCTTTACGTGAATTTATGTGCTTTCTGTTATATACTTCTTGATAAATTTGTTAACATTGTTATATGAGTGTTCGACATGTCTTAGTTTATCTTAGCAAGATTCTGATTTTCTAAGTTATCTGTTAGGATTGATGTTTAATATACTAAGCTTATCATGTTGCTTAAATATGTGTTGGCAAAGGGACTGATGATAACCAGTTGGTTTGGTGCAGTTTATGTGTTTGATTACCTGGTATTAATTCCTGACTAGTCTAAAATAAGTTTTTTTTAAACACCTGGTTGTCTTCCTGTTCTGTTGTAATCTTATGAATTTTGTGGGTCGAAATGGTTTATTAGTGCTTCCTCATGTTATCGACTTGTACTATTTGCCATGTTTTGCAACCTATTTCCTCTTCAGTAACCAGGCCAGTGTCTTGGTATAGTAACCTGAATCATCTGATCTGCAAGATTATAGTACGTCTGCGCATATAAGTTAAATACAAAAGTCTACCTTGCTTCTGTGGCTATATCTATTTGCACTTGGAATGGTAAAGGCTACCAGTGTAATATATGGAGTTAGAATCTTGACTGTTAACCCATGTTTGTGCATTTTCACATAAATGGTCTGGTTTCTGAATTTGCTGCTTAGTTTGATCGCATGTAAGAAATACGACTCGCACAGGGTCCTTCCATTTTAGAAGAACCTGATTTCACCAATGGTATATCTTCAGCATGTATATATCCCTTTTTCTTAGCACCTGAACCTGTTTAAAAGATAAGTTATGGTTAGGACAATCGTCAATGTTCATAGTAATTGGAACTACACCAGCCCAGTCGTAAAATTATATAGAATCTCCCATATATTAGTTCTTTGTTTGCTCTTGGATAATTAAAGAACTTGTATTAGTTTGCCTTTGAATCTTTAGCATGTTCATGTAACTCTAAATACCCCTGCCTTGGGATTTGCATTTGTGAATTTGTGTTTAAGTGGGTTCATCATAAATTGAGCATATCTCTGCAGTGTTCATATCTGGGTCCTGCGTATATCTGCTGTGCCCAGCCCATTATTATACAATTTCTTATTGCCTTCACATAGTCATATATATGCCTCTGTGCTGCCTGTTGGGTCAGTCCATGATTAACGGAATATATGGGCCAGCCTACTCCTTTTAGTGTTTAAAGAAATGGACTATCTAAGGCTTCACCTGCTATGGTTGTGTGTAAAGTTTGGGCTGAAACCCAATTTGTGCATAAGGGAATTTGGGCCCCTTTAGGCTTCACTGCCCAGGTTATACATAAGCTGCCCTATATCGTTTTTCCTTGCATGAACATTTGGTGATTATGTGTTTAGGTCTTATGCTAATTTATAATTTGATAAAGATATAAGACATATACTAATCCTTATCTTTCTTTTGTTACATGAAATGCACCGGAGCAAAATGAAGAGTCTCACGGCGAGACTCATCTTGAGCTACTTCAAATGAAGTCCCACATTTGTGTGCATCCATTTCGCATAGGAACTTCCAAACCGCGGCGAAAGGATATCGCCATTCTTCGAGTCACCATTATTAATTCATATCCTTTCCCTATTCATTTGTTATAATTATTTGTCTAACATCTACTCTAACATTAATATATTTAGAATAGTTTGAGCTTGGGTCATCCTTATTAAGGAGTTTAACATTAGAAATTTACTTGCCCCTCTAAGTAAACCATTTTAACCATTTTAACTCAAGTTATAACTAAATCATTTAGTCGCATAATTATTCATGTAGTCTAGACATTATTTTGTCATTAAATCTTAACTTTATACTAAGAAACCCCCTTAAGCATGTGGTAAACTAATCAAGGCAGACAAATGTATACATTTAGTTAATAAACCCATTTTTGCATCATATATTTTTTATACAAATAATATAAGGCATGCTTTAAACTTTACATGTGTTTTATAGCACTAATCTTATTAATCTTTTGCCAAAAATACTTTCTATTAAGTATCTTTCAAACATGCATTCTTAGCAATAACAATTAACCCTAGGTTTGAACGGACAGCCGCAAGTTTGCGGATCCTTTAGGGTGCCTAACCCCTTCCCTTTAGGATAATAAAGAACCTTTGCCCAGAATCTCACAATTTTTGCAGACCATTAAAATGGAGTTAATGTTTACTTTAAACTAGTTAATATTAAGGTGTCCTAATTCACCCAACTAATTAGGTGGCGACTCCGCGAACCCCTTAGCATTTTAGCATTTAGCACCCTTTTTAAATATTTAACATTTTAGCTTTCTTTTTGCACTTTTAGCATTTATTATTTATCTCCTAACACTGTTTCTAAGCAGGAGATTCGCTAAAATGTCGCGGTCGAAATCGGGTGTGACACAGTCATATCAAGTCAGGGACGCATGCCCTCAAAGTCATTACTAAAATATAACCATGGGTCTCACGCCCACAATATCAATCATGCCCGTGGAATCCTTCCTCACTGCCGGCAGTCCATGATATAATATAACACCAATAGGCATACATGAACACCAAGTCCCACCTGTGTCCTAAAATCAGACGCTAAGTAGGAAAATGAACCACCAGATCCAGCCTGCATCATAAAACTGACGGGGGCAAGTACGAAAGCCAACTACTGATCCAAGGCTATCAATCGACGGGGCAACTACGAAAGCTAACTACCAGATCCAGCCTGTCGTCACGAGATATGACCGGGGAAAGTGCGAAAGCTATCTACCGGAGCCTACCGTATCAAACTGTGTGATAGAACTTTGCCACCTTTTTCAAGGCCGAATACAATAACCAAACATGCCACATTTAAGGCTCAACACAACAACCAACCAACCAAAGGGGATTACACGCCTTACAATACGTGTAAAATTCCGCCCCACCATTCATACGAAGTAGTTTAATATCCAAAGCCATTCTCGGCTAACTTATACAACACTAAGTCTTTTCCAATTCTTTTCCAATTCCAAGTTCTAAGGTCTAACATGTTATATAGCCATAAACAACTTCAACAACTACAATTTCCTTCTTTATACAACATGCGACGACTTAAACTAATAATCAACTTGAATTGTAATCTCAAGGCTAAACATGCTAGTTTTCGGATTAGGGTTCCAATAGCCAATATACTTATCCAACTACATAATATAAACATCTCATGCTTGCTAATAACCATACCTACAACAATAAGTAATCTTAATTACTAAAACGACAAGAATTATACCTTTACAAGCCCTTAAAAATTCCAAGATTCAAAGTCGCTCCTTAGCAATTCTTAGCTCCGTTCCTTTACTCTCCAATCCGCTATTTGAAGCCTTTAGAAGTTCACAACCAACTTCTCTTCCATTTCCAATCCAAAACTAGGAAAACTACTTAGGTTTTCGCCTTGCGACTAACGTGAAAACGTCGTTTTTCCGAAATCTTTCTATTGAGATATCCTTACAATACCCTTAGGGACCTTGGGTTAAAGTCTTGTGAATAATAGATCAAAACTACAATTTTTTTGTGTGCAAAAGATAGTGAACCCGAGAGCTCTATGGTTGAAGAACAAAGTGTTGTGATTTTTCTAAGTGTTGGAGACATAGTCTTGCACTAGTGTAGCATTTATAACACAATGGAGGGCTTAGATTAAAACACTTGTGGGCTAGGATGAAGAACAATTAATGTTAAGCCAAGTGGACAAGTTGACAAGTCAACAATCTCAAGCTAGCAAGACTTGATCTTTTACCATGGTCAATGACCATTTTAGCCTTGCAATAAATCGTCCAAGACCATATGTGGGGGGTGCCACGTGTCGCCCTCTCATTCGTCCATAAAATTCCGTAACCCTCGTGGGCCCCACAAAATGTAAAATTCCTCGGATGGGCCCCACATGACCAAATCCGTAAAAATAAATTTCCATAATGTTAATAAGTTCCATACTCTTCAAATAATGCATTTTGAGAATCCAATTCTCAACAACGAACATTTTTCCCTTCCGACGTTCGAAAGATTTTCCGTCGGAAAAACAATTCTTCCTTTCGTACCAATTTCCAAGTCTTGATTCCTTACGTACATTCTCTTTTACATGTCCTGGACTTACGGGGTGTAACAAGCACATAGTGCAGTGATGAAAGAACCATGTTCCAACCCGCCAGTGGTAGTCAATCTACTGATGTCCCCAATACTCTGTGATATCTCCATTCCACTTACCATTCTTGTCAACATTCTTAACTTTTCACTTTACTAATCAAAGTATTCCTACCTCTGGGGGTACTATCACTTACAACTTCTAGCAACACAGGGAAAACATATATGCTAGGGCGAAATCTGAATCTATCAATGCACGTATGATTCAAAAGAATCGAGATATACCTGTAACCCCATGCGATGTCGCCTCGATCTCGCCCCGTAGTCACGCTACCATGCGTTCAAGGACCGCCAGAACTATAAACTCCACTCGACCTCTACCATGGCTGGCCGACATCCAACACCTCGCCTCGGGACGACACCGCGAGGAAAGGGAACCAACTACTGCCTCATAGCCGAGCCACCTTACCGTGCTCTTTATAACAGACATTCCATCGCCAGGTCTTGACGGTCACAATAATAACAAACACTGTGCCATAACGGCATTTCCCAAATGACGCTTACTACATCGGAAACATCGGGGAAAAAGTGGCCTCGATCGAGAAAATCCTCGCTTCCTTCCGAGAACTTCGACCCTCGAGCTTGACCGCTCCTAAATACCTTGGAGTCCAATCTCCCACCGTGAGCTGCGGGGTATGTACTGGTAGGCTTGGACGAATATCTCACTCGCCGAGGTCGCCGCCCAAGAACTCACCGATAACCAACCGTCTAGCCTCTCTTACGCAGATCTCCGCTACCGCCTCTACTGTGACACCCGCTTGCATCGGGCCGAATAACCTCCCGCCGATGAAACTGTAGCACCGCTTATCTTGGTCAATAACATAATCGCTTCCTCATGACCCTATAGTCTTCTCCTAATCGAGAAATCGGAGGCTCGTGTTGGGGCCTCAAAACTCGCGCAGAAGAACTTGCCGATCGCGGACAACATCCAGATACCGGGCATAAGCCCTATCAACTCTCTCGAGTCCGACCGTAGCTCGCTACCTTTGCCCTTCTCGGCGATCGTTCTCTCCTGAGGCATGGTCAGAATAAAAAATACGTCAGAGAGAAATTATCTTACTAATACAGCTCTATGGCACGATCTTAGAGTGAGAAGAATAGAAACCAACTCCTAAATGTCCTGTAGCCTCGCTTATGGGTGTGGCGCGCAACACACCGGATAATCAAGACTCTACTAGACACGGCCTCAGACATTCCGAGGATCGATCGCTCGATACCACTCTGTCACGCCCAACCTCAAGCGTGGATCGTGCCCTACCTGGGCACCCTTCTATCTTAACAACACAAGAAAACTGCGGAATTTAAATAACACCTCATTATTATTTTTTTAAAGCCAACATACGTACAAGGGCAAAGCCGACAAGGCTGCCATATAATATACATACTCAAAAGACACTACACTGCATAATGAGTCCAATCCCACATATGAATACTGCACTTAAGAGTTTTATCAAATATGACGGACAAGGCCCCGCCGCACTCCATAACCGCATAAAAGCTCAGATCAAGGAACTATACCAAAAAGATAAACTCCTGAACAGAGGGAGCTATCCAAAAACTCTTAGCAGGGTCCTACACCTACAGATCACCAAATCATTACCTAAACTCACGGATGAACGCACTTCAAGGAGGTCAAGACAAGAATGTACCAAGTATGTGAAATCAAATATCAGAATGAAATCCTAACAGTCTATACAAAACAGGAGACATGTATGATAGCCAACCTACAGTACACAATACATAAGCAGTCATATCAAGTCAGGGACGCATGCCCTCAAAGTCATTACTAAAATATAACCATGGGTCTCACGCCCACAATATCAATCATGCCCGTGGAATCCTTCCTCACTGCCGGCAGTCCATGATATAATATAACACCAATAGGCATACATGAACACCAAGTCCCACCTGTGTCCTAAAAACTATACGGGCCAAGTAGGAAAACGAACCACCAGATCCAGCCTGCATCATAAAACTGACGGGGGCAAGTACGAAAGCCAACTACTGATCCACCAAGGCTATCAATCGACGGGCACGTAAAGCTAACTACGAGATTCAAATTGCCACGAGATATGACCGGCAAGTGCGAAGCTATCTACCGAGCCTACCGTACTAAATCAGGTGATAGAACCGACGGCAAGTACGAAAGCCAACTACCAGATCCATCTCGCGCTATCAATCGACGGGGCAAGTACGTAAAGCTAACCACCGATCCACCAGGCTACTAAATCTCATGGAGGGCGAATCCATGGAATAACAATATCCTCGTGGTCGCGCCTAATCCCACATCGTATAAGCATGACCATGGGTAATACAAATAACCGAATCTAACCCGCCTCCCGGTCACACGCCTAATCCCACCTCGTATAAGCATGTACAACGAGTAATACAAATACTGGAAGCATACCCGTGGAATCCCACATCACTGTCGGTACGTCCAAGTAACTTACAACAAGACACCAATTCTCCAACCGAGAGTCGCGGCAACGTAATAAAACATAATACTTGCACTCAAAGGCTATCACCAGCACACATAGGCAAGTTCATAAAATCTATAGACTTTCATTTTATAAACTCAAGGCACTTATAGAATAATTCTCAATTAAACAAGCCAAAGTACTTGTCACGCCCCGAATTCCGGGCCCGTGACTGGTGCCTTACCCCGGGCACCCTAGTGATACAACATCAGAGAAAACCAGCGGAAATAAAACTTTAAACATGAAATGAGAGACATAATAAATAAACAGGCCAACCAAACAGTTGCCTCCAGTATATATACATAAAAACCCGAACAGTTATCCTTTTTACAAACCCTGCCCACAACAAAGGCACTGCACTTAAGATTTACAACAACTATGACGGGACAGGGCCCCGCCATACCCCTGAATGTATAAGAACCTACAACTCAGGGAAACATACCAAAGATAAGCCTCCGAAGGAACGGAGCTTTCCAACACGCTGAAATGAGATCCTAAGAGCGGGGATCCACGACCGATGTACCTCTACCTGCGGCATGAACGCAGCCCCCCGAAGGAGGTCGATAACAGTACTAAGTATGTGAAATCACAACATCAGAATGAAATCATAATAGCCTAAAAGCGAGACATGTATGATAACCAAAATACAAGACACAACATAAAAGTAGCCAAGTCGTGGACTCACGCCTCAAAGTAACCACTAAATATAACTATGGGTCTCACGCCCACAACATCCATCATGTTCGTGATCATGGCCGCGTGCCCGAATATCGTGACGGGTGTACATGTCCATGATGCAACAATAATAACAAGGCCGCACGCCACATGCCGGACATCGTGACGGCAGATACGCCCATGTAACCTCAATAACAATATATCGGTGGTCAACCTCGCCGCACGCCACATGCCCCTGGAATCGCAGACGGTAGACATGTCCATGTTGCAAGAAAACCATATATCGGTAATCAACCCGCCGCATGGCCGCGTGCCCTAATCTCGTGACGGTAGACACGCCCATGTGACATCAACAACAAGACAAGAATCAAAATGGAAACATACCCGTGGAATTCTCCATCACCGCCAAAGACGCCCAAGTAAGTTCTCAATAAGTCAACCGCCTCTATCGAGAGACGCGAATACGTAAATACCACACTTGCACAACAAAGGCTATCATCACAAGATAGGCAAGTTTCACAACAACAAGCATAGGCAAGTTTCACAACAACAAGCATAGGCAAGTTTCACAACAACAAGCATAGGCAAGTTTCACAACAACAAGCATAGGCAAGTTTCACACAACTCAAAGTACTTTCATTTTATGCCAAAGTCCGGGTTTTAACCCTAAAGTACTACGTACGTTAAATTCTTTAAAAGAGATCCATTACTTTTATCAAAGTCACCCGATACCCGTAGTATTAGAATGACCAACCCACATTCCTTTTCAAAATCAAGTAACAACATTCTTTTCCTAAGTTCCAGTTTGCCTAGTTTCAATTACTCAAGCTTCTCATTTTCAAATGGTTTCATAGTTCCCAAACTTAATCACTTGATTCCTTTTTAGAACAATTGAGTAATATATGTCTCACGTGAGAGTAGGTTATTCTTGTTTACAACATTCTTATTACAAATGTGATCTAGAAAATGTAATATCATTTTGTCTTATCTTAATTTCTATGCAGATGGAGGTTTCTACTGGTTTTAATAATACAATTCATTAGTCAGTACATTTTCCTTTATTAATGCTGCAGTGGTCTGTCGATACACATTCTGATTTCAAATCAAGAAACATTATCCCCTTAAAAAAAAAACCAAGTACTCATTACTCACGAATGAGGTTTCACACAAACATTCACATTAAAACAAAAAAGTTAAGTCTCTTATCTTATAAGATCAAGTCTCTTAACTTCTAACATCAGTAAACCATTTTCTTTACCTCTCTTAAGACATTATACCTAACTCCCATAAAGCTAGTATAACTCTTTTTAAAACCTTTAAAACTAAGTGTTACTCTCTTCAAAACGATTTATAAATCTTTTGAAATACAGAAGTTCTTTATTATAACAAGCCGCTTATAATTCACATCGATTACCTTTTAAAACCACAAAGTATTTTCTTACCTACATAAAGTCATATAACCAACTTCCCATAAAGCCATTATAACACTTTATGTTTTAAAACAATCAAACACGTTAACACATGACGCTCACTGCACTACATAGTTCACACATATCATGCTAGAAGAGATAGGAAGAGGTTCACATACCGCGACGATTATCGACAATAAGCAAAGCTCCAAGTACTACAACCTTGCTAGCCCTTTCCACTCCTCGAGTAGAATACGCTACTCTTAGTACTTTCACCTATAAAGGCCACAAACGTCTATTAAATCTTAAACACAAGTTCCCATCTTTCTACAGAAAATTCGGCAAGATTTTCCCGCCACAACAGAAATCTCCTCCTCTATCGAGGCCGGCTACCAAGCCAACCAGGGGGGGGGTTTATACATCTAACCGGACGTGTACAATTCTACTCAGTAATACTACACAAGTCTACTGCAATACAGTCCTATGTAATTACAGTTCAGTTCAGTTCTTTATTCTTCAGGCTTAAGTCAAAAGACATTGCCACAATACTAAGTTCAGTTCTATATATAGTATACAACAACTATATATTCAACACTTATGTAATTTCCAATTACAATAGGGGGGCAAGATATTTACCTCGATAAGCCCAAAAATTATCCGATTTTAATGTCGCTCCTGAGCAAGGTTTAGCTCCTCCTCCGAGTGCTCCAATCCGCTCCAAACAACCCTTAGAAGTTCTAACCAACTTCTCTTAAGTACTTCAAACAACAATGAAGATTTCCTTAGGGTTTCGTTTTTGTGGCTAAAGGAAAGTATAATCGTATTTTCTGGGCTTTTATAAGTGTAACCTTGGGAATACTACAAGGTATTTGGGCCAAGGTATTTGGACATTACAACAATACTTTGGAGAGTATTTCTATACCACAAAGGGGGTATTTATACGAGACAACTAGGCTGTGGGGTGTACCCCACGGCTAGCACTACTGGAGGGGGATACTTTCGGCCACGGGGCCTTCTCAAAGGGGGAGGGTGTGGCGGACGAAT